>QEPC01013663.1:1354867-1384813 GCA_003113815.1 Sphenodon punctatus
CCCCCCCCCCCCCCGCTGCTCTGAGCAGCAGATTGGGGGGGAGTGACAACAAGGAAGCGGCTGGCCTGGCGGCGGGCAGTTGGTGAGCTGTGCTGTGCTCTCCAACAGCGCGCTGCCGGCAGCCATGTTCTTTCTTCAGCATGTGAGGCAGGGACCAGCGCGCATGCACACTGCTCACTGCCTCAGGCGCCCGGCCCAAGGCATCTCGCCAGGGTGTTTTCAACAAGCGCCCTGGTGAGAACTTTCCTTGTGCCCATTGAGCGCAATGGAAGCCCCTAGTCCCTCCTTCCACAGCACATCCTATACGTGCTGTGTGGACAGAGGAGCTCAGCCGGGCTGAGCGCTCAGCTGCCCAAATTGCATGTTCCATTGGAAAACGCGGTTGGGCTTACCTTTTTTGAGCCTTCTGGGACCTACTCCTCAGGAGTGGATCCCAGAAGTCAATTGAAACAGTGCCGCAGCAGCCTCTGCCTTTGCTTCAGAGCAGAGGCTGCTGCGGCGCTGTTGTCAGCGCTGTGGGAAGCGGTGGCGGTGTTTTAAAAAAAAACAAAACAAAAACAAACGGCAGCGCTGGCAGGCCCTCGGCGCTTGGGGGGTCAGCGCCCCAAAAGTCCTGGGAGGCCAGCTGCCACTGCTGCGTCAGCTGAAGCAGGAGGGGAGGCGGTTAAAGTGATGGTAGTGCCGTACTTATACTATAGCCAACTGATTGCAGCACAGAGCCGTGTTAAAGGCCTATGCTGTAGCTATGCTGGCAGCAAAGAGGAGTTTCTTTGCTACCATCATATCATCCACAAAGTTACGTTCAGCTGAGCTTTTCCAGGTGGTGAAGGGGCTGGTCAGTCCAGCCTCCCTCCGCCTGGAACTGGAATCTTCCAGTGCTTGCTGTGACACGTTTATTGAATATTTTGCTGATAAAATCACTCGTATCCACCATGATTTCAATGCTGGGTTTGATGCAGTAGGATGCCTGAAGTTATGAATGCCCTGTCTGGTCTGGTTTTATGGGATCAATTTCAGTAGGTATCGCCCATCGATGCGGTGGAGATGCTGGGGGCTATGAGGGCCACGAGTTGTGAACTTGACCCTTGCCCATCCTGGCTGGTGAAAGTGAGCCAGGAGACGTTGGGGCCATTGCTGGCAGGGGTTGTCAATGCCTCCCTTGTGGAGGGCAAGGTCACGGGGTGCCTGAAGGAGGCTGTGGTATGAGTTTTGCTCAAGAAACTATCTCTTGACATTGACACCCTTGCCAGTTATTGGCCAGTCTGGTAGTGGCCCAGCAGCTCCAGGGGCATCTGGACCGCTTCTGTTTCCTCAATCCCTCGCAGTCTGGCTTCCGTCCAGGCTATGGCACTGAGACTGCGCTTGTGATCTTGGTCAATGATCTGTGCTGGGAGTTGGCCCGAGGTCAGTCCACCGTTTTGATTTTGCTAG
This sequence comes from Sphenodon punctatus, assembly GCA_003113815.1. Classification (NCBI taxonomy): domain Eukaryota; kingdom Metazoa; phylum Chordata; class Lepidosauria; order Sphenodontia; family Sphenodontidae; genus Sphenodon; species Sphenodon punctatus. Next base: position 1,356,299 of record QEPC01013663.1, read on the forward strand.
ATCTTTCAGTGGCGTTTGATACGGTTGACCACGAGATGTTGGGGACTCGGCTGTGGGACCGCTGGAGTGGTAGGAACTGTTCTTGAATGGTTCCGCTCTTTCCTGGCTGGAAGAACTCAGCATGTGGTTCTGGGGGATTGCACATCATCCCCCGGGATCTCATGTGTGGAGTTCTGCAGGGATCCATTCTGTCCCCTCTCCTGTTCAATGTGTACATGCAGTCTTTGGGCGAGATCGTAACAGGGTTTGAGGTCTGGTGTCATCAGTACGCTGATGACACCTAACTCTATTTCTCGTTTTCATTGGACCCAGGTCCAGCAGTCTCGGTGTTTGCCCGGTGCCTGGCTGCAGGGAACTGGATGAGGGCAAGCTGTCTGAAGCTCAATCCCAACAAGACGGAGGTGATGTTGGTGGGAAGGGCTGAGGGAGTGGAAGCCCCCATCATTGATGGAGTGCGTCCCTTCTTGGTTCCTCAGGTTTGGAGTCTGGAAGTCCTCTTTGATTCACAGCTCTGCCTGGATGCCCAGGTGGTGGCTGTGGCGAGGAGTGTATTTGTAAACTACATCTGGTTCAACGTCTTTGGCCTTATGTCTCAGGCTCTGATCTTGCCACCATCATCCATGCATTCATCACCTCGAGACTGGACTACTGCAGCGCACTCTACATGGGGCTACCCTTGATGACGACCTGGAGACTTCTGCTGGTGCAGAATGCGGTGGTTTGCCTCCTGGTGGGGATGGACTTCTGGGAGCACATAACACCAGTGCTTCATTCTCTGCACTGGCTGCCTATTGTCTTCTGGGCCTGATTCAAGGTGTGTTGGTTATTACATTTAAAGCCCTACACAACTTGGGCCCCACTTACGTTCAGGATTGCCTCACTCCCTATGTCCTGGATCAGCCCCTGTGGTCAGCTGGGGGCACCTTCTTATAGAGGTCCCCTGGGTTTCCTGGGGGGTGACATTCGAGAGGGTGTTCTCAGTGGTAGAGATTTGCCTCTCTCCGCATCTCCCCTCCTTCCACAGACAATGGAAAACCTGGCTGTTTCGCTAGGCATTTGGTGAGGGGGACGGGTAGTGGGAAGGGTTTTTTTCTTTAGGGTCAAGGGTATTTTTATCTTGGGTTTCTAGTGGGTTATTATTTTGTTATTTAATTGTGTATGGTATTTTATATTTTTGTACTTTTATGATATTGTTCACCACCCTGGGCTGCCATTTGACAGGAGGGGGTGGTATATAAATTGTTTTACAAATAAATAAACAAATGAAAATAGAGGGCTCTGCTATAAAGCAGGGGTGGGGGACTCCCATGTGCGACTCTGAAAATTGGTACAAGCTCCATGGGTTGGAGGGTGCTCAGGATGGGGGAGGAAGGAAAGGGTCCAGATCGTGGATCTGTATCATGGATCCATCTTATGTTCTTCATTGCGTGCCCTCTCTCTTCCCACTTTCCCCTCTGCTCACCCGTTCAGTGCCTGAGGATAGGAGCCAGATCCTAGAAAGGGGTCAAAAAAACACCAAACCAAACCAAAAAACCAGCCATAGGCCAGCGGGCTGGGGGTTCCCCACCCCCCAGCAAGTATGGGAATAGGTTGGATAAAGAACCCATTAATTCCCATAGGAAGCATGTTACCCATTCATTCCAAATTGGGAGGGGGAACGTTACCCGGGGAACCTCCCCATTCATTCTTATGGGAAGGGGCGCGTTGTCAGGGGAATATAATTCGTTCACATGTAGCGTTGCCAACTGTGGTGGGGTTTTTTTTATCTGACACTCCCATAGGCCAAAATGGAAGTGTCAGGTAAAAAAACGACCATGGAGTGGTGCGTCGTATAGGGAACCCCATTTATCCCCATGGGAACTTGGGTGTCTCACACACACAGCGGTGGGGGGTGCTGAGGTCTGAGAAAGGAAGATAGGAGTGCGCCGAGTGGAGCAGGGGCGCCCCCTAGCGACTCACAGCCTCCAGCCCTGAGCCGACTCCAAAGCGCAAACGTTGTCCTGGAACGGCGGAGCCCACATCACCGCAGGACAAGCTGCAATCTGGGTCCCATGCATTTTACCGACCGCACTCTTTTCCTTCGGGGAAGAAACCTCAGAGCCGGGAAGGGGAGGGTCGCCCTAGCTCCTGGGAGTGTGCAGAAAGGAAAGGGAACCTGCTTCCCACTTCCATGCACAAATCCCCGCTGCCTTAGCAGCCTCCGGCCACGGGGCGCCGCCGCTCTCAGAGCGGCCAGTCTGAACGCGGGAAGTCCCGGCAGCGAGACTCATGCGTCAGCCCCGGATTTGAGCAGACCAGGCAGGTGCGGGAATGGGGGGGGGGGGAAGATGAAGCAGAGCCTCCCCCCAGAGCCTTGGGCCTGGCAGTGCAAGAGGGGGCTGGAATGGGGGCTAGGGTGGCGAAGCCGCCATACCTCCCCTTTAAAAGAGGACGTTTATAAAAAATACATGGTTCAGGGCTGCACTGGAACCAATACAGCCCTGTAACATTATTTTTCATAAGCGTCTTCTAAAGGGAAGGTATGGCCTCCAGGGTCTGGTAGTGCCAGAGGAGGATGGGGCAGAGCCTTTTACCTGGACAATATAGAGGGATGGGTCGTCCTCCCCCAGGAGCTGGTTAATGCAAGGGTGTATTGGGCTGACCCTACCCAGGATAATGCACAGGAAGGAGAAGTAAAACCTTTCTCCTGCTCAGGGTACGGGCATCTGTGCAAGTGAGTTGCTCAGTTTGGAGACAAGTGAGGGGTTGGGACAATCCTAAATGTCTTGAGGAGCGGGCAAATACATATTTAACAGGGGGTGTGTGTGTCAGAATGCTAGAGACGTGGGGGACAGGGCTGAGAGTGGAAATTGTGAGGGATGCAGGATTGGGAAAGAGATGCAGGGGGCTCAGTATATGCTGTGAGACATAGGAGTCTTTAATTTCCATGCTGCTGTTATTATTAATTATAATAATTATAATTATTATTATATTTTATTTATATAGCACCAGTGGTGTGCATGACACTACAATCAGTAGTTATAGATCGGTCCCTACCTCAATTGACTCCCCCTCCCTTAATCTGGTATTCTTTTAATCCCAACAGGATTAGATTATTTGGGATCCCATCTGTCCTGGATTAATTTCCTGTCTGGTGCCATAGCATCCTTTCCCAGAAGGACTAGGATAGGATTAACTCCCAGCAAGAGATCATGGCTCCTTTTATTATTGATTTCCCTCTCTCCCTTACCTCTTCTTCTTTTGCGGCAGAACTTTTAGAGAGATATGGAACTTCATGCCAGTTGGGTTTTTTTGTTCAGTTGATGTTGAACTTGGAAAAACTGAATGAAATGAATTCCACACAGGCTAAAATCTGAAAACAAATTAAGGGTAAGAACTGGGGAACAAGAGATAGTGGCTGTTCCTTTAAGACAGGACCCCCTGTTCTGGATTTGCTACTCCATAGGATGAGCTGAGCAGACTGCTTGCAATACTGGCTTAGCTAAGCAGACTGCACCTCCTGCTGGTTGATTTTGTATTGACATGCAGATCACCAGTGTCTTAGTTAAGCTAAAGCAGGGCTGCCCAGCTGGTGGCCCGTGGGCTGAATCTGGCCCATGATTGGGCTCCATCCAGCCCATGGCTGTAAAATCCTATTTTATTAAATATCAGATTTTAGATATATTTCTAGAATGATGTTGTGCAATAACAGCACCAAACTGCATGTTTAACTTGTACAATCCATGTTGATAAATTTGAACAGGGTTTCACTACCCTTGTGCTACAGAAATACCATTTACTGGCCGCATGATGAGGGATTTTTGTGCAATCCTGCCCACTATGAATGAATGTGAGGCAATACAGCCCATGGTGGCCAAGACGTCGGATAGCTCTGAATTAAAACAAACATTCTCTGCAGTGACTGGCATGCCAGACTGACTCACCGTGTGTGTGTCTCTCTTTGCCAGCATGGCTGAATGTCCCCTCCCCGTGCCCTCCTCCTGCGACTGCTTTGTCTCCCTTCCCCCTGCCACCGCCTCGGACACAGTGATCTTCGGCAAGAATTCGGACAGGCCCAGGGATGAGGTGCAGGAAGTTGTGTATTTTCCTTCTGCAGACTATGCTAAGGGGGTTAAGGTCCAGGTGAGTGGGACAGGTGTCCAAGTGAGAGCTGGGTGAGGCAAAGGGGAGACTGTATCTTCTACCTTCACACAAACAGCCTAATCCCATCCCTCTCCCTTGTACTTATTTTGGTGATTATAGTCCACTTCACAAGCATTCACACCTTGCACAGTAATTGCCCATAGGGAGACTGCTCAGGGAATGAATGACTACGTGAACAGTTCAGTGTTAGGGGTACTTTAACGCCCTCTCCTTTAATTAAAAACCCGACTCCCAGGGGGAAACCATCCCCTACTTTGCTTTAAACACTGTGTGTGAACACGAGCAGAGTTAAAGTGGGTTAAGAGGTAGTTACTTCAGAATAAGCGTTGGTGGAACACGGCCAGAAAACAATGATTCTGAGGAGTTGTGAGAGGTAATGTGCCCAAAAGGCTGCAGGAGAGGTCCAGTATTGGCAATTAGCTAGGTTGGTTGGGAGATGGAACCAGGAAGGTGGAAGTCAATGGCATGGGATGGGGAACTATCTATGCCCTATTTCTTGTGTCCTCCATCTGAAGCATCCAGTGCTGAACAAGATGCTGACATGTCTGGCTCATGCCAGTCTGCGTGCAGTGGTGGCAAGTTCTCTGCTTGGCTTGCCAGAGCTCCCATAGTTGAAATCCTGCTGTTGCTTCTGGAGGAGGGAAGATATGTGTACTTTTGGGGTGGGTCATGGCTCATATGGTAGAGCGCATGCTTTACATGTAAAAGGTCCCAAGTTCAATGCCTGGCATATCTGATAACATACCTGGGTGAGGCCTCTGCTGGGGATCCTGGAGGGTCTCGGGTAGCACGCCTGGGTGAGGACTTTGCCGGAGAACCTGGAGAGCTCGATTTGAAATCCTACTGCTGTGTCAGGTTGTGACAATACTGGGCTAAGATGGACCAATGGTCAGACTCAGTCAGGCAGCGCCTTGTAGACAGACCATTGCTCTGGTCCAGTCTGGCAGTGACTACGTTCTTAGCTGTCACAGAGAGACTAGTGTGATGATTGGTTGTATGAACAAGGAAACTGAAGAGGACAGTGATTTTAACAGGGAGGTGGGGATGCTGGTGGGAGAGGAGTGGGGGAAGCATCATACCTTGCAGAAAGCACTTGCCCCAGGAGCCTCAAGTGGTGGTGGTGTGGTGGCTCCAAGAGGGCGGCTCTGCTACCACCCAAGAGGGTTCCCAGGAGTGCTGCCACTGTGAGCTTCAGGAGTGGTGGCAGCAGCAAGAGGATGGCAGGGGAGAGGATGTCCAGGAGTCCTCAGGAATGATGCCAGTGGGGCTCCTGGGCCCCAGTGTGAGGCCTTTGAAACACAAGGCCATGGGCTTCACTGCACAAGGCCAATCCTGGGTATAGTAATAATGGGAGGGGATTCCCTGGCCAGTGCTGTGCAAGAGGTCAGGATAGATGATCTCAGTTGCACCTTCTGACCTCGAAATCTCTGAACATGGGACCAGGCAGCCAGGGCAGGCTAATCAAAAGATGAGAAGTCTGAGCTTAAGTCAGGAAACCACACCGAATCAGGAACCAAAGGGCAGGGGAAAGATGCAGAGCCTGCAAACTAGCTGACCAACTCTCATACTGCACAGACTGGCTGCACCCGATCTAGTGTTGAGAAGTGGGTGGGGTTGGTTTGCTAAATATAACTAAGGTTGAGTGCAAGGTCCTGGGGCAGGGGGTGGCCAGGAGGCTGGCTCCAGACCCTGCCCACACAGTTTCAGGCCCCACTCCTTGCTGTGTCACACCAACCAGGGATCCTGGAGTGGAGGGTTGTCATCTCTGGAAGCTTCTACATCAGCAACGTGGGTTCTCTCCTAGTGCACGTACATAGAAGTGGACCAGGCAGAGAGGACCCACGCTGTAATTCTCAGTCGCCCAGCCTGGCTGTGGGGAGCCGAGATGGGGGCTAACGAGCACGGTGTCTGCATTGGGAATGAAGGTGTGTGGACCAAGGAACCTGTAGGGGAGGAGGAAGCCCTGCTGGGAATGGACCTGGTCAGGTGAGATGGCAGATGCCGGCCTGGGTATATAGGACACAGCCCCATCCTTATCCCCTGCCCTGCATTCCCTTTGAGGTGCAAAGAGTTAATCACCACCTTCTAGGCATGCCCAGTCCATCTCCCCCTTGACCTGTCTCACCATTGGCTGGGATCGGATGTCACAAGCCACCTATTGGTAGGTGTCTGACGCCCATAGCTGCAGCTTCTGACATCACCCTGTCCCTGCAAACTCCAGGACTGGGATACAACTGTGTTCTGTCTGCAGGGCTGTCTAGGTTCCTATCTCTGTCTCTTTCCCCCCACCCAAAAAATGTCTTCCAGGCTAGGTCTGGAGCGAGGCGGCTCTGCCCATGAAGCCCTGCAAGTGATCACGTCTCTACTGGAGCACCACGGCCAAGGGGGGAGCTGCAAGGAGGAACCCACCCCTTTCATTTACCACAACACCTTCCTCCTGGCAGACCGCACTGAAGCCTGGGTGCTAGAGACAGCTGGGCAGTACTGGGCAGCGCAGAGGATCACAGGTGAGCAGGGAAGGTAGTGGGGGAGATAGAGGCACCGGATACCATAGATTTGGGTAGCTCCCTTTCTGCAGTCCTTGCATCTTGCAGCAGGGTTATGTTGTGGAGAGGAGTTCTCATGCTGCAGCACCTGCCTGACCCAGAAGGGGAAAGGGAAAACTGTGTCACTGCTGGCCCTGCCTTTCCCAGAAGAGAGTGTGTGTGTATGTGTCCTTTGTCACAGTGTCCTCCCTGCCTTGTCCAGCAGGGGGTGATGTTTGTGGGTTGGGGGGGGGCAGGATCTCTGTCTCTGCGCTCCTTGTTTCTCCCAGCAGGAGGCACTGAGGGAAGGAGGTTCACTGCAATTCCTACCTTGCCCAGTGGAAATGTTGCCCACAGGGCATGGTTATTTCAGGAAGAATGAGAGCCTGAATGATCTAGTACCTAGTGGCCCTGGGCAACTCGGACAGACATAGAGTTTTTCCACTCCAGTTACCTGAGTTACTGATTTGAATCCAGATGAAGGTTGCTAGTGACCATAGCTGCCACTTGCTGCCTCTCTGGTGGCTCATGCACAGCGATTTGGGGTGAGAGGGGGCTTGAACCAGCAGCTATTACAAATCCCCTGCCTGCCCCAGATGCAGTGACGGCAAAGGAGTCAAGGACTGAGTGGGCCATAGAAACTGCAGTCCCTCTTGATGCCTCCAGGGCAGAGCCCTGCAGACATTTACCCTGGCAGAGCTGATGCTGGACAAAGGCCTCTGACCTGACAATCCTCTGAGTGCAATCCAACCTGTGCCCCTTTGCAGAAGGGGCCCGGAATATCTCCAACCAGCTGAGCATCGATACGAACATCACCGAGGAACACACGGAGCTGAGAAACCATGCCCAGAAACAGGGCTGGTGGAGCGGGGAGGGAAAGTTCCACTTTGCTGAGGTCTTCTCGCTGACCCACCAGCCTGTGCGCATGGAGGCTGCCAAGGCACGGTATTGTGCTGGCCAGGAGCTGCTGAGGCTACATGCAGGTGAGCCTGTAATGCCCACAACCCAGTGGTGTAGCCAGCAGGAACTGAACTGGTTCCTTTGAACAGGAGCCTCTTTGATTCACTTGCCTGAATCTTTGAACTGGAGCGTCTGCTGTTTGAGCTAAACAAATTGTGATCCCTTGGGTCAGGCAAATGGTAGGTTCATGGTGTAGCTGTGGTTCTCGACCACACTGAGACATGTGAGCAGGGTCCCTAAATTGTGTGTCCCAGCGCCACCACTAGAGGGGAACAGAGTGCTAGAGGCTTCTGTGTGGCCTAGCACAGCCACTAGAGGGGGACAGAGTGCCATAGCCTCTGGATAGGTTTCACATCTTTGAAAAGAGCGATCAGACATCCGTGGATGGCGAGACTGACCTGAATTGAGTTGTGGTTTTGAGAAGGGCTCTGCTTGTTTTATGGAATGGCTCAGCCATTTTTTTAACTATCAGAGACTGAGATGAAACTGTCATGGGAGGCAGCTCCCCCCTATTGTAGTGGATTGTAGTTTGAATCGTGTAAGATGGAATCTCTTCCTAAAAGACACATTTAGCATCCAAGTATGAGTCCTGGGCTAGATGCAGGGATTGCAGGATGAATGTCTCAGGCCCATGTTGAGCAGAAAGGTCAGAGCAGATGACCTGAAAAGCTGGTGTCTTCACCAAAAAGTTGGTTTGGGGGAACCAGGAGTTTTTCCAGCTCTCCTGGGCATCAAACTGCCAGCCTCTGCTAGTGGTGGTGATCATGTTTCCATCTACTTTGTCAACACCCATGTGACTTATAAAAAGCCCATCTCTTCGTCTTTGACTGAGTTATTGGTTCCACCGCCTACCTGATTGCTATGGTGACCATAGCCCCAGTACCATAGGGGCTGGCAGGACCTTTCCCATCTCAGCAGTCACACAGCCTTTTCCTTCCGGTGGTTAGGGCAGATCACTGTGGAGACCATTATGGGCATCCTCCGGGACAAGGCCAGTGGGATCTGCGTGGACTCTGAGGGCTTCCGCACCACTGGCAGCATGGCATCCATCCTCCCACAGGATCCCGTCCTGCCCTGCATCCACTTCTTCACAGCCACCCCCGACCCCTCCAGGTGAGTAGTGCTCTGACCCAGGGGCCTGTCTGGGCTTGTGAGCCCTTGCCATTCAGATGCTGCAGCCACTACCCATCTCACTTCATCTTCAGGAGTTAGATGCTTGGTAACCTATAGTGGTTTTTTTGGGAATATATTTTTTATTTTTTAGTATCAACAAACATTTACAATACATTCCTTTTACATCATTTTCGTTCTTTTGCTGTCCTTGTTCAACTTTGTACCTAGACGGCTACAGTCTCTTACATTGCTATATCGATACTGTTATACAGCCTCTTGTGTGGATACCCTCAACTTTCCACTATACTGTATATATCCCCCCCTCCCCTGCCTTACCCATCTCCCCCCGTTCCCCCCTCCCTTTTTCCCAGTGGGCCTCTTAGTATATTTCCTTCAGGCATGTCGTGTTGGTGTATTTGTCCATTTTTATGTGTCTTGTCAGAATTGTCCAGCATAAAGACCACTTTTCATAAAATTTATCTAACTCATCTTCCAGGCTAGCTGTTATCCGTTCCATTGAGACCATATACCACAATCTTTGCAGCCATGCCAGTCTGGTGAGACCCTTAGCATGTTTCCAAGTTTTAGCTATAGTTTAAAGCCTTCTGACCCTAGAGAAAGTTTGCAATGAGCACGGCTTAGTGAGGACACTTACAAACTCAGGGTGAATCTACCCCCTTGTGGTGGCGGCGCCGGGCTACTCGGAGGCTGGGGCGCTCTGTCCCACTCTGGTGGTGATGCCCCGACCTGCTCCCCTCTCCTCAACAGATCTGTCTTCAAGCCCTTCATCTTCGCTCCCAGCATCACTCCCTTCCCCAAGGTGTGGTCTCCCAGTTTCGGCAGTGAGGACCCGGTCAAGAAGGTTCCTCGGTTCCGGAGCCTAGTGGATCGAAGGCACAAGCTCTATCGGAAGCATCAATCTGCTCTGGAGATCATGGAGGCTGACCAGGTGGAGAATATTGTTGGGCTAATTGCTTGGTTGGGGGTAGGGACATCACTAGTCGGTGGCTGAGGAGGCTGGGGCCCTGGATATGTGAGTCTGGACCTCTCCAGCAGAGCCCAACCTCCTTGCTGCTTCTGATGCTGCTGCTGCTCCTGCTCCTCCAGTATGGGCCCATGGGCACCAGCAGGAGGGGCAAAGAGGGTGTGTGGGGGACTTGTCCACCAGACTTCATTGTGGCCCCACCCCTTTGGAGTGCTGTGACATCACAAGGCTCCAAAAGAAACATGGCCATGCCACAAGGGGCGTGGCCATATATATTATAAAGTGTATAGGGCAAACAGATTGTCCATCTCTGACACTGACACTCCCCTTTCAAGCACCTTGACATTGTGATGCTCCACAGGAGGCAGGACAATGTCAGAAAGGGAGTGGGGTAGTCCCATCTCTGGGCCCAAGCCCTACTCTAGACTGTGACCCCTCCTGCATGGGGACGTGGTCTGCCTGTCTCAGTGATATCCTAGCTTCCTAGTATGTTGAGAGACTGAATCTGTGTGGGAGCATCATCCTCCAATCCTGTTCCTACTGATGAGCAACCCAAGTTAATCAGAGAGCAGCCCCCAAGGGTGGTGAGACCCCTTTTACCACAGTTACAAGCCAAAATGCCCCTAGGCCATTTCCCCCATTCTGCTACACAGTCCCAGTGCACACAGAGGGAGCAGCTCCCACATTCTGACTGTACAATGAGGAGTGATGGGATTGCATCATCTTGAGGTAATGTGACCACAAGGCTCCTGCTGCCCTATGCTGTGACCAGCTGTGTTCTCTAGTTTAATTGTTATCGGCTGTCTCTCTGCTGCTTCTGTTCATTGTATTCCCGATAATGCAACTCCCTGACCTGTAGGCATATGAGGATATAAAGAGCTGCCTAACTGAAATCAGACCAATGGTCCGTCTTAGCCCAGTATTGTCATAACCTGACATGGCAGCAGGGTTTCAAATCCGGCTCTCCAGGGTCTCTGGCAGAGGCCTCACCCAGGCGTGCTACCAGAGATTCTTAATCGGAGATGCCAGGGATTGAACTTGGGACCTTATACATGCAAAGCATGCACTCTACCACCTCAGCCACAGCCCACCCCTGAATGGGAATTCGGATGGAAGTTCGGGTCTGACCGGAACTGAATCCGCTTCTGTTCGGATTTTGGCTTGTATTGCTCCAATTCTGTTTGTATCTGAGCAATACGGGCCTAAATTATTATTATTATGATTATTATTATTTTATTATTAAAGCATTTAGTATCCTGCCCCTCCTGCCACAGGCAGCTCAGGGTGGCTCACAACAATATACATTAACAATTAAAATCATAAAACTATCAAACATATTATTATACCCCCATCTTTCTCTTTCCCCACCCACCCCCTACCTATCTCCCCTGCCACACACCTGGCAGAACCAGGTCTTACAGCTTTTACGAGAGGAGGGGAGGTCCGGGGCCAGACGCACCCCCACCGGAAGGGAATTCCACAGCCTTGGTGTGGCCACTGAAAACGCCCTCCTGTGTGACCCCCCTGGAAAACTTGGGGGACCACAAGGAGGGCATCCCCTGATGACTGCAGGGGCCGGTTCAGTACCCAGGGGCTGAGGCGGTCTCGCAGATAGCTAGGGCCCAGACCGTTTAGGGCTTTATAGGTTAAAACCAACACCTTGAATCGGGCTCGGAAGACTATCGGCAGCCAGTGCAAAGAACAGAACACTGGTGTAATGTGCCTCCGGCGGCCCAGTCCCACCAAGAGACAGGCTGCTGCATTCTACACCAGCTGCAGCCTCCGGGCCGTCACCATGGGTAGCCCCATGTAGAGTGCGTTACCATAGTCTAGTCTAGAAGTGATGAAAGCATGGATGATGGTGGCCAGGTTGGAGTCCGAAATGTACAGCCTAAGCTGATGCACCAGATGTAATTGGCGAAAGGCACCGCTCGTCACAGCCTCCACCTGGGCATCCAGGCAGAGCTGCACATCGAGGAGTACCCCCAGACTCCGTACCTGGGGAACCAACGGAGGACAGACCCCATCAGTGATGGGGGCCATTAACTCCATCACCTTCCCCACCAGCATCACCTCTGTCTTGTCGGGATTCAGCTTCAGTCGATTAGCCCTCATCCAATCCCCCGCAGCTGTCGGACACCGAGTAAGCCCCCAGCTCTGCCCCCACCCCCCGACCCCTGCCCGCCCAGCCCATTGGGGCGTGTGATGGGCCAGCCGGGCAGGGGTCTGGGTGAGGCAGAGCTGGGGGCAGAGGGACCATGCTGCGGGGCGAGGGGGTAGTTGATTTACATGTTTCCTAGACTCCAGAGTCCAAACTGGCAACCTATGGTGCCCAGCTTGGCTTTCTCAGGGCTGTGCTGGGAAGAAAAAATACCACAGAAAATCATTGCAATGCACAAAAATGGCCGCCATGGACATTCAGCACATGTACTACCATTTTCCAAAACGACGCTGGCAGCGTCGGTGCCATTTTGGAAAATGGCAGTCGGTTTGCACATGCACGGCTGCCAGCTGAGCATGTGTAAACCAGCTGCCATTTTCCAAAATAGTACCGATGCTGCTGATGCCATTTTGGGAAATGGTCATACATGCATAGAATGGCCATGGCGGCCATTTTTGTGCATCTGCAGTGATTTTTTTCCTTCCCTGCGCAGCCCTGAAAAGGCCACGTCAGGTGCTGCAGGTCACCAGTTCGGACTTCGGAACCTAGGAAAAAAAGGTAAGTAAACCAATCCTCTCCCCACCCCTCCATGGCCCCCCTGCCCAGTGCCCCCCTTCCCCAGACTTGTACCTGGCCCATCACCCACCCGTCTTCCCTTGGAGTAGACTTGGGTGGGCAATGGTCTGGGTGGGCAGGGGTCTGGGGGAGGCGGAGCTGTAGGCAGGATGGGTTTGGCATGCACAAGCTCCTTGGAGCAGCCCCAGTGCTGCTCCATGGAGCTTTGATAGATGCCCGCTACGGGATACAAACCTTTGACTCCTATCCCCCGGTAGGTTTGTATTCTTAGCAATAAGAATCGTCCAAATTCGGACAATTCATATTGATAGAAATCTCAGCCGCCCACCCCTACTCACCTGTGGGGCATGTGGGTTGACCTCTAAGTTGGGTGTGGGGGGGTCCCCACTAAAGTAAGCTTTTCTTGGGGCTCACTGACAGGGCTTGGGGGTCATTCTACTGGTAGGCATCACAGTGTACCTCCAAACACAGTTGTGATTCAGTTTCCGCAGTTGTATCAACACAGGCTACGTTGTTGTCTACCACACCTACTGTGTGTCTCTACCCACATTTATTAATGGTATGCATTGCTGAAACTGGGTATATAGGATTCTAAAGTGTTCCTCTGTTAGATATGGAGGTAGAAGACCTACCCACCAAATAGATTTTGTGTGATTGAGGACATTCCCTAGACAGAGATGGCTATGAGTGTACACTTGTGAATCTGGCTGTGTATTCTGGTTAACACACCATCTTACAGACTGGATTGTAAGAGCAATAGCCTGTGTTGAACTAAAGTCACGGGTATTGTTTGGGGTGCAGTTGCGTGTCTGTCAGGGGAACCCCATTACAGGCTTGTGTATCCCCTTGGATGGCAGAGCTCGGTGGAAAAGGTGGAATTCCCCACACATTTTAGGGGATCACAGCCTGTTCTTGGGATGTGGAGTGAGTTAGAGCCCTCTTTCTCCTTATTGCTTTGACTGATTTAACTCCTGTTGATTTCCCTAGTTGCTTTTGATGGACATTAGTGTTAGACAGCAGGATCAGGACTTGTGTGACTGTTTCAGCTTGCCATGGCTCATTAGCACAACACTTTTTTTCAAGTGGGTAACTGCCCAAAACACACATTCCAAGTCTTGTGTGAAATCCTTACTCCTTCCTGTGCTCCTTGGTGATCCATGTTCTTTACTTCATAATGGGGGCATTGAAATCCAGGGGAATCGGCAGCTGTATGAATGCATTGCTATGGGACAAGGAAAACACAGATTAAGGAACAAGTGGTGGGCTTGTAAGGGATAAGGGTGTTGTGTGAATGAGATGTTAGTTTCTCTCTCTTCCCCTCCTGCAGGAAGGCCAGAAGCTACAGCAGACAATGCAGGAGCTCGAGAGGCAGGGGCTGGAGGCCATGAAGCAATTGCTGGCTGGTGGCATCAGTCTGGATCCCAAGGAGCTGGCGGATCTCTTCTTCGATTGTGTGGACACGGAGATCAAATTCTATAAATAGGCCCCATAGCAGGTGGGCTGGGGGATTTGTATGCAGGGACCTTGCTGTATATAGCAGGACTCCCTTCTAGCCTGCCCCATGCTCCACTTCCATTTGCCTTCTTGATCACATAACACTTCTTGCTCCTCCAGAACTGGCCTTGCTACAAAGGATTCTGGGAAATATTTTGCATTTGTCCACATGACCCAACATCTATGCCACGAGTTTGTGGCTGGGGGCAAGCTCAGACCCCCAATCTCTCTCTCACCTCTGTGTAATTCAATGAATCCTAGGCCTGGGCAACTATTTCAGAGGGTCTGTATGTCTGCTCAGTGGCATCCTCTGAGCCACACCATCTTGTTTCTGCACTCAGAACAGAAGTATGGGGAATTTTGCATGCTGGGAGGTGTAGTTTCTTCTTCCTTTACCAATGCGAGCAACTGCTCATGACCAGGGGTGACTGGAGCCTACATTACTGGCCCTGCTCTTTCAGAGGCTCTTCACATCTGAACTGAAAATTTGGGAGGCCCACCACTGCTGAACCAGAGGGGCCTCAGGAGGCCTGCTGCTGCTTTGAGGCAGCAAGTCTCCTACAACCCCTCCAGAGTGGGGGCAACAGTGGGATCCCTGGGATTATGCCATCTTCATTCCTGAAGCTCTTGGACCACAGGCTTCCTGTGGGGCCACCTGCTACCATCCTACACCAATTCTAAGGCTGACCCTGGTCATAACCCCCCGTCTGTCCATGTGTTGGCACCCTCTGTGCCAGATATCATTACCAACCCTGCCTGTTGCATAACAAGGGCAGAGGTGATGGGACAACTGCCAGAGTCTGAGGAGGGCTGGAAGTTCTCAGACCAGTCCAGTGGCACCTGCTGAGCGGTGGGGACTGTTGGGCTGGATTTTCTCTCCACTTCAGGAGGTCTGGCACCCCTTCCCATTCTTCATACAAGGCTGAGCCCAATGTAACCCAGCTGGTCCTGTTGGATCAGGCACATTGCAGGGGCTTGGTCTGGATTCCCCAGTCAGCAGAGGCCCTACCCCCTAAGGAACTCCATAGTGTCACATGCTCTTAAGGGGCAGGGACATGTCAAAAAGGGGAGGGAGATTACCTTAGTCCCACCCCTTTTTGATAGGATCCTACTCCTTATGGAACGATGCTCCATAGGGGTACAGTGTCAGGGTGAGGGGCCAGGACATAGGGGGACTTCAGGGGGCCGAGTCAGAGTCAGAAAAGGAGTGAAGCTTAGTCAAGACTGGAGAGCTAGGCTGGGAGTTGGGACAAGGCACAGGGTTCAGGGCAGACTGGAGTCAGGAACAGGAAACAAGCCCCGCTTTCCTGTGCCTCCTGGGATGCCATGTGTGCAGGCAAGAAGCCAATCTGGAAAAGGTGTGTTTGGCAGGACTGGAGTCAGAGGGCCTTCTGGGTGCAGTTCCTGGGCTGAGCCACAGAGTGAAGATGGCACAGCAAAGTTGGCCACTGCCTCAGAGATTCACTCTGGCTGAGTTCTGCCTGAATTTGGGCTGGTATTTATGACCCAAGATGGCTTATGTTAGGGCCCTGCTGTCCCTTCCATTTTGAAGGGGGGGGAGGGAAACTGTTGCACTTTCCCTGATTCATCTGTTTTTCTTTCCAGCTCAGCATTTGAAGAGAACATAATTTCTCCTATTGTTGTCCCCTCCCCCGGGCCAGCTTTGCTGCCGGAGTCCTGTGTGGCGTAACAGAGCCCACTGGAGTTCACCCCAGCCTCCCGGCACCCTGTCACCCACCTATTATCTGGTACCTTTCCGCTGCCACCACCCAGAATTTACTTAGGCTGCGAGTCTCATCCCTCTGGGGAGAATGAGAACTCTACCTTTTCTTTAAACAGACAGACCCGCAAGCCAGAATAATTCAGTTCCCAAGTGCTGCCACCGGAGCGTACAAAGGCGTATTCGCTAACACACAGATCTTTTAGATCAGAAAAAGGAATATTACTTTAATGGTATTTTAAACCAAGCATCACAGGCTACAGCCATGTGAGGTACTTTGAATCCTTGAGCAAAAGCAATTAATCAGAACACAGTTAGGCTTGAGGGGCCTTTTTGTAGCATCTAGCCTAAACGGATCCCTCAGATGTAACATTCAATTACTCACAGCTTTAGGTGCACCTTTGCCTTGCAGCAAAGGGGTTCAGTTTAGGTTCAGTTTAGGCTAAACAGGCCAGGAGCCATTCCCTTAGCTCCATAGCAAAAAGGTCAGTATATCAGAGCAAACAGAAAATAAAAGTGGAGGTCTTCCTCCTTGAGAGGTGTGGCTTTGGTCTTTTTAAAAGCCCTCTACCCCTCTTTCGTGATTGGTCCCTGGGAGGTTACCTGGCTGTACCTACTCCAATCAGAGAAAGATCCCCCAGCCATGCTCGCTGTAGGCCCCTTCCCCCAGTATTGCAAAATCCTGCCATGCGGCCAGTTGCGAAATCAGGCCTAGTCAACCTGGAAGCCAGAGTGTCGGTGAAGGTCACATGGAAAGGCAGGGTTGCTCTTAGCAGCTTCTGCCACATCCTGATCCCTACCTTGCCTCCAAATGCTGCTGCTGCTTCCTGGTGCGTTATTAGGAGCAGAGCAGCCTGCTCAACAGACCCTGGGATACTACTTTGCCATTGTAATGGAGATCAAACCGCTGTGGAGTTTGTGGGTTGTGAATAATATCTCCTGTTCTGAACCAGGAACATGGAGCTACCACCTCTTTTCTTGTACTAGCTGCTGCCCCTTTAAGAGTCCAGAGTTTCTATGGATGCAGCAGCCTTCCCGGATTATGAACAGACACTTAGCTGATTGAGTGGGTAGGTGTCTCTGCTCTGTCTTGAGATGAATGACAGTTGCTATAGCACAGGACACCTGACTGCCAGATTTGCTACTCCCATCCTCTGCACCTAAGTTTCCCACTAGCTAAAAGGGGACGATACCCCTGGTATGTGTTATGATTAAGGAGCTACTCTGCTTGGATGAAGAAGCTCTTTATTCCTGCCGTGATACTAATCCCGCTGTGAGCTCTGGTGCAATCAGAACACAAGAACACAGACTAGGGTGGAATAAAGAGGCTTTATATTTCAACAGCACAGGATCCTGGATGTCTTTTCAGTGGGGCTGGGTCCCGTTACTACTTTGCTCCTTTGTCTGCAGTTCTAGATGCAGTAGAGACCTCTCCTCTAGAGGGTACTTGCTGGGCTATACTTGTCTGTTGGACTGCGCCTCTTGATGTGCCTAGTCCCCTGGCTGCTACGGCCTCCTTGGGATCAGTACAGACCTTGGAAAGCCCACAGGCTGAGGGTCTTGCTTTTCCCAGGCTGGGTGCCTGTGGGCTGTCCCACTTCAGTGAGCATGCATGTCGGTGGGGTGGCCTCTGCTGATCGGTGAGCAACTCCAGCCGGCCCTGGTGCTCATTCAGTGCTGCCTCCCTCCTCTTTTCTGAGCGGCCGACTAGCTCCTGGTGGAGATCGGCAAAGAACTCTGCCAGAGGGGTGAGAATAGGAAGGCTTACAGCCAGTTCCCTTCTGCCAAACTGGTGGAATCTGCTTAGACCAAGGCCTGTGCACCCTACCATATTCCTCTGATGGTGGTTTATTTATTTAATCTTATACCTAGCCCTTCCCATAAGGCTCAGGGCTGCTTAAAAATAAGAACCATATAAACACACAAAAATATATAGAAATCCCCTAACCTCCCCAGCTCCCTAAAAAACAAAACCAACCCCCACCCAATCCCTAGTTCCACCTGCCAAAAGCTTGGTCAAAAAGAAAGGTATTACATTGCCTCTGCAAAATGCTCGGGCTCTGAAGGGAGTTCCATAATACTGGGAACATAGGCTGTGCAGTCCTCTTCTGAGAGGAGTCCAGGATTCCTAGCAGCTTTTGCTAGCTGGTAGCTTCCCCATTGGGAATTCCAGCTGTTCCCTTCCACTGGTCTGTGGCACATATCTACAGCT
This sequence comes from Sphenodon punctatus, assembly GCA_003113815.1. Classification (NCBI taxonomy): domain Eukaryota; kingdom Metazoa; phylum Chordata; class Lepidosauria; order Sphenodontia; family Sphenodontidae; genus Sphenodon; species Sphenodon punctatus. The sequence continues at coordinate 1,374,188 of QEPC01013663.1, forward strand.
AAGTAGGGTCTGGAACTAAAACCCCACATATGCTGCATCTTCCTCTGAGAAGCTACCATTGGACAAGTGGACATTCATCCTGGGGCCCGTACTGGCTGGGGGCCCAATATCCAAGGTAGCTAAGCCACCCTTTCTTCCCCCCCCCTTTTTTCTTTTTAAAATTTACTCCGGAGCCCACTGGGGGCCCTTCCAGCTGCTGCGTGAGCCCCCTCCCTGCCTGCACGGGCAGGGAGGGGCCCTATGCAGCAGTCTGCATCAGGCTAGGTCACACTCACAAGCCTCATGGCTCGGCTGCGCCCCCCCCCCGGACGCTGCGTGGAGGATGAGTTCTTCGCACCAGTCTGGACCTGGTCCGGGCAGGGCTGGCTCGAGGGAGGCCCAGCCCGAGCGGAAAGGTTCCCGGCGAAGGCTCCTCTCAGTAACTCGGGAACCACCGCCAGGCACCTTCCTGCTCTGGCACTCCCCGCATTGAGCCGGCCCAGCCTATCCCGGCCCGCCCAACCAGCCCCTGGCCTCCGGGGCTGGTCAGGTGGGCCAGGGCAGCAATGGCACTGCTGCTGCTGGCCGTGCTCAGACCAGCATGTGGGCAGTGAGCCACAAGGGACAGAGTGCACCGTGGGACCAGCTCACGGCCAGCCCAGAAGATGGATGGGCCCAGCAGCAGGCCACCAGCAGCAGGCCGCAGACTGAAGAGAGCAAGTAAGTCCCTAGCACCAGCATCCCAGTGCCCCTAGGCCGGCCGAGCTGGGAGGTGTCCATAGGCTAGCCAGTGGCTTTGCTGGCAGCAGGAAAAAAGAGGGAGGGCCCATGGACATTTCTGGGCCCATGGCCCATCCCAAGGTACTACACCCATTCCTCTCCCTAACATCCTCTTCATTAGTGGAACAAAAACTGGAAGTTGGGTGGTATTTCTAACCCTCTAGCCAATTGGGGCTCTGCTTGAGAGGCCAGCTTTGCCCATCTACCCATCATTAACCAATTTGGGGCAAGGCTGGCCTTCACAACACTGCTACTGTTCTGTGATTTTTCAGACAGTTTCCATACCTCTAATAAGGGAGGATCATTCCCTGTGCAATTGAAGTACCTTTGCCCATGCTGAAAGGCTTGGTCAGCTCAGGGAAATCATAGTCCTCATAGTCACTGTCATCTGAACCTTCCTTCTCCACTTCTTCCTTTGCGGCAGGGCCACTCTGGATGGGAACAGACTGGGAGTCCAGCTTTTTGAGACCAGGCAAGGCTCTCAGCACACGCTCCCTGGAAAGACAATACTGTTCATTTCTCAAGCACCTGAAACCCACCCCTGCACTGGTGGAGTCAAATGAACATGAATCAGGACTGCAGGATAGATCTCTCAGTGGAGGGAAATTGCTTTCTGTCTCACCTGTAGCCACTTAGCTGGGTGCATCTGTTTCCTGTTAGATCAAGGATCACGAGACTCTGAGGTAGCTCATCTACAAGGATGGGGGGCACCAAAGCATGTTAGTCAAATAGTAAAGAAATAAGAACGTGGACTAGTGGTTAAAACAAGCTGCTGGTGTTTGGGATTTCCGGGCTCTGGCCCCGGGTTCTGGGAAGGATGTGGTTAGAAATGGAGAACTGGGAATTCAGACTCCTGGTTTCTATTTCTGGGTCTGGTTGGGAGTGCAATTACAGTAGGGGGATTGGGAACCTGGACTCCTGAGTCTAGACGGGAGTGCATTTAAGGTAGGACAATTGGGAATCTGCACTCCTGGGTTTATTAAGGGCTGGCCCTAGAAGGCTTGGAAGGCAGTGGGTGTAGAGAAGATGGGGCTTACCTGGGTGATGCCTGCTCTAACACCTCTCTGGAGGAGCTCCAGTCTCAGAAGTGTCACTGGGGGCAAGTGCTGACCCAAGGCCCTAAAGACTGGGTTCCATGGCCTTGCTGGCCCCACTGCATGGCCAGTTCTGGTTCTATTCTTGAGTCTCCCACGGACTCATTTGGGGAAGTAACTTAACTTCTTGGTGCCTTGCAAGCAGGGTGTTATTGCCCTGCTTTACAGAGCAGGAGTCTTAATTTGGCTTGCACTTTGAGCTGCTTGAATGGCTGGGGATGTGCATGAAGGATCATGTTGAGAGCAATGGAGGTTAGGAAAGGAAAACTATAAAGGAGCAGCTGGCTTGCATGTTTGAGTTCTGCTGCATAGCAGCTGCCGTACCAGTGTCCAGTGTCTTGATCCGGTTCTGCGACAGATCCAGAAACTGCAGTCTCTGGAGATCCCGAAGGTTTTCTACTCTGCAGATATGATTTCCAGCTAGCGAGAGGAACCTACAGGTCATGAGAAGGAGTGGCAGGAGTAGGGAAGCTGCCTAGGGCTGCTGCCTTCCACAGAGGGACATGTAAACAAACTTCTCATTCACACAAGCCGGTAATAAGTGGTTGCTAATTGAGAAAACTAGCCTCAGGTTTGTAACCCATGTCTCCCATCGGTTCAGACAAGACGCATACTTGCACTTGCTAAGAGCTGTCACGGGCGGGGGGAAAGGGGGCAGGAGAAGGGTGCACGCACTGACACGTAAACTTCGAAACCATGCTCTGCAGGGAACCCATAGGAGGAAAATGCCCATCAGGATAGTATGGTAGCCCAATAGGTCTCAAAGAGGACCAGGCTTCTATCATCATAGGGCGCAGAGCTTGCGGCGGAGAATATGGTCCTAAGCCCCATGCAGTCGCTCCACGCACTCACAATCGAACGAAGGGGGAGGGGAAGAGTTGGTGTTGGGTGTGTGGGGTGGCAAGGAACAGGACCTGGGTCAAAGGGGCAACAGGGCAGGGCTTTCATACACGAAGGGGGAAGGCAGGAACCCCTGGGAAGGGCTCGTGCACTTCGCTCACCCACTCTCACTGTCACCCACGCTCTCTAAGGGAAGGGACACAAGGGATGCACTCAACCGCAGTCTAGTAAACACAATAGTAATAGCAATAGCAATACAAACAAGATCCACTTAGCTTTAGCCAGTCTCTCTGCTCTGCTTACCTGCAGTGTGTGTCTCCCAGCGCCGGACTTTATAGTCCTGCCCCTGCCCCTTTTTGTGCCTGGAGCCATGCGGAGTGCCGCACAGGCTCAGGCCGTGACCTCACGTCCTGTGTGGTCGACGGTTCGGGTTCTGGGCCGTCAGTGTTGGAGCGGGTTGCCTTGGCAACCGGATGCTGTGTCGGGGCCTCCAGAGCGGTGGCATCTAACAGCGGCGTCACTGCGAACTCTGGAGCAGGGACTGTTGCTGGGCTCAGAACCCTTCCCCTGTGGTGTGAAACACCGCCACGGGTGACAAGAGCAGGTAATAAGTATAACTTCCCCCTTGCCTCATTACAACCTCTCTGCTTGTGCGAACAAAACCGAGGGTGTCGTGAGTTAAGGAAGTGCTTCTCAAATGGTGAATTGGGGCCTGGGAAGGTCTTGGATGGGTTGCAGGCTGGGGAAGGCAGAGGTGGCTGAGGCTGCAGCAGGGTTGGGGAGGTGGTTACTGAAGCTACAATAGGAAGCAGGCGGCAGCACACCAAAGCTCGCTCTGACACCCCCCACTTCCCCTGCTTTTGTGCTGAGCCATCTTTGACTCTTGCCCTCCTAGACGGAGTGGTGGGGGATCCCAAGCTCTGTCTGGCGCTCCAGAAGGAGAGGAGGCTGCTCTTAAGGTGTTAATAGAAGTGACAGCGGAGCGCTGCCATCACAACCTCGCCTGGATCTGGAACCCACTGGCAATACAGCCCTGACCAGACAAATGTGCCAGTGGCTGGGCTGCCAGAGAACGGCACAAATGTGCAGCCAGCTGGCCCCAGCCCCACGCTGCGCCCAACGCCTCGCCCCTTGCCATGATCAGTAGCCAATGGCAGCTGCCATGAAGGCCGGCCATGGTGGACCCGCTATGGGCTGGGTCACGGCAGGCCATAACAAATGTCATAGCCCACTATGGCCTGATCAGGCAGATGGTAGCCCAGGCTGTAATTCCAGAGGTCTCGGGATCACCGCTGACATGTCCAGGAACAATCCTGGGTGAACATCTGACAGGGCACCAATAAATGTGTCAGTGGCTCACAGGCCAAAGCAGGCCTCAGTGGGCCACCATAGCATTTGTTAAAATGCTTAGTGTCTTTCTTGGCCCTGCAAAGCCTGCTGCATCCAGGCTAGGTGTGGGATTGCTCCCCCAGCACTAGCCCAGGACCCTCGAGAACCCTTGATCCCTGCCTTGCCTTGTGTGCCCAGCCCAGGTGAATCCTGGATTAATTCAAGTAGGTCACTGAAGTATTTAAAAAAAAATGTTTTGTCAACAAAAAGTTTGAAAACCAGTAAGTTATGGGGTTATTGGCTCTTATTGCCTGCTTGGATCTGGTGCTGATTTCAAAGAGCATGATCCAGCTCCTACTGAAGTCAATGAAAAGACTCCTGATCACAGATTCCAAAGCTAAGCCAATACCAAGAAAAAAATGCTGAGTTTGCTGAAGAGAAGGCCCTTTGAATTCAGAGACCAGGAGCCAAGCTCTTACGAGTGAACACCAAACTCCTCACATACACACACACAATTCCCATCCCCACTTGGTCTTGGCTGACAGGAAGGACGTGTTTTCTCTTTTGCTTTTTCTTGATGTTCTCCGCAATGTTAACAGCATTGTCCAAACACAGACATACCGTAAATTGGTAAGGCAGCTGAGGTTCTCAATTTTCTCTAATTGGTTCTGAAAACAAAATGATGATGATTATTTTTTGTTCATACCCCACCAGCAATGTGCCTGGTGCTGGACAGTTGTGACTGGAGACAGGTCCCTGCCATGAGGGGTTTACAATCTAGAAATGATCATTCTAACCTGACAGCTGGAACGGCATACAAACCACACTCTAGATTCAAATGGAAGCATCACCCAAAACTTGACTGAAATATTTTCAGAAACCTGACAATTTTTATTGTTTTGAGGAAGCTTTTGATTAATTAAAAATCCTAAATTTTCACCACTTATTTTTAATTGAGAACACTTTAATCAGGAATCATTGCTTTCCTTTTCATATCCTAGTGTAGAGGTTCCCAAACTCTGTCAGGAGCCCATTTTCAGGTGAGGTCATTATCCCAATTGACCTCTGATATACTTTACCAGTGTGTGTGACTGTCTAGGACCAGGGGATTATTATTTATAATTTCTATAGCACTTTCAATGTTCTGTGTGCTTTACAATCCCTATCTAGTTCACCCTCCCAACAACCCTGTGAGGTAGATCATTATTATTTCAATTTTACAGATGGTGAACTGTGGCTGAGTGATTTACCCAAGGTTACCTGAATTCATGACCAGATGGGATCTGAATCCTGGATTCCCAAGTCTAACGCAGTATCCACTAGGCTACACTGGGTTCGTTATTTATGGGCAGAGAGCTGTGTTCCCCGCTGCTGCCAATGGGGAAAATGCAGTGCACGTGTCCCTTATAAGATTATATTTATGTCTCAGAATATGGTCATACCAAACAAAATGTTTGGAAACCCCTAGTCCGTGCACAGTCCGTGCATAGCTGGGATGTTTGAGTTCTATTCATGGGGAATGTTTTTATCAAAAGCATAAGCCCGTTCTCAGTCAAGTTTCCTAGTAATTTAATTATGCTTTTCTATGATGCACTTTGGGGGGAATTTAAAACTAAGCATAAAGCATTGTCAGATCTGTCATCTTTCACTCCTGGGCCCTCTATTTTCCATATTTGAAGGCTGAGATTTATTGATCCCAACACACAATTGTGTTGAGAAAACGTTTTGCAGGAGAAACCTGCCCTTTTTCCAACCCATCCCTTTTTGCTTATACCCCTGTAACCACCCTGATTTCAGTGCTGCTTGATTTGGTGCAAGAGATACTTTGAACTTGATGAGGCAAGATGACTACAAGGTACTGTTACCATGCAGTCATCTATCCTGGCAGCAGTAGTAAGTCCTTTCAGAAGCTAGCAACACAACAAACAAACAAGCTACTCCCAAAATTATAAATATATGTATTAAGAAACAAAAAAGTAATAATATAATGATAAATATATCCACTAAGTAACTATTTGCAAACACCTGATGCATTTTGGGAAGAAACCCTTCTTCAGGGATCTAATCTATGGATCTTGTACAATCCAAAAGGTAAAGATGTGGATGAAAATTTTTGTCACAGATGAAAATATTCTATCATGATATCCTCACGGGCCTATAGATAAAAATCATGAGACTGGGTTACTGTTCCTCAGAAAAAAACACAGTAATGGCATTCTTGCCATTTTATTATTTTTTGTTTATTGTTAATAAATATATGTATATATTTTTGTAATGTTTGGAGTAGCTTGTTCATTTGGTGTATTGTTTTGGTTGCTATTCTGTTTTGTCCCTTGTTTTGTATTGCTTGCAGAAGCTCGGCCAGAAGGGGATGCTAACCGCACCTACCTGACTGAGTCTAATTGGCTTCATTAGAGTATGGTGGAACAGGAGCCTTTATAAATCAGAGCTCCAGGCTTGTATTGAAGAAAGACCTTTAATACATCTACAAGGCCGCTTGAAGGCAAGGGTTTTCTGTGCTCCCTCATGGTTTCTTCAATCTTAAAACCCAATACAAAAAACTCCTTAGGATTTGGAAACAGGAGTTCATGAGGAGAAAATGGGACAGACTTATTGAGGCTGTAGATTCAGGTAATTTAGCTGTTTTTTGGAAAATTGTAAATGGTTCACTTGGGGGGGCGGGGGGAAGTAAGATCTAGGGTTTTCCCAATACCTGCTAGTACCTGGGAGGCACATTATGGGAAACTTTTCTCCACTTCTCCTTGCTCTTTGGAAACCTCATCCGAGGAGGTCCTATATCAGAATGAGATAGGATGGCCCTTGGTTACAGCAGAAGAAGTGCTGAAATTGGTTGATTCATGTAAAAATAAGAAGGCACCGGGCTTTGACCTTATCTCAATAGAGTTTATCAAAAGATTTAGGGACTGGTGGATCCCTATCTTGGTGGTTCTTTTTAATGCTATAGCTAGATCGGGAGTTATACCAGCAGACTGGGGAAGGGCGATAGTGATCCCAGTCTATAAAAAGGGTGATAGGGAAGACCCGAATAACTACCGCCCTATTAGCTTGTTATTGGTGATTGGCAAATTATATGCTAAACATTTGCTGCTCCGTCTGAATGACTGGATGGTAGAGTGTAAAATCATCTGTAAAATCATCTGCCCCAAACAAGCGGGCTTTCAATCTGGCCGGTCGACTATCGATCACTGTTTAGTTCTGGACCATTTAATTAGTAAATATTCTCACTTGAATCAAAAGCTATTTGCAGCCTTTATTGATCTCCGATCAGCATTTGATCTTATTGATCTGAGAATTCTCTGGAGGAAACTGGAAATGGCCCATATAGATTCATGGTTACTCCAGTTAATTAAGGCTTAATTAACCTAGTACATGCAAATACTGCCATGGCCATTAGAGTAAACGAGATGGGTACCCTCACTAGTGATATCCCTTCTACTACTGGAGTAAGACAGGGCTGCTTATTGGCTCCTACCTTATTTAACATCTTCATAAATGACCTCATTCCTGTCATCATGGCTGATCAGTAGTTTCCCCCCCCCAAAACTAGCCTCCTGCCATATAGGCTGCATGCTATATGCAGATGACGCTGTGCTGCTGTTGCAAACTCGGTTAGGTCTTAAAAGACAGCTTGCGGCTTTGGCCACTTATGATTTAAATCATCTATCAATTAACTATGGCAAATCCAAAGTTATGGTGTTTTCAAAATCTGTCACCAAGTTTTCTTGGTATATAAAGGACCACCAGATCGAGTAAGTTGGATGGTATAAGTATTTGGGTCTGATCTTTTCTTCTAAAGGGGGGGTGGAAATCTCATCTAAATTTTGCAATGTTGAGATCTAAGGGTCCCTCGGCAGCCATTCTTAGATTTTTTTTTTACTCTTCCAAGAGGGGGATGATTAGGGGGAATCATCCCCCTTTAAGAGTTTTGGGTTCTAAGGTGATGGCCCAATTACTGTATGGGGCAGCAGTCTGGGCACTTTCCCTGGAGGATAAGCTTGGTCTTGTTCAGACCAAACTTTTTCAAACAATATTTAAAGCCATAAACTGTATTCCATCAGCTGCCCTCAGGCTTGAAATGGGTCAACCGTCTGTTAGATGTTTGATATGGAAACAGACTCTGACATTGTGGCTAAGAACTGAGACGCCTCTCCTGGGAGGTTTGTTGGGTTTGCTCCAACAGGATAATCATTTGAGCCCGTGGAGAAAGAAGGCGATTGCCATCCTATACCAGATAGGATTTTCTCCTGCTTATTTCTCAAATAAATCTTTTGAAGCTGCAAAATTTGAAACATTTTCTCGTCTGGAAGACTTGGACAGGCCCTAGTGGCAGATTTCCGGTCCCTAAATAATTTTCAGTGTTTAGCTGAGGACTATGGCACCTTATCTTCATGCACTTACCTCTTATTGGGAAAGGTATCTTTTTTTCTCCGCTAGGGTGAATACTCTGCCGTCAAAACTTCTAGAAGGTCATTTGTCTGCTGTGCCTTTTGCTATGCAGCTGTGCCCGTTCAACAACTCCGAAATTGAAACCATAGGTCATACTTTAATCCATTGCAAAATGTATGGTACCTTAAGGGAGCACTGGCTTGCGCAGCTTTTGGAAAAGCAGCCTGGCAGAACTACATTCAAACCTGAGTTCTTACTAGAAGATTTATCCCCTGAGATTTCTGCTAGGGTAGCCAAGTTCCTTTTGTAGGCTTTTATTGTAAGAGGAAATTTTCTTCAATCTCGAGGTATCAACTGCCAAAATCTGGATTTTTAAATGTTACCCATTTAGGGGCCTGGTTCGCAGGACCTTATGATGGTTGGTTAAATATTCTGTATTATTGTGCATTATTTTGATTTCCCTTTGGGTTAAATTGTTGAGGTTTAAATGTTTTATTATTTAAGAAGTGTGATGTACTACTTTTGTACAAATTTTTAAATGGTTTTGATTTATTAAGGCAAAGACCAACGGTTACGCCAAATAAACATTTGATTGATTGATTGATTGACTGAGAGCTCCAGGCTGAGCTGGGGACATCACTAGAGATGAATCAGGGGAGAAGCTAGTTGGGCAGGGAAACCACTAACTAGAAACTGCCAAAGACTGGGCCCTCAGGAAAGGGACTCGCTTCAGTGGGAAGTGGCTGGAAGTACAATCTCCTGGAAAGGTCCCAGGAAGGGTCACGAGTGTATGTCTGTGTGACTGGTTGGTTACTCAGTCAAAATCACAGGAAGGCTGTCCTTGCAGTAGAGGGTAAGATTAGCTATGATTCTGTAAGTACTTACCTCAGATACCCTCCTAAAGGTAGTAACCCAGTTTAGAATGTACACATGAATTAGGGTAAATAACTCTACTTCCAGGTCTACCCTGGAATTAGGATTTATACCTGATCCAGGTGCAATTTACCCCAAACTACCTCAGGATAAGGAATGTCTCTGGGTTTTATCCTGTGGTTGCCTCTGAAATAACCTTTTGGCTCTTGGCATTGTATCTGGACAGAAGTTAGTTTCCAGTGGATTCCATCTTTCAGAGCAAGGGATGCTCAGACAGAACAAGGTTAGAAGAAAGTTGTGGTAGTGAGTTTAACCTGTTGCAGGTAGAGGCTGTGAATCTGTTTCAAACCTTGCAGATTCCCGATAGAGGTAATCTTCTCCCTGTCCAGCCGGACAGCCGGTAGTAACTTCAAGGCTTTGGATCTAGAGGGGGAGAGAGAGCAGCTTTATGTGGTAGTGGTGGTGATGCTTAAGCTGCTGGCATTGCTAAGGCAGAGTGAATGTGGGACGCCACCCACACCCCATAAGGACAATAGTCACTCTACTGCAGAGGACAATCTTGACATTTTCTCAATTTATCAGTGGTTACAAGTGGTGGGATCCTCTGTGCCAGCTTTGACAAGACCAGTGAAAATCAGTCTGGGGCAAGGAGTATGACAGGGGTGGGGAATATGCAGTCTATGGGCCAAATCTGGCCCACAATTGGTTATTTGGCCCCTTTCTAATTCTTGCATCTGGCCCATGCATCCAGTCCCTACCCTTGAGCTTGGGGGAAAGGGAGTGAAGACGAGTACATGAACTCCTTGCCCTTACTGAAACTTGGATCACTCCCTCAGACTCTGTCACGCCTACTACCCTCTCCTGTGGGAGTTTCTCCTTCTCTCACCAGTCCCGCCCTGTAGGACGGGGTGGTGGGATGGGCCTCCTTCTTGCTAAATCCTGTCAATTCCAACCAATTTCTCCTCCCCCCCCTTCCATATCTTTGAGGCTCACTCCGTGCGCCTCTACTCCCCCATCCATATACATGTTGCTGTCATCTACCATCCCCTTGGTCCTCTCTCTTCCTTTCTCTCTGACTTTGAGTCTTGGCTCCCCTTCTTCCTCTCATCCTTGGTGACTTCGGCATTCATGTTGATGACCCATCTCAGCCCTCAGTCTCTTGCTTCCACTTCCTAGCCTCCTCCTTCAACCTCCACCTTTGCACCAACTCCCCCACCCATACTAATGGCCATTCTCTTGATCTTGTCCTCTCTAGAAACTGCTCTGTCGCTGATCTCTCCTTCGATCCTCATCCTATATCAGACCACTTCCTTGCCTCTTTCAA
>QEPC01013663.1:1389696-1408280 GCA_003113815.1 Sphenodon punctatus
CCCAGCTCCTGTCTCTCAGATTGTAAGCCCTAGGGGCAGGGACCGTGTCTATTTTATTACTTTGTAAAGTGCCAGGTACACTGCTGGTGCTATATAAATGTTTGTTAATAATAATAATAATAATAATAATGAACTCAAGGCTAGGGAATGGATCCATGTTGATCTGGATCCTTCCCTTTCTTCCCCCATCTTGAGCATACACACCCTTAAGCACCTTCATTTCAAACTTCTATCCAATCTGTGGAGCTTGTACTAATTTTCAAAGTGATCTGCATGGGAGGGGAAAATTCCCCCATCTTTAGGCAAGGGGATCTACTGATCCAGCACTCCTACAGATCCAGGGGTAAGAGATGAAGTCATGGGCATAGCTAAGTTGGAATGTCCTGCCCCACCCCAGGAATGAGGAGCACAGGGGCCCCCACCCCCGGGGCTGCTCCAGGAAGCACGGCCCCACCCCAGTGCAGCTGCATTGCCTGTCTGTATTACTGCTACACCCTTGGAATGAGTGGCTGTTACTTCAGCTCCTGGGCTGGGGTATGTATTCCATTCAGTCCCTATGGCCTCTTTCTTCTCAAGCACATAGCTCCGTACAGAGAGTAGGCTCACCCTATAGGTCAGGAGTTGCCAAATTGTAACTTGAAAGTTGCATGTGGCTCATGCACAGTTCAAGTATGCCACTTGGCCCTGGTTGGTCCTAGGCCCTGCACTGCTTTACTGGTCCCATGTCTGCCTTCCTGGCACCTGAGTGAGTCTCTGGTCTCAGCAGCCAGCACCACAGAGCACTGGCTGGCTCTGCCGGCCAATCACAAAGCAGGAGAGGTTTATATATGTACATGTGTCTTGTGGCTCTTGGTCATATGAAGGCTCTTTGGGTTGGGAGTGTTGGCCATCCCTGCTATAGAAATTAACCAGATCTCCCACTAGTGTACAAGCTTACTGGAAAGGACAAATAAAAGCCAGCACCATGCTGGACTTTTAAAGAGCTGGGCATAAAACAACTTCCCTCTTTCTCCCCTCTCTCTTGTCTCCCTTCCCTTGTCTGCAGGCTTAGACTGCAAGCCTCTCATGGAAGGGACCCCTCTCTAATCACGACTGTTCAACGTCAGGCAAGTTGCTGGCACTTTATATGTAAGTCTGCAAAACCAAGTCAGGCTCACTTATTTCCCTTGACTCCTAATGCTAGAACTAGAGATGTCTGATGGAATTCTAAGACACCTGGCTTAAAACCTAAGGAAAGGCTTTATCACACAATATACTGTTGGGACACTCACCTGCTCTCAGGGGTCTGTTTCTCTGCAGGGCAGGGTAGGTTTCTCTGGGCGATGAGGGATTCTGTGGCAGTCGCCCCTTTGCATGGAGGGCTCTGCTGATTGTCTGGAAATGAATGTAGGAATCCCTGTTTATTCGGGGGCCTTTATCCTGCTCCTGTCCTGGCTTATGAATCACGCTGGGAGCAAGCCCTGCCTGCACATACTAAGTGCCTTGCTTTGAACCCTGTATTGGGTATATGATCCTTTGCCTCCACCCATCCCTCCCCTTGAAAGCTAGTGATCCCATATTACACAGGTTACTCACCCCCTGGCATGTTCTCTCTAGTTGGGGGGGGCTGCTTGGAGATCAAAGGCGGTTAAATGGACGTGTAGTGTCACTGCCCCTGGGCTCACTAGGCTAGAGCTTTGGGGGATGGAGGTGCGGGGTGGGGGGCACCCCTGGGTGGCAGTGGTATCTGGGGAATGTCGTTCCCGCCGCCCTGGGACAGGCTGGAGGAGTAAGGGGGGTAAACCCCTAACAACAAGCCAAGGTATAAGACGCTAGCAACAGCCCGATGCGTGTGTAAGGAAGGGTCACTAGCAGCAGCAGCAGCAGCAGCTCCGGAGTGGTGGCTTGGGGAGCGGAGGAGGGGGAAAGGGGAAGCGCAGCGTCTGCCCGTTGCTAGGAGACAGGCGGTTCCCGAGCAGGAGAGGCGCCGCCTGCCGCCCGGGCGGAATCTCTACCCCTTCCTGGTCGGAAAGCCCCGGAGCCGGGCTCCTGCCGCGGCGGAGGGGAGGGGCTGGTCTTCCAATATCCCACAATCCTCCTCGGCTCCTTTAGTGGCTAAGATGGCGGCGGCTGCGGCTGTAGTTGCTCTGTGCTGTAAGGGCGCTTGCAGGACGGGTAAGGGTAGCGACCCCCCAATAGTCTCCCCATAGCTACCCACAAGGCCCCGGCAACCCGCCACACCAGTATCTTCCCCCACCTCAATGCTATCCTCCCAAGACCTGGTCCTAGCAGTCCCCCCCCCCGCCCCATGTTACCCTCCAAACCCTGGCTGTAGTAGCCCCCCCTCCCCCCCGGCTTGGCATCTTCTCTCTCTGGGATCCTGGTCCCGGTATCAGACCCGTGGGAGATTTCTCTACCTCATACTCGAACAGCTGCATTCCAGGCCTTGTAACTGCCTTCCCACCCCACCTGTAGAAGATTCCTTTTGGCGTGGGCCCTGCATTGATTTTCACCCTCCCACCCCAAACCCAGGTTGCTTGCCTCACCCTGTGCTCCAGCAACCCCCACCTCAGCCCTAGGACTCTTCTCAGAATCTTTCCTTTACTCCCTTCTTGGGACCGTATCATCTCTCCCAGCCCTGGAGATCTTTACACTGCAGGCCCTAACAGCTACTGCTTCATCCCAAACCCTGCTCCACTATGTGACCCGCTGTAGGAGAATTCTTAGGCCCTAATAACTACTGTGCTCCCAACCCAGATCTCATATGTGGTACCCCAAAGCCTAGCCCTGTGGGTTCCTTGGGCCCCATCAACTTTCTCCTACCCATATCCTACTATCTGCTTCCCGCTCCCTAAACGTTGCCCCTAGGAAACACCATCAAGCTCCAACAGCCTCTTCACGCTAACCCCCCTACCCCCAGAAGTCTTCTCTCCCTTGGGATCCCACCTAGCTTTGTTTCTATCACCACCCATAGGAGACCCTCCTTTGCCAACTGCACTGCCTTGGAATACCACAACAGCCACAGGCTAGTAGCTCTGGTAGGAATTGCTTCCTGAACTGTTGTAGATCTCAGTCCACAATGGATCTCTGCTAATTGATCAGGCTGGATCCATCCTCCCCAAACATGGCAGCTGAGGATTATTTCTGAAGCAGGCTTGATCGTCAGCCAAAGCCAAATGCCCTTTGTCTTCCCTTACCTGCCAGAATTCAAGTTCATACCAGTACAGCTAGCCTTTAAATCCGTTGCTGAGAGTCCCTTATAAGCGGCTCTGTCAGGGCCAGAGCGAGGCTGATCTTGTACCTTAGGAGAGCACTATCGAATGTCCTAGTTTAGGAACCATTTAGGATTACAGGCCCAAGAGCCAATGTGCCTTTTATCACCTCACTGTTTTTCTTTCTGCACCAGGCTGGCTGCCCACACTTCACGTTGTTCGCCATGGCTCCAAAGCAGTTACCCGCCACTGGAAGCCAATGCACTTGGAGCGCCAGAAACTCATGGCTGTGACGGAATACATACCTCCAAAACCGGCCATCCCAGAGAGATGTCTAAAGCCCCTGGTGAAAAAAATCGAAGAGGTAACTCTGAACGGTAGTGCAGATGTATACGGATGGTCCCACAAGAGCTGCTGTGCGTCAGGCCAATGGTCCATCTACTCCAGCATCCTATGGTATTGACAGTGGCTAGAACTCTCCAACTTGGCTAATAACCTAGCAAGACCCATAGCAGAAGAGGCTGAAGTATGTTTAGCCAAGAGAAGTCTACGGATGGGACAGAATAATCTTCAAATATTAGAAAGGCTTCCATAAAGAAGATGGAAAAACAATTGTGTTCTCTTGCTACAAAGGGGGGAGGCAGTGGGTTCAGGTGAAAGGCGGCAGATTTAGATTAATCCTCAGGAGATGCTTCCTGACTGTAAGGACAATTGGGTAATGGAACAAGTTGCCTTGGGAAGTTGTAGATTCTCTTTTATTGGTGGTTTTAAGAGGAGGCTGGATAAACATCTGTGTGGGCTGGTTTAAGAACAGCATATCCTGCAGCTGGACAGGGGACAGGACTAGATGGCCCTTGAAGTCACTTCTATCTCTTTGATTCTATTATTAAGAACATACTCACTGCCACGCTGGGGTGGACCAATGGTCCATCTAGCCCAGCCTCCTATCTCATAGTGGCAGAAAAGTGCACAGCAGGCCATGTTAGAGTGATCTATTTTCTGCTATTCATCCCCAGGCCCCAACAGTCAGAGATTTCATTCTCTGACCAACTTGACTAACAGCCATTTATGGACTTATTCACATTAACTTTCACTGGCAATAAGTTCCTCAGGTAAAGTGTTGAACTTGTGTTGGGTTTCAGGTTCCTCCTATGAGCATTCCTAGCTGTTCTTTGGACTGATCTGGTGGTTCTCTTCAATTCTGGAGTCTAATGGTTATTCATACTTTTTTGCTCAGGAAACTGGCTATGAGAGGCTGGTGCGCCGTCAAGCAGTGGAGGCATTCCGGGAGAGCAGAATGATCACTGTTTGCCAATACAACAGTCTTTCCAATGATGACATGCTGATGCTGAGACACCAGCTCCGCAAGCACAACATCCACGTCAAGTTCTTCCCAAATGAGGTAAGATCCCAGCTGCTGGTGGTTTGAACCAACACTCCAGACAGTTCCTAGTGGTGCGAGGTGTGGCTTCTATAGGCAAGGGGTAGGGAGCCTGTACTGTTCCAGAGAGCAGAGGCAGCTTGTAGGGGCATGGTCTACTGGGATACTGTGTGATCATGGGGCTAAATAGGCAGGGTGACAGGGATGGAGCATGCTGGGTCCATGGGGCAGGGGGGACCCAACGGAGAGGTGGGGCTTGTGGATGGAGCACTCTGTGGATGATCAGGCCCTGCTGCTCTCACTTGGAGGGCACTCTGATAGGCCCGAACTCATCCTTGCATCCCAGCACAACCCACCTCCCTACTTAGATAGGCCCTGCCTTGATGATGATTTTAGATTTATACCCTGCCCTGTCCCGAAGGCTCAGATATAATCACATACACAAAACGCTCTCACTCTGAGTGAATCCTTGCCCCCATCCCTTCTAGTCTCTCTACCCAGACTGTACCCCCCCTTGCAGAGCGGGGACAAGCTATGGTCAATCCTGTATCCCTTGCTCCCAGCCATTCCTACAAAAACCTATCCTACCCACTCCCAGGGGCATCCCCTTCCCTGTTTCCACATCAACACCCCTCCAGGCCCATACCTGCCATGACTGTCCCCAACTATCACCTGCAATATGAATATTATTCATCTCTGTTTTGATATGGCCTATGGCTAATTCAATAAATCGAACTCTTAAACCTCTACAATACAAATAAGTCCAAAATAGAGAAGAGTTGGTGGATTACCGGAGCTGGAGGGAGGGTTGACAGTAAGACCTGGATTATAAGGTCTTGTTATGTTTAATATGAACTTGGTATATTGTATTTATATTATATTGCATTTGTACTGTTATATTATGTTGAAGTTATACTGTTATGTATTTCATTTTTGTTCGCCGTCTCGAGTTGCTTTGCGAGAGAGTGCAGGGTAGAAATTAAAAGTGAAATGAAAGGTACAATATTATCTTTTGAAGATTTCCGCACCCCTTCCCACCACC
Source organism: Sphenodon punctatus (assembly GCA_003113815.1). Taxonomy (NCBI): domain Eukaryota; kingdom Metazoa; phylum Chordata; class Lepidosauria; order Sphenodontia; family Sphenodontidae; genus Sphenodon; species Sphenodon punctatus. The sequence goes on from QEPC01013663.1 coordinate 1,395,311, forward strand.
CATTATAGTGAAAACTACCCCATTCTCATAAAACAATACCGAGTTAAAGCATAATGCCCTACAGGCATTTATTGGCCATCCATGAGTGCGCCCCCATCAACCTGGTGACCAATGTGGTCCACAGATTGCTCTGCGGGCCAGGACAAAAGGCAGTAGTCTACAGGCCGGGGGATCCCTACCCCTGCCATATAGGGCCCCATGGAGGTCATTGCAAGGTACTTCTATATTGCAGAGGCCAAAATTTTGCTATGGTGACTAGCAAATCTTAAGAGAGGGAAAAAGCAACTAGTCCAGGGAAGTTGTGACAGACTGTGTAGTGAATTGTTGCAGGATTTACTCCCTTGTTTGGCTTAGTCAAGAGCTGCATTAGTGGGCAATTAGCTAGGCAATTTTACCAAGGGAGCATACTGAGAGGGATGTGAGGAGATAGCAGATGTTTGAAACAGAAGGTCTCTTTAGCACTGGAGGTTTCAGGTACCCACAGAGGGCTGGTGAGAGAAGACTGCACTGAGGCAGCAATGTGTCTACCTCCAGAAGAAGGGGTTTCACAACACACATGAGGGAGTAAACATAGCCAGAGAGTAGACTCCCTGAAGCTTGCGAGTGCTTGCTTCATTCACAACCCTGCAAGGGAGCCGCACTGAGCTGCTTGGGCAGGATAGGGTGGAATATAACAACTAGGAAATAAATAAATGGAAATGAAATAACTGGAGTATCAAAAGCAACCTGAATGGTGACTTGAGGACAAGGAGGAGGGGTCCCTGCTTATGGAATATGAATTCTAAGATTCCCTCCCCAACTATGACTCTGCCTTGCTGCTGCCCAGTAATTCAGCGGGCAAAGAATCTGCAATTTGGTGACCTGTAACGGATAAGTCTTTGCAATTAAATCTCTGCAGGATCAAGCCCTACACCTCTCTACCTCAGTTCTACTTGGCTGCTCCTGGCTCCTTCTACTGCCCTCGAGCCTGTGGCTGTCATACCACTGCTCATTGCCCTCATCTCTGCTCCTTTCCTCTCAGTGCTTTAGGGTAGGAACTGGATCCATAGGCCAGATCCATGAATTGGAAAAGGGCCAAATATCTCTGGGCCAGATTTGATCCTCAGGCCAGAAACGACTCATCACCCCTGCCCTAGGCTGAAGCTGGTAGGCTGGGATTATTTTCCCCATCTGGGTGTGGTGCACAGCGTAAGAGGTCGGCCAACAGGCAGTTGTTGCATTCAGTACTAGATGCTGAAGGGTGTTGAATGTCTTGCAGTCAGCCATTGGAAGATGTAAACTTCATCCTCCTGTTCCTTCTGAATTATTGAGCCCATTGCCATTTAAGAGGGCTGCTACTGCTAAAGAGTAGTCGTCAGAAAAACATTTTAGTAGCAAGGAGTCTGTTCTCAGTCTAAAATTTAGATCAAGTGGCTGGGAACAGACTCCTTGCTACTAAAAGGTTCTGATTCCCTGGATCCTTTCATGCTGCCAGTATCAGGATCTGTGTGAATTCTCAAGATCTGAGGCCAAGAGAAGAGATCCAGGAACAACTCATCTTTTATTAAGGACTAATGAAGAAGCTAATGTGTGGTGGCTTCAACTTAAGTGTGACCAACTCATTGAGATCTCTCTGTCTGTCTTACCTGGTCTCCTCTGGACATGTTGATCTTTCCCTCCCTATTTCAGATCATTATCCCTTTCCTTCTGGAATCCAAGTATGTAAACCTCCTTCCTCTCTTTGTGGGACGCAACATCGTATTGGTGAGCCCTGAAACCAAGGCAAAGGAAATGCTGCGGATGCTGAAGAGAGTACCACAGATAGTCCTCCTAGGTGAGTTGAGATTGCTGGAGTGACCTGTTTGAACTACATACAATGACTTTGGGCTCATTCACAAAATGGCCCAACCCACATTCTGAGTGTTGTCTGAAATCTTTACCCCTTCTGTTGCTCCTGCATTATCCTTTATTCTCTGTCACCTGATGCAAGAGGTGAGCCATTGAATGCTACAGGACAAGACAAATACAGGTTAAGGAACAAGTGGTGAGTTTACAAGAGTTGCATTGCCAAGTACACTTGTTGCTTTCTTGTTCTTCTATAGCTGCCTCCTAACACATGTATTCAATGCAGGACTAGAAGCCAGGAGTTTCTGGGATCCATTACTTTATCTGCTACTTACTAGGTGACTTTAACTGGGCTAATTCTACAGGTGTCATCCAGCTTTGAACATCCGTTTCCCCTGAGATAGCTCAGTCTCCCTCTCCCTCTGGAGTGGTGGTTTTATTTCATGAATGAAACACACAAAGATTGTTTAACACAATTTTGACTCCCCAGCATTTTACTTTCCCCTCCTCCAGAGTTCTTGGGACAGGTCACCTTACCCCAAGCCTTGCTTAACAGGCTCAGGCTTTTGGCATGTAGATTTCTTGCCTCCTTAAAGGCTGGATCTCCTGGCTTCAGCTCCTCCCTCCTGGGCGATCTCTCAAGCCTGGTGCTTACATTTTTAGAATCTGATCATCGGCTGATTACTAATCCTCCCGGCTGATTACTAATCCTCCCGGCTGAATATCTGGTGCTGATCAGAACCAAAGCTCTCGCAGGGAGTTAGGACAGGACAGTGACTTTGGGCAAGTCACTTATCCTATCTTCCCCATCTTTAAAGGCTGGGGCATGGCAGGCAAAGTCCCTACGATTGTGTAGACAGCATTAATCTCTTATCAAGCAGCTTTACCAGTCCACCTTACCGCTGTTTTGATCATGTTATTCCCCACATCTCCTCATTCCACTGGCTCACTCTCCTCTTTTGCTAGAGTGGCCATACCTCCCTTTTAAAAGAAGATGCTTATGAAAATGCATGGTGCTGGGCTGCACCGGAACCAATGCAGCCCTGCAACATGTGTTTTTCATAAGGGTCCTTTTTTAAAGTGGAGGTATGTCCACCCTATCTTTCGCAGATAGCAAAAAACTCCTTCACCTGCAAAGCTCTTCATAGCCTTGCTCCTGTCTGTCTGTCCATGTCTGTCTCTTTCCTCCTGTGTTCCCACCTAGGAACTTAGCTCTTCTGCTGCCACTACCCTTGCCTACCCCAGAGTCTCCTCCACCCTAAACAAGCTTCACCCCTTCTCCCATGCTGCCACCAATGCTTGGAATACCCTCCCTGAACCCATACACTTGGCTGCCTGTCTTGTGACCTTCAAATCCCTTGTAAAACCTACCTCTTTCATCAGGCTTTCCCCAGCTCCTCCTCTCCATAGATTGCTCTTTTATGCTTCACCTTATACTGTCTCATCCTTCATGGTCCACATCCTCCCTTGTAATTAAGTGAAGCATATGCACCTGCAACTTCTCAGCTTCATTAGTGTATCCCTGCCCCTTTCTTTCTCTTGTCCATCCTAGATTGTAAGCCCCTTGGGCCATGGACCTCTGTCTAATCATAACCGTTCAGCACCAGGCACATTGCTGGTGGTGTATACATTTTCTAAAACAAAAAAACTTTACAGTTTAAAAATTCGTTAAAGACAGATATGTTTACATGTGGATACACAGTAAGGAAGGATAGAGAGAGAGAGCCAGAAGCATGAAAGTTATATCCATATTTGCCCTCTGTTTTTAACAGTCAGTCATCGTATCCATATTTAAAATATCATATCGATTATCCCGAGGGGCAGGATCCAGACAGGGAACAGGTTGGGAGATGCAGAGCTATGGGGCAAGGCACAAACTGGCTGGGCAGTGCTCCCTGCCCCCCTCCTAGATTGGCAGCAGGTTCATTGCTTTGCAGGGCAGTTCTAGCCTTCCACCCCAGCCCCATGCAGGGATGCTTGGGGCTACTTGCAAATCATATGCAGATATATGCAAATCACCTCATTCATCTGTATTGCTTGTGCAGAATGAGCCAGGTCTGTGATTTGCCTCTCCAGCACAAGGGGGCAGCTATGGGTGTGATGCTGCAGGGGAGGATGGGGTTGGAGATGAACCTACAGAACTGCTTCCCCCCATTCATTTTTGGAATGGGTGGCTCTCCCTGCTGACCGTTCCCCATCAGCCTTTGATGCCACTCAGAAGGAAGGGGAGGAGATGCAGCCAGGCAGGGCTGTTCTGCACTGCAAGTTCAAGCCCCAGAATGGGGAAGCTGTCGGGGTTGGGAGGGGCAGGATGGAAGTGAGGTCAGGGCAGGTTCTGAGCAGAAGTAGCAGTGGGGGCTGTACTGTGAGCACCATATGACTGCACTGGGGATGATGAGGCATGATGTCCCCCTCCACGGCCAAACATTGAACCAAAATTACTCCACTGATGGCAACTCTGTCAAGGGGAAATCGGGAGCAGAGTGAGGGGGATGCAGGGCAGGGACAGAGACCTCCTACCCTACCCTTCCCTATGAAAAGTTTCACACTTTTCATACAGGGTCTAAAGTACAGAGTGAGGCAAGTGGGTAATTGACATGAAACAGATTAGATCTTAAAGTCTTTGTGACAGAGCTGGCTCCCGATAAAGTTACATGATTTGAAAAGGCAGCGTCATGTAACTTTTTCCTTATGCTGTTTTTGGTGGTCAGCGGCTGCTTGACTGCGCATGCACCAGCCAGCCATACTGATGCTTAATATTTCCTTTTTGACTGCACCAATCATTATCACACTACACCAGCACTTGATCTAGATCTCAGGCTCCAAGCTTGTGAAATCTGGGGGCTCAACTTGTCTGGGGGGAGGAGGTATAGATTGTGCAAAATCCTCCCCATGGAGTGAATGAATAAAAATCATGCAACTTTTCATAGGGAGTGAAAATTAGGAAGTGAGGCAAGAGGAAAATTGACATGAAACTGACTAGAGCTTAGTCTTTGTGACAGAGCTGGCTCCTGATAAAAGTTATGTGATTTTAAAAAGCAGAGTCACATAACTTTCCTTATGCTGTCTTTTCTAACACTACAAATGGCGGTCAGCGGCTGCTTGACTGCGCATGTGCCAGCCAACAGAACTGATTTTTTGTAATGCTTAATAACTCGTTTTTGGCTGCACCAATCATCATACTACACCAGCACTTGATCTAGATCTCAAACTCCAAGGCTGTGAAGTCTATGGGGATCAGCGTGTCATGGGAGAGGAGATATCAATGATTCAAAATAGTCAGGACACTGCATTTTGACCACAGCCAATTAACATTTAAACAGTTATAACTTTTTATTTTCTGGCTGGATCATCTTCAAACTTTGCACATACAATGGTCCCCACAAATATAAGCCATGAATACATTTTCAGAACTGTAGCTCAAGCAGTTTCCTCAATATCCTACATTCATTGTCACTGACAAGACCTTGCTTTTGTCTTCCAGGTGCCTGCATCGAGAACACCATCCTAAGCAAGGAAGGGGTTGTGAAGTTCTCCAAGCTGCCATCTTTGGAGGTCGCCCAAGGAGAAATGGTGGGCACACTCTCACTCGTGGCATCCCAGACCAGCTCACTCCTATGTCGCAGCTCTCTTCACCTGACTGCTTTGCTGGACCAGTATGTTAAGCAGCAGAGCAATGGAACTGGGGAGACTAATGTGCAGGCGGAGATGGGCCCTGCTGAGAGCTCACAGGGCGTTTGAAGCTGGCTTTCCAGGACTTTGTTCTTTAGTTCAGGCCTGTATATAATGGGGCTGTTCCTTGCCAGGGTTCAGCTGGGCTGGGTGGAGATTAGTAAAGGAAGCCACTGGATTCTCTATCAGAAGTGGGAAAGACTTAAAGGGCCAGACTAGCAGTGGTGCAATAGTTAGGGGGCGGGGGCAGAACCTGAGAGGCAGCTACAGTGCTAGTGTGACAAAATATTCTTCCCTTTGTGCTCTCTAGTACCCCTGCTGCTCACTCAGCCTTTACTGCCTCTTGTAGACTATAAGAGAGCCTACAGCAGAAAGACTGTAGCTGTGATGTGCTGGGGAGTGAAGCAGGTAATATCAGTTACATTGTCGCCTTTACTGGCTCCCTCTTTCTCTGTGCTTTTGTATGGGCCATTAATCCTTGCCCTTCTGTGGTCTTGCAGAATATCCTCTTCCCCATTGGCCTACATATCCATGGGGCTCCTTGACTGACAGCTCCACAGGGCATCCTGCCTTTTCTATCAGCCCAAATCCCTGACCTCCAGGTGCAACTCAGAACCTTGAAAGCAAACCCTGCAAGCCACAAAGGGCTTGTCAGCACAGTTAAGCAATGACTAAACTTTGTACATGGGCTGTGGCAGATGCTGTGAGAGCAAAGACTCTGCCCATTTCCATCCGGTGCTACAATGTCACTGCAGCTCTGGACCTGTGTCTACTCGGACCCTGCTTTAATTTTTATGGTCTGCTGTATAAAATAGAAGCCTGTTTCATTGAGTAAATGCCCAACAAACTTACTGGACTAAGGATCTTTTTCAGCCTAACAGCTTCCTCCTAGATGTTGTATAGATGAGTCGCGCAATGAAAATAATGCACACTACTCCGTGGATGATAACAAAAATTTACTTGCTTCTCCTTAACCTTTGTTGCAACACCCAGCTTGGTACCTGACCCTTTTATAAAATACTGTGTCGCACATCTCTAGTTGCAGGGTAGGAATATCATTAAATATTATTTATGCAGAAGGGCATTTGTATGAGAACGAAGAGCTCCCAGATTGGGATCAGTTCAGTCAACCATCTAGCCCAGTCTCCTCTCTTTGATAGAGGCCAGTGCCAGATGCTTCACAGGGCGTCAAAGAACAGAACAGTTACGGAATCATCCATCTGCTGTTTGATGCTTTCAGCAGTCAAAGGATTTGGGTCACCCTGACTATGAAGCTGTATCCACTGACCATCTTGGCTAATAGCCATTGATGCCAGGCCATGAACTTATCTTATTCGTTTAGTGGGGGTGTGATCTTATGATTCTACCAGGCTGTTCCCATGTGGCTTCCCTTCTCCTGCCCCCCCTCCCCTTTAGTGTGACTAAATTAGAGCTGGCTGGACAGTACTAGAGCCACAAGCCTTAGTAAGTCAGAACCCAGACAACACCTTGATTTCCGAGGCATCTTATACAGGTAGGGAATTAAGGGCTCATTCACAATGCTCTTTAGGAGTGGGTAGTGGCACAAACCCACATTCAAAGCATTGTGTGAAATCCTTGAAGATCCCTTGTTCTCTGCATCCCAAAGCAAAAGATTTGCTTGCAAGTATCTGACTAGCAAGTACAATGGGGAGGGGAGGGGAGGATTAATCCAAAGCAAGTTTCCATCTCGATACATTTCACTTCTTACCTCTAAGTGATCATGGAGGCAGGACCAGAGTTCTGGCCTCATCCTGAGGACACCCTTTAAGCACCCTCTAGAGTTGCCACCTCTCTGCTTGACCCTGAGACTCCCATAGGCCAGAATGAAGTGTCAGGGTTAAACCAGGAGAAATGGCAACCGTAGCACCTTCCCCCCCCCCCAACTCCTATCTGGCCTGTGGGGCTTGTACTAATTTTCAAAGAAGTCTCCCACCCTTGCTTTTAGGAGACCTGTCCTGATGTTACCAAATAGGGAGCGTTAATCTTTTCAAAGGCAAACAGCCAGAAGAAACTCCACCCCACCCCAGCCTAAGGACAGGAAAGAAGTCTGGGTGTTTTGGGTACAGGAAGCAGAGTTAGGTGCTGCTACATCCTTTTTCTACCAGCTAAGGGGGGGAGGGAGGGAGGGGAAGCAGCTCAGAAATTGGTGCTGGTGGAAAGGCAGGCTAGAGGGGTGTGTGTAGAAATCCCCTGTGACTGAGCTATTTGCATCACCTTGGTGACATAGCTTTGCCACAGGGATGGTAATCCTTACGCTCTGTGTAACAGGCCTGAAACTGATTTTTTTAAAAAGCCCTTCCAGATGCTTAGGTGGAAGGTGAAGCAGGGGATTATTGCTTAGAAAAAAAATCCAGAGCCCAAGCCAAGCTTCTGCTGCAGAAATTTCAACAGACACCCCACAGAGGCCTACACCTGAGCTTGCACCAAGAATTCATTGCATCCTAGAGCACAAGAGCAGCTCAGCTAAACGCACAATCATTCCATTCCTCTCCTAGGAAGGTGCTCAGTGACACACAATGATCAGAACCTTGTGTATTATGCTATTCTTCTCTCTCCTCTCCGCCAGGAGAAACAAATTCTGCTATTGGAAAATTCATATTATGTAAATTAAACCATAAGAATTATGCAACTTTTTGAATACAAATGCATTTCCTAGCATGCCATTCCATCAGTGTTGGACACCTACAGTCTTAATTACAAAATGTCACAAAGACATCCCTGTTGGCTCCTCCAACAGAAGCTGCGTTGTGGCAGCAGGCACCATGATCTTAGAATATGTGCAAACTGCTAGCAGTGCTTCTGGCATCCCATTGGCTAACTCACAGTGCTCCCTTATCAGGCTGTGAGATACATACTGCAACATCAAAGGCAATTTCTGCAACCGTTTGGTCTAGTGACAAATTCCACAAAAAGTACTTCAGTCACAGCAGTGCAGGATTCACGCACTCATAAGTATGGCCTTAACAGGGATAAAAAGTTTCCAAAGGCACCAAGCATTAGAAGGCAGAGCCTGAGGCCCCATTCTCCCAACTTCTTCCCCTCTTGCAAAGTCACCTCTCATTCCTCTGTCTTGTTCCATAACAATGTGTGCACACAGCAACTGATTTCCATGCATTTCAAAAGTCTCCTGATTTTTCCAGTGAACCTACAATGGCCTGTAGGAATGCCCTTATGATACCCCTGCATGCAGGTTCTGAAAGTAGCAGGGAAAGTAGGGAGTCCCAAACATGGATTCATCCTCTATTCTTGAGTGCATGCTCCCTTCCCTAGACTCACACTTTCAGTGCTTAAGTGTAGGGGCTAGATCCATAGGCCAGAATTGGAAAGGGGCCAAATAAAAACCAGTTGTGGGCTGGAGGTTCTGCAACCCTCCATTAGAGCCCACTAGCTTTTGTGACACAGCCTTGTTCAGATTCCTCAGCTCCTGTTGATAACCTGAGATGTGATGCCACTCTCTGGGTGGTCCCATGGGGGAAATGAGTGGGTGCTAAACACTCAGGGATGCTTACACCCACCCTCCAACATCCTTGTGACAGGATGCGGTACAAAACCAGACATCCTTGTATTCCTAGAGATGGAGATGTGGCAGGAGAGGGAAATTTCTGGCCCATGTGTCAAATCACTTGTTTGGTTTTAATTTTGCAATATCCAATTCTTGGATCTCCAACTTCACAGATGCTAGGGACTACAGGGCGTTGAACTTTGCCACCCAAGAGCCTCTAGCTGCCCTCACTCAAGGGGTATGGATACATTGCAGGGCTCTGTCCCAAGGAATGCAGGATGGTGTGGGGTGTGTGTGTAATCCTGGGCAGAGGCTGGTGAGGCACAGACAGACATGCACCGCTTCCCATCTCCTACCCTGAAAAATGCAAAGTGTGGAGGTGGGACTATGAGAAGTCAGAAGGCAAATGAGCATGTTTCCCCCCTCCACCCACAATATGCACACCTTGGAAAGATGAGAGGGGTATTGTAGGCAGCCTTGGGGGATTCCCTCCCCCCTCTGTGGTACACTTCAGCACACACTAACGGTTGGCCCACTCACCAGTAAGGTTTCAGGAACATACATAACTTTGTCTCTGGCAGCTCATTCCACTGCCATGCAAAGGAAAGGCTGTGACCAGGACTGATTTCTTTCTGTGACTAGGGTTGACATCTCTGCAGGGCCCCAGGAGAAGCCTTGATTTCTTCAGGTCGCAACATAGGGTGGCCAGATATGCAAATTTTAGTGGATACTTGTGAGAAATGCAGGTTATAGGACTGCATTGAGGCAGTGCAGCCCTGCAACCTGTATTTCTCGTAAGTGTCCACTAAAATTTGCATATCTGTTCATCCTATCAGCCAGAGGCACCCCAGTAACCTAGAAAAATTGGGATTTCTGGGACAGCGGGGGGCAGGGCGTGGGGGCTTGCTCATCCCTCACCCTTCCTAACAACCCTGCCCCTATGGAGAATTGTGATGACTTGACACTCCATAAGGAGGGGCAGTCTCATTGGAAGGGGCATTACAGCTCTTTTGTCCTGCCCCTCTGGAGCACTGACATCACACCACTCCATAAGGGGTGGATTATGTTGGAAAAGAGCATGGCAGTCCTTTTGCCCTGCCCACACCAATGTGGCTCCGTCCTCCAGTTGAAAGCCTGAAGAGGTGATAATTCTGTCTGTTTGACTCAGCAGAGATGGGAAATCACACTGGGGGGATAGTTGCTTGCAGGGGTGTGGGGGGAACCTACACTACCAATTTAAAACTGATCAGTGAGTCACACCAAGAGGAAGAAGGAAATGCAAAGCACCCTGCTGTTTCCTACTAATCAGCTGCCCTGAGGCGCCCCCCCCCCCAAATAATCAGCTGTCTGGTGGGAAGCAGTAGCTCATCCCTGGCACACTGGCAGCCCTAAACAGCTCTTAGCACTGTAGGCAAGCACCCCACCCCCATGGTGGGACACATCAGTAGTGACCACTGGGGGCCAGAATGAGGCAAGAAGTGGCCTTCGGGCCAGTGGTCACTCCCTCTAAAGCAGGAGTCTCCTCTGGGCCACTTTGAAAATTAGTACAAGCTCTGGGCCAGATAGGAATGGTAGGCAAGAGTGCGTTAGGGCTGTGTACAGGATGGGGTAAAGAAAGGGAAAGGTCCAGCTCATGGATGTATGCCATGGGTCCATCCCCTAGCCTTGAGAGTAGGGTAGGGGCTAGATCCAGGAACTGGAAAGGGGCTGAATACCAAACAGCTATGGACTGGATTTGGTCCTCAGGCCAGAAGTCCCTTGTCCCTTCTGTAGAGGCTATAATAGGGTTCCTTCCAGAATGCAGTAAATCTGCAAGCATTGCCTGCTTCTGTACTCAAGGTGGGGGGTTCTCCTTTCTGTGTTTGCTTTGTGAGCCAGCTATGAGGGAACAGTGTGTCCTGCTGATGTCCCTTTTGGCTCTGGTGGGACTTGGGCAGGACTCCATCTGTGCACTGAATACCTTTTCTCCTACTGATCCAATCTGGCCACAAGAGACAAGTGGTTTTGTATTTCTAGGTCATGCAGTGTCTGCTGGGCAGCTACAATCTACCAGTTGTGTGTGGGGTGAGGGGGGACATGGCTGGAAATGAGACACTGACAGGTGGTGTGCTGCTGACAGAGTCCTGGAGCAGAGAGTCCTTCCTCGAGGTATAATTTGTGCCACCCATGGCTCAGGTCCAGCACCTCGTCCAGATTCTGGCACTACTGCTACTCTGCAAGATCCCACTCCTGTCTGAATACATAAGCACCGGCAGGGGCTGGAGCTGACTGGTAATGCTAAAACAGCCACTCCCCATCAAACTTAATCTTGCCCTGAGCAATAATTGGTAGAGTAGGGGCAGGAACAGGGTCTGGTGGAGTTATGGAGTCTGGCAGGGCAGCTCTGCTAGGCTCTCGAGCACAACCCATGCTTCAAGAATTGAGCATCTGCATGACTGCATGGCTACAAGGCAAACCCAGAGTGAGGAGCACATTATGAGTTTGCCAGGGGGAGAGGGTGGAGGTGGTGATGGTGACACAGAAGAGTACATATGTTGGAGTAGCTTACTCCCAGGGATAAATGTTTGTGAATAGAAAAAGTATATGTTAAGGCATTTAACACCCAACTGTTCACACAGTCATTAACTCCTTGGGTAACCTACACAGGGTAATTACCAAGTGTGAATGCTTGCAAAATGGGGCAAGAACCACTGGGGGGCAGGGATTAGCCTGCTGGCATGAATGTAGCCTGTGCTTCTATTCTGGCTAGGGGGTTAAAGGTTGCATTGCTGCTTGTTGATTTCATCAGGTGCCCCTTAATCTGACTTACCAGAAAGGGTGGCTAACACATGCCTATTCACATTTTCTGCACAATTAAGAATAGTAGAGAAGAGCTACTTTGAAAATTAGTACAAGCTCTGTGGAATCGATAAGAGTGGTGGTGGTGTGCTTATGGAGAGTGCTCAGGATGAGAGAAAGAAGGGGAGGATCCAGATCATAGATTTGTACCATGTATCCACCCCCTGCCCCTGTGTGCATGCCCTCCTCTCCACACCCCCTGAGCTCACTCTTCCAGTGACTGGATTTGTGGACCAGATCCAAGAATTGGAAAGGGAGCAAGTAAAAACTAGTTGCTGTCAAGATTTGGCTGTCAGACTGGATGTTTCCTGAATAGGACTGCGTGGTATCCATCCTCTGTTGCCTCTATTTCAGCACACTTGTTTCCTCATGATAACAAGCTCATCCCCCCCCCTTTCTCATTTGCTGCAAATGCAGTTCCCATAACCTGGAATAGCTCATCCCACAGAATCATCTAAGACAGAAACAGCTCAACAGAACCAACCCACTCTAGATGTCTAAGGTGACACTTTACTAGTGTAAAGTCTAGTTAGTTACGCTTTATTTGGTGCTGGTGAGACCTCACCTGGAGTAGTGTGTCCAATTTGGGGCACCACACTTTAATGATGTAGACAAACTGGAGAAGATTCAGAAGAGATCAACTAAAATGATAAAGGGGGTGAAGGACAAACCACATAAGGAAAGGCTGAAAAAACTGGGTATGTTTAGTTTAGAGAAAAGATTTAAGGGAGACACGATAGTTTTCAAATATCTAAAAGGATGCCATAAAAAATATGGTGAACATTTGTTCACCATTGTCACAGAAGGCAGAGCAAAAGGGAATGGACTTAAATTGCAACCGTGTAGGTTTTGGTTAGGTATTTTTTAAAAATTACCTTTGAGAACTGTTTGTTAGACAATGGAATAAACTACCCTGAAAGATTGTGGAATCTCCTTCCTTGGGAGGTTTTCAGAACCTGGCTGGACAAGCATCTGTAAGTGATTCTGTAGACCAGGAGAGCCTACCATGCAGCAGGGGGTTGGACTAGATTTTATTTATTTATTTAAAATTTATATCCCACCCCTCCTGCCCAAAGGGCAGCCCAGGGCAGCGAACAACACTTAGTAAAAAAA
>QEPC01013663.1:1409289-1426420 GCA_003113815.1 Sphenodon punctatus
GGACTCCACACATGAGGTCCCGGGGGGAAGACGTACACTCCTCCAAGACCACCTGGTGAGTTCTCCCGGCCAGGAACAAACTAAACCAGTCCAAGACCATCCTGCCAATCCTGGCACGGTCCCGCAGGCAAGTCACCAACATCCCATGTGTCGAATGCAGCCGAAAGGTCTAGCAGGACCAGTAAGGTCTGATGACCCTGGTCCAACGCCAGATGGAGATCGTCAGCCAAGGCCACCAATGCCGTCTCTGTAGCATACCCAGGCCAAAACCCAAACTGGGAGGGATCAAGGAAACCGGTGCGGTCCAGATGTTCCTGGAGCTGCTGTGCCACAGTCCGTTCAATAACCTTCCCTAAAAAGGGAAGGTTAGAGACCGGCCGATAACTGGCAGGAGCATCAGAGATGACCCCTTGAGGTCCCTTCCAAGTCTATGATTTACTCACACAGTCATTTCATTTGTGACAGAACCAGCTCAGCAGAACCAACCAGGCGATTGTGTGATTGGGTCAATTCTGCTGAGCTGGCACTATCCAAGGCCGTTGTGTGTGAGAACTGACCCATCTCACAGAATCATCTGGGTCAGAACTGGTTCCGCTGAACCACCTGATCGCACAGAGTCATCTGGGACAGGGACAGAACCACGCCTCAATAAGAAATGCCCCAATCATACAGGATCATCTGGGATTAAGCAGCTCAACGCAACTCCCCAATCCCTGTTGAGAGTTGACTGTATGCGCCATCGGTTCTGTTGAGTTGGCTCTAATCTGTCCCAGGTTGCCATTAGGTCGGGTCTCATCGGGCCAGCTCTCCCGGGCTCCCCTCTCTCCATAGCCTCTCTCCATCAGCCTTCTCGCTGCAGCTCTTTGCACCCCACCCCGTCCCTGGGCTGAGCCTTTTGGGGACTCAGGGCAGGGAACAGGCCCCATCCTGTCCCCGAGCACGTCGGGATCCGGAGTCCTCCACGTTGCAGGGGGCAGAGCCGAGCCGAACCAAGCCGAGGCGGGACGCAAACGGGGATTAAGGGGAGAGCGAGCCGCTTTACTGTTCCTTCCTGGTTCCGGTTTCCTGCAGCTGCTGCAAGAATTTGCAGCCAGAAAGGCAGAAGGCGCCAGCTGGGCTCGGTAGGTACCGAGCGGGATGCACGCAGATGCCGAGGTAGGGAGATCTGATCGGTTGGGGCCCCTAGTCAAGGGAGGTTCGCTCTGAAGACCTCACTCCTGCTCTAGCGCGCAGAGCCGCATCTCGGATCTGCTCTCCTGATTCCCCCAGCGCCTGTGGAGCTGAGATGGGGTTGGAATTGGGCCCCATGACAGGGGCAGATGGGGGACTTTGGAAATGTGCCCCCTGGTAGGGGATGAGGGATGATTGGATCTGTGGCAGAAGGAGTCGGGAATGTTTCTCCATGGCTAAAGGGTGGGGAGAAATCAGGGGTTTATTATGCTCCCGGGGGGCTTTCTGCCCCGTGGCTAGGTAGCGGAGCAGGAAATTTTGTTCCCGAGGCGCCGGCGGAAGGGGCAGGGTGACTTGTTTTGTTTGGCAGGGGGAGTTGCGGATGTTGTCCCGTGGCAGAGGACCACGAAGTTTGGATCTGTGGCAGAGGATCGTGAATTTTGTCCTCGTGGCTGGGGGAAGGGGGGCAGCAGGGTTTTTTGTTTGTTGGCTTTGTGGCTGGGGTAGCTGGGATTGTGCCCTATGGCAAGGGCGGGAGAACACAATTTATTTTTTTGCCCCGAGGGCTAGGAGGATTAGGGATTTGTGTCCCGCAGCAGCCTGCCATCTCTGCTTGCTGTATGAGTGGCAAGGCATTTGCATTTAGGTTTCTGTTCCTGACTGTGGAACGGGATGTGGTCTAGTGGTTAAATTAGGGGGACTGTGAAGTCAGGGATTCTGGGTTTCATTTTCAGTTTGGGGAAGAGAGTGGGGTCTAGTGGTTAGGAGGGGGCTCAGAATCAGGACTCCTGACTTCTGTTCAGGGGAGGGATTGAGGTCTAGTGGTTAGAGTCTGCAAGAGCCAAGCCTCCTGAATTCTATTCTCGGCTTGTTTAGCGGGTTAAAGCAGGGGTCTCTAAAGAAGGGAGTTCGGTTTGTGTATGTAGGTAGGTACACACTTCTGGGTTCTATTTCCAGTTCTGAAAGGTGGTGGTGGATTTACGTGATTAGAGCAGCAGGAAGTTTTTGAGGAGAGAGCAAGAGTCCTGGGTTGTATCCCCAGTTCTGGGAAACGGATTGTGTGTAGTGGGTTAAAGGAGAACTAAGGAGCCAGGTTGTTCCCAGCTCTGGGAAGGAAATGAGCCCTAATGGGTAGAGGAAAATCCAGACTTGATTACCCCCTTCCCCCACCCCCCCCTTGTCTTAAGTCCTTGAGCAGGTCCCTTTGATGCTTTGCCTCAGTTTCATGGCACTCACTTGACTTCTGCCAAACGAGGTTGTGAGAGCTAATTAAACCATGTTTACATTACAGACCTTACAGACCATGTTTACATTAGACCTTATAGAATGGCAAGGGCTAATTATTATTTTTGTTGTGGTTATTAAAAATCCAAGTGATTTTCTGTTTGCAAGAGCAGGGGTGTTGCCCAAATACCTAGTAATTACCTTCTGCCTACTGAAATTCCTTCCTGAGTTTCACACTCATCATGCGGGCTTGACCTTCTTGTCTTCTCCTGTGGCATTGTGTTGCAGCGTTCTGTTAAACATCAGAGACATTCCCCCCCACAGAAGCAGCTGCATTTCAGGATACCTGGCTGAAGCCATCCTTGATTGGAAACCTGTGTCTTGCATTGCTGCCTCCATGAGCCCCTTTTTGAGGAAAAGCACTGTATTAGCCTTAAGTTATTTTTAGCAGTGGAGGAAGGTGACATGGAGTGGGTGGGCAGATCTGACAGGCACTATCAAGGTGGTAGGCGCAGTGCAAACACAGCAGCTTGGAAAGGAGTGCTCCCAATGGGGCCTCTGCTGAGGAGGCTGCTTTGCATTGGTTTTTCAGTGGCATCTGAAGTGCCCAAATTGAGGATCAGGGCATCAATGAGACTGGAGCAGTAGGGGAATGTGAAGCCCAAAGGCATAAGGTGCTAAGATATTTGGAAAACCTGCCCCCTAATGGCAGCATGGCAGCTGCAGAGATGGGGAGGGAATTAATGCATGGTTGGAGTCAGTTCAATCAATGTAGTTGGTCTTACTTCTGGCTCGTACAAACAGACCACAAAATGACGTTTATTCAGGAGTAGGAAGAGAAGTATGTAGGAATACATACTCTCCTTTGGTTTGTATTTCAAAGTAACTGTTCGCATGAACGCTTAGCAGTACGAAGGCAGTGACAGTGGTTCAGTGATCATTACATCTCAGCTAGGGAGAAAATGCGTACTACTTTGGTTTACAATGTTCATCTGAACGCTACCAAAGTAGAATAGCTATTTGATTTAATTAAATCAAAGTAGTTACCGCTGCAGAAAAACCCCATTCCTTGATAAGTGCCATGGTGGCTCTGCAGAGGGCAGGGATCCTGGGGCAACATTATGACACATGGTCTGACATGCCCTGACCCTTGTGGAATGGTGGGGAAGTCACAGCATTCCATGAGGAGCAGGGCTGCTTTTCATCTGGGTCCTTTCTTTTGGAGGGCTAAACCTGTGACCCTCTGATTTGCTTCGGTTACTCCCCCCCCCCCCCAGGCTTATAATGCATTTACCCCACAGCACCCTAAGGCATATGGAGGGTATGCTGGGATTTGAACCTTGGTCTCCCACATCACTCCAGCCACTGGAGAAACCATCCTTGCTTCCCAGGGCAGCGGGTGTAAATCTAGTTCTATTTGGAATCCGTGGGAGTGGTGCTGTTGACTGTAATGAAGACAGTTTCTATCCCTGGGTAGGATTTGTGGGGCCAGCTACATTGGGTGTCTTTAGATCAACCACCCCATGACCTGCTTCGGTATGGCCAGCCTTGCTTCCCCCGTGTGCCTGTCTCTTATACACATCTAGATGTGTATAAGAGACAGGCGCAGCGCTGCAATGTGAGCAGGAGGGTGTGGGATAGAAGAGAGTTGAATAATAAATGAATGAATAAATCACAAAAAAAGAAGTTCACAAAGGGTAATGGTCTCTCACAACATTCCAAATGTGGGTTTAGACTACTACCCGAATGTTGTGTAACTTTTTGGTGGTAGGTGACTTGTTTTGTTCTCTTTGCTCACAGTGAGGCCTTCCTCCGAGTGTGAGGCGCTGGAAATGTGGACCCTGGCCTAATGTGGAGGCCTTTCCACCCATCCTTGGCCAGTTCCTGTGGGCAACCGTAGACAGTGTTGACGGAAAGAGCCCCCCAACCATGGGCAGCCATGAGAGAGACCCATCCTCCCCCAAGAGGGTACCAGCCCCTTCCAGATCCAACAGCACTGTGTCTTCTAAGTACAGCAGCGCTCAGCAGGTTTGAAACCCTTCTTTCCCCACAGGTGCCTCCAAGCNGCCTCTGCTCTGGCTCATCCCCGGGCAGGCTGCCTTTAAATGGACGATCTGCTTGGGGGGTGAGGCAGAGCAGAGGTGAGGCAGCTGTACATCTAAAAACAGTACACCCATTTGCATCATCTTGCCCCCATCCCACTTTCTTGCCTGTGACACCTCTAGAGCAGGGATTTGTAACCTCTGATGACCTTTAGAGGGGCGTGCAGGGGAAATCAACATACTAGTGGGAGAGGACAGCAGGAAGGCAGGTTGCACTGTAGAGGGTTAAGTGTTGCATGCAGCTGATGCTGGGGCAAGCAATCCTTGTCCAACCACCCCATCCATGCCATGGCTGTGCCTTGCTCTAGGGCAGACCAAGCCAGGGTTGTACAGGATAATTAACCTGCTTGGCTTGAAGTAATGGTAATGGCTTGGCATTTTGCTGCTGCATCATTGGAGTGGTGGTGGTGTATTAATGCATCACTCCCTTTAGATCAGGGGGTGGGGAACCTCAGGCCCGGGGCCAAATGCAGCCCTCAGCAAGTTTTTTATGTGGCCCCTTTCTAGTGCCTGGATCTGGCCCCTGGATCCAGTCTCTACCCCAAAGCACTAAAATACTGAGCTCAGGATAAGGAAGCAGAGAGGAGGGCATGCACACAAAGTAGGAGACAGATCTACAGCTCAGATTCATGATCTGGGGCCTCTTTTTCTGGAATACACCCATTAAGCACCCCCGCCCCCAACCTCTATGTAGCCCTAGGAGCTCGTACTCATTGTCAATGTGGCCCCCGGGACAAAAAAGGTTACCCACCCCTGATCTAGATAAAAGGGATCTGTCCCCAGGTGCAAAGGTGCTGAGTCATCATGGGCTATGAAGGGGTGAGATGTAGGTAACAGGGAAGCCAGGCTGGAGAGCGGAGGTTGCCCTTTGAGCCAGGCTGCCAGATGGTTGGCTGTCGGGTACACGGGAAATGCAAGCATCATAAAAAGGTTATTTCTGTCCCCTGTTTCTGGCCTCTGTGAGTAATATAACGACACCAGCCCTGTGCCCCCAGCTGCACTCTCTGGCTTAAGATCTCAAAGTGCTTCACATGCATCAGTCAATACTGAGTCAGATGGGGAAACTGAGGCTGGGGAGAGGTATTTGCTTATCCAGGGCCGTGCAGCGAGATAGTGGCCGAGCTGGGGATGCAAGCTGGGAAGGATGTAGCTATAATAGGGGCAGGCAGCACAGCTGCACAGGAGTCCATGTTCCCTGGTGCAGCTCTCTCCCCTGCTTCCAGGACTAGGGGGCAGAGGGGCCTCTTCCCATTTTCTTCACCAGGGCCCATCCCAACCTAGCTGTGCACGTGCCAGGGATGGCCTCTGCCGGAGAGCCGGATTTGGACCCGAATTTGAAACCCCTGCTGCCATGTCAGGTTGTGACAATACTGGGCTAAGGTGGACCATTGGTCTGACTCAGTTAGGCAGTTTAAAAATAAATAAATAGAGAGAAACACTCTCTTTTAGGGAGAGCCTTTGTTGTCACACCAGAGGAGCTCTCCTAGCCCATCTCCTCCCCAGAGACACTCCCTGAGGCACTAGTCCCGCTCTCCTCCCCAGAGGCTATCTCCGAGGGGCTAGTCCCCCTCTTCATACCATGGTCTACTGGAAATTAGCTTGTGATCTGCCTTTTGGCAATCCCTATTCTAAGCCTTTCTTCCTGCCTATAACTGAGACTAATACACAGGATGGAGTCCTACCTCCTAGCCCCTCTACTTTCATCTGATAGCCCCCACTTTCCTCTGAAAGCTGTGAATAAAACCCAGGAGCCCTGGCCTTCAAACCCTTACTCTAAAGCTCCCTCTTCTCCCTTCCCCGACCCCCATGACTGAGAAAATAACCTACTCGCTGGCTGCCGCTAGCTGAGGATAGAACCCAAGGGTCTTGGCTTCCATCCTCCCTGCTTCTCCTCTGAAAGCTGGGAACGGAACCCAGATATCCTGGCTTCCAGGCCACTGATCTAATTCACTAGACCTCAGTCCTCTCCTAGAACAGAGTCGGAACCCAGGAGTCCTGGGTCACCACCTTCCTCTTCTTACAGCTAGACCCACTCCACTTTTAGAGGACTCAGTCTGTAGGTCCCAGCCCATGCAGGTCTGGCCTCTGTGGCTCCACAGGTCCATTGCTGACTTGGGTTTTGCCTTTATACAAGTAATTGGAGAATTCTCTCCGGTGGGGAAGATGGAGAGAAAAAGGCAGGAGAAATAGAAAAGTGTAGGAAAAAGAAACCTGAAACTTGGTCAAGGGAGGCAGAGGAGAGAGAGAGAGAGAGAGAGAGAGAGAGAGAGAGAACAGAAAGGTCTGTCCTCCCTGGGCTGTGTGTCGCACTGTCGCCTGACCTCTTGGGTGACCTTGAGCAAGTCACTTTTGCCTGGGTTTTCCCCACCTTTTGTCTGTAAGCTCTTTGAGGCAGAAACTGCCTCTTAGTGTGCAATGCTGAGCTCAGAACCATACTAACCCTGGTTGGAGCCTAACTAACCAGTTGTGTTCAGGCCTCTAAGGTTCACACTGGGGAAGGTGGAGAGAAAAAAGTTGGAGGTGAGGTGTGTGTCAAGAGAAGGATGTTGGAAATGTTATGAATTCCCAGTCAAGGGAAAAGGAGAGGGAGAGCGCACAGCAGGGGTGGGCAGAGGAGGGAGTGGAGGAGTAGCTACTTTGTACCTAGGTGGATTTATGCCTCTCAAGTATCTTGGGGTGGGGCGCAGCCCCGGTCTTGGAATGGGTTGCAGAGGGAGCCCTCCCCACCTTCCCAGGAATGGGTACCAGCTTGTGCTTTCAGCCTGGGGCAACATGCAAGAGTGCTCTTCCTGTGCATGATTTAGAGGCTGGAAGGTGACAGGGATTATTGACAGAGGCGCACGATGGGTGGCAGGGATGGGGCAGTATTACAGTGTCATTCAGAGGTGATGAGGGAGCCATAGGGGAGAGCTGATGTGAAGCACGGGGAGGGGGGGGGGAAAGGATGGTTCAGTGGTTAGAGCATTAGCATGGGACTCTGGAGACCAGGGCTCAATTCACAGCTCTACCACACACATCTTGGGTGAATGACTTAGCTTATCCATGCCTTAGTTTCCCCATCTGTAACATGGGGATAACAACAGGGGTTCTCATGTGGTGGGGACCTTGGATACCTTGGGGAGGGGAAGAATCTTCTGCCACTGACTTGCTGTTGAGCCTTAGGTAAGTTCCTTTCTCATCTGTGCCTACAAGAAGACATCCTGCTGTATAAAGGAAGTCTTGGCTACATAGCAGTAACTGAGTGGTGGGGTGCACTGCACCATGTGAAATGTCAAATGCTGTGGGGACACTTGCCTCTTGGTCACCCTGCCTGGCTCCCTCCCTGCCTGAAGCTGAATGGGAGAGAGAGAAAGAGAACTTTGTTTACCAAGGGAGGATCAATGCAAATATAGGCAGGTAGCAGGTGTGTGGAGCAGCAATGCCAACTCAAGGACAGGAGCTGCAGTTGGGGTTGATGAGGCAGGAAGGACTGGAATGGGAGTGCAGGGGAGATGGGAGGAAAGGTCTGCAGACTAGCAACAGTTAGGGGGTGCCACATGCTAGGGCAGGGATGGGGTGATCTTATCACTCCCAGGGGCCACTCTGAAAATTAGTACAGTCTCTGAGGGACACCCAGAGGTTGGGAGCAGGAGTGCACTCAAGAAGAGGAGAGTCCAGATCATGGAGCCTGTCCTTGAGTGCATGCCCTCCTCTCTCTCCTCCTGAGCTCAGTCTTTGAGTGCTTGGAGGCTGGAACTGGATCCAAGGGCCAGATTTAGGAACTGGAAAGGGGCCAAATAAAAACTAGCCACAGGCATGGCCTGAGGTTCCGTACCCCTGTGCTTATCCCAACTCTTGGCATATGCATTTGTGAATCAATGTGTCTACCTAGCATGCGATCTCCGTATTTCCCTCCCCTCTCTCTGGGGGATGATGTGGGGCCTTTGCCCCAGGGGAGCTGGGAATTTGATAGGGCTGGGAATCTAACCACAGCTCTGGCAAAGCCAGGCAGTCCTGTGGATCAGGATGTTCAGGGAAAATTTGGTATGTTCCTGAGAGACACCAGCTTGGAAGGAAGGGTCAATGAGGCTGCCTCAATGGCTTGATTTGTAGGCAAGAGTGTGGTGCTTAGGATAAAGGGAGCAGAGAGGGTAGAGGAAAGATGTAAGAAAGTTAATGTGGTTTCCCTAGCTCAGACAGGTGAACAGCTATGGAATACAAAACATCACGGAAGTTAAAAGATGCCAATAACATAGGAGTGAGTTGGAGTGGCTCATTCACACAGCCCACTCATTCCTTAATCTGCATTTATCTTGCTCCGGATCAATGCATTCACACAGCTGCTGATTCTCCTGCATTTCAATAATGAGGTGGCAGAGAACACAGGCTCATCAGGGAGCACAGCCTTGGAAACGGATGAATAAGAAGTGTATATCAACAATGACCTCCCTGATATTTCATATTCATAATTCCTTGAGACCCCCTTTTCTCACTACTCCCCTTCAAGTATTTTAGTTTCCCAATAAGTTGGTAAGTGAATTAAAAATATTTGTACAAATGTTTAAAAAGTTTATATCGAGTTACTGTTACGAGTAATGTCGCAAAGGAAAAGAGCATGTTTAAAAATAGAACTATGTATATTGGCCAATAAACTGTTAAATGTTGTTAATTATGCACCTATGCATGCTGGAATGGAATATTCCATTGTTATTGATATGAATAATAAATGAATGAATAAATCACAAAAAAAGAAGTTCACAAAGGGTAATGGTCTCTCACAACATTCCAAATGTGGGTTTAGACTACTACCCGAATGTTGTGTAACTTTTTGGTGGTAGGTGACTTGTTTTGTTCTCTTTGCTCACAGTGAGGCCTTCCTCCGAGTGTGAGGCGCTGGAAATGTGGACCCTGGCCTAATGTGGAGGCCTTTCCACCCATCCTTGGCCAGTTCCTGTGGGCAACCGTAGACAGTGTTGACGGAAAGAGCCCCCCAACCATGGGCAGCCATGAGAGAGACCCATCCTCCCCCAAGAGGGTACCAGCCCCTTCCAGATCCAACAGCACTGTGTCTTCTAAGTACAGCAGCGCTCAGCAGGTTTGAAACCCTTCTTTCCCCACAGGTGCCTCCAAGCGGAGGGGGCCCATCACTGGGTCCTCAGGCCTGCCCCTGCTTGTGGGAGCTGATGGGGGTTGGACTAGATTACCCTAAAATCGAACAAGCTGGATGGCTCCTCAACTCTGTGGCACAGATGGCCATGTTCACTCCTCAGAACTGGGCCCCCGGTCTTTGGAAAAGGTGGTCCGTAATGGAAGGAGATCTTGCTCCAGTGAAGTCGCCCAACGAGCCAAGAGCAGGCTGACAACCTCACACGGCTTTGAGATGGAACAAGAGGCATGGGTGCTGGGGGAAAGGGGAGGGCACTTGCCCTCCTAGACTTTGCCTAGCCCTGCCCTTTTCAAGGTACCATAAAATCATGATGCTCCATAAGGGTTGTGGCCTGTTGGGAAAGGGCAAGATCAGAAAAGGGATGTGTGCCAAAGGACCCCTCCTGTCCCTTTCTGATGTTGCCACGCCCCTTTCAGAGCTGTGACATCGCATTGCTCTGCAGGGAGTGGGGCCATGTCAGAAAGGGGGTGGGGCAGCCTCTTTGCTCTGCTTCTTCCAGACTGGGGCCACTTTCACACCTATCGCCCCCCCCCCNCCCCCCCCCCCCCCCCGCGCATGTGCTGGCTGCGGGAGGGCATGCACAAGCAGGGGTATGCACTGGATTTCCTGCTCTTTATCGCTGTGTATGATTGCTGGCAATGCCACGTGGGGGGGCTTTCAGACCGGCCGAACCCCATGCATATCTTGGCTTGTGCGTTCCCTCCCGCAGCCAAAATATGTGAGGAGGGGGAGGTCTGAAAGTGCCTTTGGTCCCACCCCTTTCAGAGCATTATGGCATCACAACATTCCACGGGTTGTGGGACCCTATTGGAAAGAGGGTGGGACAGCCTTGTGGCTTTGTCCCCTTTATAAATCATCTGAGAACACTCTTGGCTATAGAGCTTCTGGAAAGATCTAGACACATCTCCAGACAGAACGCTAGCTGTGTACGAGTGCCCGCCACCCATTTTTATAGCCACAATAGTCGTGGCTGTAACTTTTGTGGCAAGCAAGTGGTGTACGTGTGGTAGATACATACAGACGTAACAGCAATGTATGCGTGGCATAAGCCTGGCTAGCTAGTGTTATGTCTGATGGCCCCCCTCTGTGCCACTCCCCTCCCATAGCGTCCCCTACCGACGCTCCCTTTCCAGATAATAAGGATAGCAAGGGAGGGGAAAGAAAAGCAACCCCCTGCCTCATGCCATCGCAGCATGCCCTAGAGGCCAGTAGCAGCAGCCCCTCTTCTCTCTCCTTATCACACACCCCACCCCTAAGGGTTGTGGCATATCCGCCATGAACCCATTCCAAAAATGTGGTGTGCCAGGCAGTAAAGGGATTATAAATGGCATCCTGCTGCCTGAATGAAGGTGCCCAGCCGGCAGCATCTCCTCCCAGCCTTGCTTTCGGGAAGCACTCTTCCTTTCCATGTGAATGGCTGTTGAGCAGCTGCTGTGTTTCACCCCAGAAGTGGCTGCCTTCCTGAGCAGGATGGACCGCTCCTATGTTCTGCATGTAGCCAATCTGAAATTCTGGGTCCTGATGGCACACAACCAGCAGCGGATCTCAGAGGCTTGTGGGGAGTGCATTGGGACTGCTCCGTTCACCATACCCTAAATGCTTCAGGGCTCGGAGAGCTGGGAGGTCGTGGAGGAGCCACGGATCCGGAGTGGGCCTGGCCAGGAGCTGGAGCGCCACGAGGGTTACCTGCTCAAGAAGAGGAAGTGGCCCCTCAAGGGCTGGCACAAGGTGAGAGACCTGGGAGGAGTGATGGCTGGGATCATCTTCCCCCTCCCCTGTTGGTGTTGCCCCCTTGTGGAAGGAGCAGCTATGTCGTCACTGAGCTCTGCTGACCAATGGTGCCTCTGCCTTGCCTGGCAAGCTAAGCGAGTGCAACCTGGTATTGGCACTTGGATGGAAGCTCTCTGAGGACAGCTCTAATGGCAGGGTGGTGGTAATCCAGCAGGGGGTGCTGTTGTGGTTTCTGTGATTTCTTCAGCTAATTTCTAGGTTCTTAGGATGGTGCAAAGGGAGCCGGGTTGTTCCCAAACCTGTGGCCAGGGTGAGACTTACATATATTCCATGACCCCAGAGAGTAATGATGACCTGTGACACTGCGCCTCCCCCCATCTGCAGAGGGCATGACTCCCACTGAGGGTCTTGGTTCCTAGCTTAGGAACCTTTGGTACCGATCAAGTAATCTCCTAACCTGCTTTTGGGAAGCACTTTTGCTTTGGGTGTGGCTGTTTTAACCAGCTGCTGTGCTCCACCCTGGAAGTGGCTGCATTTTCAGAGTTGGGAGAAGCACTCTAAACTAAACTGCCTAACTGAGTCAGACCAATGGTCCATCTTAGCCTGGTATTGTCACAACCTGACATGGCAGCAGGGGTTTCAAATTCGGGTCCAAATCCAGGGTCTCCAGCGGAGGCCATCCTGGCGTGCTACCTGAGACCCCTCCGAGCTCCCAGCAGAGGCCTCCCCCAGGTGTACTACCAGGGATCCTGAGGTGGAGATGCTGGGGATTGAACCTGGGACCTTCTACATGCAAAGCACACGCTCTTACCACTTGAGCTATGCCCACCCCCCTTCCCTTTCAGAACCTGTGTCCTGTTATGGTCCCCTTTTTTGAGGATACTGTCTCATGACCCCTCTTCCTCCGCATTCCCTTCTTCATTTCCTTCTCTCTGTTTTCCACAGCGCTACTTCGTTCTAGAGGAGTGCATCTTGAAATACGCCACCACCCGTCAGGATGTGAGTAAGGCGGGGGGGATGGGAGGAGGGGAGAGGGACTGAGGCCCAGTTTCAGTACCATAGGGTCAAGGTATTAAGGGGATGGGATGGGGGAGAGTGGAAGGAATCTTAGTTCTAGGCTTGTACAGGGGATAACCGATGCCCCAGCTCACACTAGCTATGATTTTTACTGCCCCCCTCCCCAGGTACTCAGGGGGAAGCTGCATGGCTCCATTGATGTCCGTTTGTCTGTCATGTCCGTCAACAAGAAGGCACAGCGTGTCGACCTGGACACAGAGGAGAATATCTATCACCTCAAGGTGCAAAACGTCTTCCCTTCCTTGGGGTGGGGTAAGAGTGGGAGGTGACATAGATGGACGGGGAGGAATGAGGGTTCAGGGAGATGACGGAGGTGATGGGAGTGGTAGGGGACAGCTGTTCAGGGATATGAATAGAGAAGAGGGATGGATGGGAAGGGAAAGGAGATACTATAGAGAGACAGAATTATAAGAGGACCAGGGGACAGAAGTGGATGGGGGTGGGACTAGGGCTATGGATGAGGGACAGGATTATGTCTGTGTAGACGGGAATGGGGAGATGCATTTTGATGGGGCGAGGGATGGAGAAGGAATGAGGAGAGAGGAAAGCGACCAGCCTATCAGCGAGAAAGGGCTGAGTTAGGGAATGGTTGGTGGGTCATGGTGGGTGGGGCTTATAGCTAAAATCCCACCCACTCTCATTCTCTGGTGTCACCCACTCATCCTCTCACACTCTCATTCTCATTCTCCCCCTTTTACACAGATCAAGTCTCAGGAGCTCTTCAACAGCTGGGTGGCCAAGCTCTGCTCCCACCGCCAGGCTGACAAGCCTGATGCACCCAAGCGTCCTGTCCTGATGAGAGGCCCTGTTGGGAGGGGGGTCCTGCCCCCCGCACAGGTGAGCCAGTATGGGGGCATAGCTACCATGAAGCAAGGGGGCTCAGTTGAGCCTGGGCCCTAGACTCTGTAAAGTGTCTTGAGTGTCGCTAGGGAACTTTCAGAGTAGTTTGAGTGATGGCCCTGCTCCCTCCCCTGCCCACTCTGAAAACTTCCTAGCAGTGCTCAGGCTGTTTGTGTGTGTCAATGGCTTGCAGTGGGACTCCCAGATGGGCCCTCTAGAGTGGTGGTAGCCAGGAGTGAGAGCTTTCACCCTGCCGCCTTCACTCTGGAGACACCACCCCCTTGCCCTTAGGGAGAGCCATAATTGGGACATGAGCCTGTGCCCGCCACGGCCTTGGCTGTGTCCCTGATCTGCTGAGTGGGGGATGCAGATGGAACACAAGCCTCTTGGCTGCATCCCAGCTCCCCCAACATCCTTCCCCTTCGCTCCTTTCCTACAGGGCTGTGTCTCTCGGCCACGCATCCTGCCTTCCGGCAGCGCCCCAGCCCTGGCCGGCACCCGGGAGAAGGTGAGCACCTGGCTGAGTGATAGTGAGGGGCTGGACCGCTGTTCAGCAGGTGAGTGGTGAGGCTACAGGCCCTTGAGGTTGTGGGGTGCTGGTCTGGCTTGGGAAGGCGAGGATGGTTGATGGGAGGCTTGTGGGGCTGATTGATTCCATTGTTTCAAGTTTGCTTTACAAAGAGGAGGTTAGCCAGGGGGTGGGGCGTCTCTGATCAGGGGCAAGGCTTTGGGATTCAAGGGGGCACAGTTCACTGGTCAGGGCTGGCATTTTGGGGGCTGAGGGCAGGGTTTCACTGCTCAGGGGGTGGAGCTTTGGGAGCCAAAAGGGTGGAGGTCACTGTTCAGGAGGCAGGGCTTTGAGGGCCATGGGGTTGGGGCTTCACTGATTGGGGCAGGGCTTTGGGGGGGTCAAGGTAGCAGGCTTCATTGATTAGGGACTTTTGTGGTCCAGAGCCACATCTCAATTGATCAAGGTAGGCCTTTGGGTGTGGGCCTTCATTGATCTAAGGGGTTGGTGCTTTCAGGGACCAAGAAGATACAGCTTTACTGATCAGGACAGAGATTTGGGACAGTCTTCTCTGGTCATGGGGCAGGGGTTTACTGATTGGGGGAAGGGAAGGGGTTGGCTGATCAGGAGGCGGGGCTCTTATGGGCTGTCCCCCTGTCAATTTGGACTCCCTGGCCCAAGAGTCTGGAACTTGCATGCTGACCCTGCTCCCCTCTGTGCTCCCCTCTCCCCACCCCCCAGAGCTCTCCGAGTGCCAGGGCAAGCTCCAGGAGCTCAACAGGATGCTGCAGAGCCTGGAATCCCTGCACCGCATCCCATCTGCACCCCTCATCTCCAACAGCCAGGTGAGGGAGGCCCTCTCTCTATGAATACCTGCAGGGCCCCATATACCATAGTATCAAAATTCCCATCCTCTTTACCCTATTTCTCCTAATAATTGTCCTTCTGATAATGTGTTTATGCCCCCAAAGCACTGGCAGGCTAGAAAACTAGGTTAAGGAAGATGAATGTTTGAGGATTGCAGCATTGGGATTCCTCGGGAGTAAGTAGTTTGAGGATTGCAGCCTAAGGGTGTTAACAAACGAGATGGTAGTGTACACCAGGTGGGTGTCCACCTGCCTGTTTGTTAGGTGTTCGCACCCACCAGACATGCAACCCCCACTCATAGAGGGGGTCCCAGAGCATGCAGAGTCCACCATGTGAACAAATGCAGGCTAGTGTGCGCCCATGTGTCCACATCCCGTCAATTAGGTTGCATGCAACTTTCATACATCCAGCACCATAGAGTCCTGGACAAAGAGCCTAGAGGGTTCCGAGGAGTGACCATTTCTGGCCCCTCTCTCCGCAATTGCTCATGCGCACCTAACACCTGCCTTAAAAGCTTACCACGCCATTTTCAAACATGCATTCTCCAAGCTCTTCCTGGTTGGCAGTACATGCTCGATGATTGCTGTTTTCAAGCTGTTGAATTCTTTGTAACGACTTGCAGAAAATTACCATCACTGGGGCATGGCTCAATCTGACAGCCAGGCAACAACCAGCACCGCTACCACCACTGCATAATCACAGTCACTCTCCGCCTATCAGTCCACTCACCAAAGCTGCATTCCCTGGACTGAGGAAGAGACCAAGGCCTTCATTGCTCTACACGGGGAGCAAAAGGTCCAATCTGCCCTGGGGAAGTGCTACAGCAGGGCTATCCCTGGGACATGAACCAGTGCTGGCAGCGGGCCAAGGACTTGAGATAAGAGATCCAGGACAGCAACTTCCTCTCTGGCCGTGGGAGGCAAACGTTGCCCTATTATGAGTTCCTCGATCCGTTCCTCTGTGTGAATGGAGCCATCATTGCATTCTGTGTCTGCGCCTTTGCCAGGGACCGGAAGCTGGTAGCTCCCTCATTGCCCACTCCCTCATTGCCCACTCCCAGTCCCGTCACGGAAGCCGCAACTGCCAGCAGACATCCCTCCATGCTGGCCCCGGAGCCAGGAGGGTTGACATGGACACGGACACCATGACTCTCAGTGTATTCCCTCAGGGAGCCACCTGAGGTACTCATTGCAGGCACAGAGGCCCTGGATGCCACTTTTGTGGAGGAGGTGGTGGAGATGGAGGAGAACGGTAAGTTAATGCACCAGGGGGTGTGCGAGTGTTTGCATTTACACAACTGCATGATGACTTCCATTTATTGCTACCTAATTATGTTTTTTATTGTGTTGACATGTGCCCAGGCAAACGTGGAGGAGCAGGGGAAAAATCCCCAGAAAACAGCTCCACTAGACCGGAGTGGTAGGTGGACGAAGTGGGTGAGAAGGCACCATGGTGGGCTGGCAGGGGGGATGAGGGTGGAAGCCAAAATGGCGGACGGGGGGGAAGCCAAAATTATGGCCAGGGTGGAGAGGACGCAAATGGCGTGCTTTGTTTCTGTATGTTCTTTACTGCTTGCAGGAGGAGAACTGTGTGCCGCTCTAATCTCACTGCAGTAACCACCCCAGTGGCCACATACGCCAGGTACTCATTCCTGCTTCCCTTCAGGCAGGCTGAGGGCTGAAAATTGGGTGGGCGGGGGCCTGAAACACTGGAGTGGGAAGGTGGGTGGGGCGATCTGAACTAATGGCTTTCCTTGTTGCCTTGCTACAGGTCTGCCAGCACAATGGGTGTGTGTGGAACCCCCTGCCACAAGTGCCCAGCAGAGCCAGGACCTGTAGGTCCATAACCGGCGGTGCAGGGTGGATTTGGCAAGGGAGCTGCTTGGGGAGACCATGTGGCAGGTAGATGAGATTCAGGATGCCATTAACAATATGGTCAGGGAGCATAAGCAGCTGGTGCAGCAGAACGCCGCAGAACACACGGTCTTTGCTGCCAAGGCTCACCTGGACCACCCACAGGGAGAGGACTGGTACTGGGCCCGCCTCTGGTAGCAGCTTGAGTGGTCGGACAACTTGATCAAGAAGGCAAACCAGGAGATGAGTGAGATTTGTGCACAGACACAAAGTAGTCTGCCCCAGTCCTTTCAGTTCCATTGCTTCCTGCTTGAGCATGTTGCTGCCATGACTGCGAGCATGGCTGTTTTGGGGCAGGTGCCATTTCCTAATCGCCTTTGACCCTTCTCCCTCGCTGCCCCCCATGCCTGGAACTCCCTCCCTACCTACATCCACCTTGCCCCCTCCCTCCGCTCCTTCAAATCCCTCCTCAAGACCCACTTTTTCCTCGCCGCCTTTCCCAATGCCTGCTAGTCGTTCCCCATATACTTACTGTCTGCCCTCCTCTGCAGACTGCTGCAACCAACCTGATTGTAACCAAGCCAAGCACACGCACCTGAGACTTCGCATCCGC
>QEPC01013663.1:1426765-1505639 GCA_003113815.1 Sphenodon punctatus
CCCCCCCCCCCCAGTCCTGCCACCCAAGCGAGTGCACCCAGCTGCCCCCAAAAAGAGCAGACGCAAGAAGAAACATTTTTTCATTCTTAAAAAAATTAAGTTCTTTCATTTTTCATTTTCTGTGCTGCTTCTGAGAAAGGAGGGAAGTTTGGGGAAGAGGAGGCTTTGGAGAATGGCGTTATGTCATAGTGGGAAGGGAAGGGCAGGTGGTAGGTGCACCAAAAACGAAGGGCTTGGGGAGTCTGCTAGCCATGCACTTGCACTTGAGGGCAGGACCATAGTAACCCAGTGGTGAAAAGCCTGGGTGCAAGGAAAACTACTGTGGGAAAGCCACAGGTAAAAGTCGGGTGCTGCCCAGTCGCAGAGTAGCCGGCTGCACGCCTATGCTGTTCCCAGTCTGGGCTAGCCTGCAGATGCCAATAGGAAAGTCAGAAGTTCAGAGCTGCAGCCGACTAATCTGCACGCGTCAACAGGGAAAGGCCACTGGGTGGGAAATAGCACGGGGTAGGCCAAGAAGGCAAAGTATGCCCTCCCAGTGCAGGGGAGAAGTCGGAAGGGCCAGAGGAGAAAACAGTGACACATGGGAAACATTTTTAAAGGCTTTATTGATAACGGAAAAAGACCATGTGAAACCGTTCACAGATGATCTTTAAACTGTCACTAACGATGGGTTTGGGGGCTAGCATTGCGGTTGATGTGCTGGCACAAGACATCCTGCATCTCTTTGGCTATGCACTGCTTCATTTTGTTAAGCTGTTCCCGGAACAGGGGTACCGGCTTGCTGGAGATAACTGGCAGGGGGTTCTCCAGTGTGGCCCTGTTGGTCTCTCAAATGTTACGGAGAACACAGGTGGCAGTAGTTTAGAAGTGGAGCAGTCTTGCTGGAGATCAATTCTGGCTGCAATTGATCTCCAGTGTTACAAAAGCTCTGTCCACAACAGAGTGGGTGGTGCTGAGCTGCCAGTTAAAGTATCTTTGCCCTGGGGTGCGGGCAACACTGTATGACTTTGTGAGCTGGCGCTTCAGGGGGTAGGCTGGGTCCCCAAGAACAATGGGCCACATGAGCACCCCTTCAATGCATGTTTCTGTGGAGGGTCCAAAGTCTTGTGTGTACATGTGGCCAAAGAAGGGGGATTGATGGAAGATGCAGGCATTGTGGTTCTTCCTTGTCCACCTGGGCAGCAGATCCATGAACAGGGTATGATGGTCCAGTACAGCCTGGAGAACCTTGGAGAAAAATACCAGTTCAGGCAGTTGTCCTTGCCATAGGGTAGGCAGAAGATGGTGGTATGGCTCCCATCAATAGCCCCTATACAGTTTGGGAACCCCTCTTGTCAAAAGCTCTCCATCAACTCTATGAAGTTGGCCAGCTGCACCTCCTGGTCTAGCAGCACTTCCACAATCACTGTGCAAGCCTCGACGAGTACGGTGCCTACTGTGGAGGTTCCAATACAAAATTGCTGGGCAACAGAGTGGCAGGAGTCTGGAGTGGGGAGCTTCCAGATGGCTTCTCCATGGAGATGGAGAATTGCATCACCGTGTTCCATTTCTCCAGTCGTGGCCCAAGGATCTTGCTGTCTGCAAGACGAGGCAATGGGGCATCTTGAAGTCTGTGACCCACTCGGCCTCTCCCCATGAGGGCAGCATGTTCTCCCACCAATCTGTGCCTTTCTCTTCTCCCTGGCTCCAACCAGCCTCTCTCTGGGTACAGCCCTGCAAAAGGCATCGGTGATTGAAACTGCGTATCCCGACAGGTACCTCTCAGTGCGCGTCAGCTCCCCTTGCACGGCTATTGCTGCCATTTTGTGCATATGCAATGATTTTATTTTTTATTTTTTTCCTCGACAAGAACTCAGCTAAGATATCCCAGTGCTCAGTCCTGGGACGAACCGAGCGCTGGGATTTTGACAAAATGTCTTGCTTTTGTGAGACCTCCGCTAGTGTGGTGCCTACCATGGAGGTTTCAATGCCAAACTGCTGGGTGACTGAGTGGCAGGAGTCTGGAGTGGGGAGCTTCCAGTTTGTGGTTCAGGGACAGGGAATGCGGGGTCTGGTGGATTTTGGGATATGTGTGTGAGGGGGTGGTTAGGGGAAGTTTTGTGTGGTTGGGGTGAGGGGGAAGGTTGGTGCATTTTTTTTGCCTTTTACATGTGTTACTTTTATCCATTTTGTAAGCTGCCCTGAGCCATTTGGGAAGGGTGGGGTAAAAATTTAAATAAATAAATGATGCTGCAGATAGCTATTGCTGCAGGTTGTTTGACTGGGAAAGCCAAATGGCTTCAGCTTTTGTGGGTGTTGTGGTCGCCCAGGATATGGGGCCCAGAAAAGTTTGGGGGGGCGATGGATACCCTGGCCTTTGTTGACATTTGGGTGAGACATGATGTACAAAGAGAACTGTAAGACCTATTCTCTGAGGCAGCTTATGTGCTGCTAGGGTGACACATGCACACAATGGGGTTCTATGTATGCAAGATGGAGTGCAGACACCATGCAACCTTGCTGCATTTCCAAGTTCAGCAGCATGGAAGAGTGAGAGCCCCAGACGAGATGAGAGGAGTGCGATGCGAACAAGATCACAACTTTTCTTGGCATTTCTGCACTGCCAGAAACATAAGTACTGGGTCAGACCAATGTTCCACCAAGCCCAGCATCCTGTCTCCAACAGTGGCAAATCTCTGTCTCTTGGGAGACGTACCCAACAGGTCACAATGGGGCGATCCATTCCCTGTTGTTCCAGCCCCCAGTAGTAAGAGGTTACGTCCCCAAAACCTACTTGGCTAATAGCCATTAATGGACCTAGCCTCCAAGAACTTATCCAACCCCTTTTAAAACTAGCTACACTATTGGCCCTGACCACTTTCTCTGGCAGCAAGTGTAAACCCCTATTTACGTGATCCACACCACCCATAATTTTATAAACTTCTATCTTATCCTGACTGTCTTCTCTTCTCCAAGCTGAAGAGCCCCAACCTATCAAGCCTCTCTTCATACGGGAGCCGTTCCATACCGGTTACCATTTTTGTTGCCCTTCTCTTTACCTTTTCTTGTTCTACGATGTCTTTTTTGAGATGGGGTGACCAGAACATCACAATCCAGGTGTGGTCATACCATAGATTTATATAGAGGCATTACAATATTTTCAGTTTTATTCTCTATCTCTTTCTGAATGATTCCTAACATTGTTTGCTTTTTTGACCACCGCCACACACTGAACTGAGGATTTCAGTGTATTGTCCATGAAGGACCTTATCAAACGCCTTCTGAAAGTCCAGATACACTATATCAACCGGCTCACCCGTATCCACATGCTTACTTGCATCCAAAAAAAGTCCAGTAGATTAGTGAGGCATGACTTTGCTTTCCTAAATCCATGTTGAATCTTCCTCCTTAAGCCATGTTTAGCAGTATGCTCAGTAATTTTGTTCTTAAAAACCATTTCCACCAGTTTGCCTGGCACCAACGTTGGAGTCACTGGTCTATAGTTTCCCGGGTCCCCTATGGAGCCCTTTTTAAATATTGGTGTTATATTAGCTACCCTCCAATCCCCTGATACAGTGGCAGATTACTTATATTTAGGCTCACCAACTCACCACTTCAACATCAAAATTAATACACTGTGTTGAACTCTGTCTTTCTGTGTAGGACAGTTTCAATCTAATTTTATTAATATAAATGTATGTAATAAATTGGACTTGTTTTAATTTTTAAGTAGTTGTATAATCTCAAATTCTAATATGTGCTTGAGAAGACAGTTTGCGAAGCCAGTGTATTAATTTTGATGTTGAGGTGGTGAGTTAGTGAGCCTAAATATAAGTAATTATGGAAAGAATAATCATTGGAAGACTATTTATTGGAACAATGTAGAGAATTAAGGTTAATCATAAATGTAATTTAAATAATAATTGGAATAATAAATAGTTATTGGATTAATTTACAGAATTAAGCATAATTAATTTCTATGATTTTTGGTGTTTAAGTTTTGTCATAGTGCATATTGTTAATGTTTTTTGAAACGTAAGGGGTTTTTTTATAGAAAAGATACTGCTTTTTAACGTTTTTTTAAACTGACCTTTTTTTTGTTAAGAAATTAGCTTTTTGCATCTAATTTGGCAATGCTTATGCTCTTTCCTATTCTCTTCATTAGGACTAGTTTTCCATTTTTTAAAGAACGCCTTTTTGGCTCTAAGTCTCCTTAAACCCCCACCCCAATTTAGCTGCACTGTGTTTGGTCCTCTTGCTACCTTTTTTTATTTGTGGAATTTATTTATATATTATATTTTTACCTTGCCCCGTTGACAGTGAGTGGATACATGCACGACCACTGGGAGTGCTACAATTGGATGGCAGAAATTTAATCTCTTTTGGGACACAAGTGTCTCGCGGTGCAGGGAATCTGAAGCGACTGAAGGAGCGCTTGTTGCTCTATACGAGGTTTGGTCACTCGGAGAAGTGCAGAGTGCCCTCGTGAGCAGGGATGTTTTCTGCCCCAACTGTATGATGATGCAGAAGATGCTAGAGAGGGAGTACCAGAGGTGCATATTTGACGAGAGGTTTTATGCGAACCAAGAGGGATTTTCAACACCACGGAGGGAGAGAGCACAATAAAACTGCATGCTACTACCTGCCAGTACATTGCCGTGAACTGTGGATGCGAGAAACTGGTTGGTGACAACATGCAAAGACTGACTGGTTTTGATTTCAAGTTTTACTCTTGCTTTCACTTTCCACTACAGGCACTCAACAAAGTATGCAATTTGCTCACTAAACTCAGCATTCTGTGCATAGCAAAACATTGTTTCCAGTCACTAGGCACTGGCAGGTGTAACCCCAGGTATGCACCTCCATGGGTGGTCGGGGATAGCAGGCACTGGACTGTCTCAACGAGTCAGACCCTGGAAGAAAGAAACAGCTGGTGCGGCTGTTTCTTCCCATGGTTTGCCACAGCTGTGAGTCCTCCTTGGGGGCAAGATACTGAGAAGCGGGGGTTGGTGGGCGGAGCACGGTGGGGAAGATTGTAAGCCCCCCTGGGGCAGGGAGCTGTCTCTAATTACGGACTGGTAAGTGCCAGACACGTTGCTGGCACTATATAAATGATAATACTAATACACAGGAACCCATATTTGCTGTGCCACTGCAATCATGCTGCTTTTCACTGTGTCAGCCATTCATTGCAGTGTCTGCATGAATTGCAGTGATGCTATGGCCAGGCTCTGCAGCCATGGACCCTTTTAAGTGCTTGGTCCTTGCCTGTTGCACGCTATGTTGGAGGGAGAGGAAGAGAAAAAGGAGGAGAAATCCCAGACAGGTCACTGCCCAGGAAGAGTAGGTGGGTGGGATCCTAGCCAGCTTGTTGCATGGAGAGGGAGAGGTGCC
Source organism: Sphenodon punctatus (assembly GCA_003113815.1). Taxonomy (NCBI): domain Eukaryota; kingdom Metazoa; phylum Chordata; class Lepidosauria; order Sphenodontia; family Sphenodontidae; genus Sphenodon; species Sphenodon punctatus. The sequence goes on from QEPC01013663.1 coordinate 1,432,139, forward strand.
CAGCCCCATTGATGAAGTAAGGCATCAGATTATTAGTTTGTAGGTTGTGGATTAAGTTTTATTTTGGATGGGGGGGAAACCTGGTATTTGCTTTATATTTGCTGCAGTGTGCGTGTGTGTGTAGAGGGAAAGCTTGTTTGCTGGTGGTTTTTTTGTTTTTGTTTTGTTGGGGGGAGGCTGTGTCTTCTGCTGGTATATTGGGTGGAGGAGATTTGGCCTATGCTTTGCTCCTAGGGCACTGCATGCTGGGAAGCAAATCTAAAAATAATTTGCATATTTAGGTAAATGAATCATTATGCACATTTATTCTGCTTGCAGTGAACTTACAGAATTTGGAGTTCTTCCTTGCAGAATTTAGAATTGTATGGCTCAGTGAGCACGTGTCCCTGGCTATACATCTGCACCGTGACACCTGCATAATCTGCTTACGAGCGGTGCATTTCTTTGGTGGGTGGGCTTTATCTGATGGGTGGAGCTTGAAAGAAAAAACATCACTCCCCCCTACTCCACTTCTGTCTGACAATGTTTACACCAACACTTGTTTTGAGGTAGCCATCTTCTATCTTGCTTGAACCTCTGTTGTGCTCACATGAACAGAGGGATTAAATGTGGAGAAAGAATACTTGCCTCTGCAAACAAATGGGAATACTAAGGAGGGAGGTTTCCTGCTCTGGGAGGTGGGTTGGGTCGGGTCATGCTTGTTTGTACTGCTAAGGGGAATTACCCTTGTTTGTGCAGTCCTCTGCTGTCCTAGTAAACCTTAGTGCTTCCTTTCTTATGGGTGTCTCATCCAGCATTTCTGTTTCAGTGATTGGAACATCCAGCATGGGAAGCTGGAATAACAAGCACAGTGGGGAAATCAGAAGGGAAGAGCTATTTAACCCCAGCTCCCCTTATTTGTGACAATAGAGGTGAAGGGAAGTAGTTACTTCAGAGTAATAACTGGATAGTGGCATGCTCAGAATGCTCCCTCAGGCCTGAGACCCTCCAGAGCTGTTGGCAGCGCAGAGAGAGGTCCAGAATTACATGCTTGCAGCCCTTCCCACCTATCTGTAGCTCTCTTCCTTCCTCGGAGTGAAATGTGCTTTCTCTCAATTACAGACCTCAGCGACTGCAGAGAAACCACGAAAGGGAAAGCGATCAACCAAGATCTGGTGCACGCAGAGCTTTGCCAAGGATGACACCATTGGCAGGGTAAGTAGAGTGGGTGGAACTGGGGGGACCGTCTAGTGCCAGGCTGGATGGGAAAGTCATTTTCCTCACACCAGAGGGCTGTAGTGTGTCGCTGCAAAGCCCTCCACTGCTGGGCCTGGATGAAGTCTTTTGTGGGACAGGTGGCAGGGCATGACTGTAGGGAAACCAAGCTGGTGGGATCCTCTGTGGGGTAGCCTCTTCTGAGCCCCCTTTGGGGTCTCTAGTTTCTATGATGAGCCTTTGGGCAGGGCCCCGTTTCCACAAACAGAAGAGCCAAACTCTGTGAGTAAAATAAGTCATGCAAATGAGCTTCCAGTCTTGCTTTGCTATCAATTTTGAGATCTATCCTTTCTTAAAGGCCACATACCTATCAGCTGGGATTTCTCTCCAGCGGAAGGTTGTGGGCTGCTCCTCTGAAGTTGGTATAGGGTCCCATAGCCCCGTAATATATGCTGCACGTGACAGAGGTACTGACACCGGATTGGCTTCCTCGCAGAGACACGGGCTAACGTTCAGCAGTGCTAGCTCACAGAGGTGAGGGTAACCCCACTGGCTCACTGACAGTGGGGTTGGCATCCCCATTGGTTAGCACATAGCAGTGCTAGAATACATTTGCTGGTTTGGAGAAGTGAGGGCATCCTCATTGGCAGTGGGATGGCCTCCTCATTGGTTAGCCCATGGTAGTGCTGCCCCCCCTCCCCCCATTGACTATCTTGCAGTACAGTACTCCTCACTCTGGCTATTTATTTCACTCCGCTGGAGGCAATTTCTGTGTCCGTTTCACCAAGTGCCAGATTACTGAGGCTACACCAAATTCCCTTTGGGATTAAAGTTTGCCCTGCTGTTTTGAGATAGGAGATTCTCCATGTCGAGGGGGTGCTTGGTGCCTATGTAACCCCAGCCCTGCCTCTGCTCCCCCAGGTGGGCCGCCTGCATGGCTCCGTGCCCAACCTCTCGAGGTACCTGGAGTCCTGTCATAACCAGGCTGCCTTCAGCCTCCCACCGGAGTACAGCCAGCTGCAGCGGAGCTTCTGGATTCTAGCTCAGAAAGGTGGGCTGGGAGGGGTGCTGTCCCTGCTAATGGGGTTGACCCTGGACCTGATATGGAGGGAGGGAGGAGAGAGTGGCACCAAGCCCCCAGCAGACTTGGAGTTCAAATTTCGCTTCCACTGACTGTGGTTCCTATACACCTCCGTCTGCCTCCCGTCACAGAGGTGAGGCCTACTGCTGTGACCCCATTGTCCAGTGCAAGGAATTGGGTCTTATGATATTAGTTCCCCAGGTTATGGCAGGAGGCAAGATCTAGCAGGTAGCCTGGGACAGGAGCTGGAGAATCCTAGAGCCATTTGCCAGAGTCCAAGCCATACGGCAGAAGTACAGAGCCGTTATGAAGCCAGGTTGAGCAATGGGGAATTGGGATGGTCCGAGCAGGTGGGCGGGCAAAGTTGGGAGCTGGAAAGAAAGCTGGGCGCTGAGGACGAGGAGCTGGGACTGGAGCCAGGGTTGCCACTTCCCTGGGTCCCCTCCCCCCCCGAGACTCTGGAGTTTAGCCACGAGTCTCTCTGTTTCAACCGAAGCTTTGATTTCTTCAGGTCAGACAAGGGTGCCCCGGTAATCCAGAGAATTGGAGCTTCTGAATATGGTGAGGGTGGCTGCAGCAGAAAGAGGGCAGGCCACAGGGACTTTCCCACGCCCTTTCCAAAATGGCCCTACCCCTATGGAACACCATGATGTCACAATGCCTTACAAAGGCAGGGTTATGTCATAAAGGGGGTGTGACAACCCCTTTGCCCTGCCCCCTCCAATGCGGTCCCGTCCCCTCCAGATTTCCTCCTGCAAGGATGTAGCAACCTGGGCTGAAGGGTCTTCATCCACAGGACAGGATCGGCTTGTGGTGTTGAGACACTTCCCATTTCCTGTGAGAAGTCTTGTATGGACCTAGGCAGCCAATGGGCTGACAGCTAGGTGCCAGCCCATCAGAGACCAAGTGTAGGTCAGCAAGTATGAGGCCTGATTTCTGGGACAGCTGAAATGCACAGCAGTTCCAATGGCTGAACAGCCAAGGAGTCTGATCCAAATCCTGGGGCCTGGGTTCAAGCCCTGTTCCTGCCAGGTCCTGGCATCAGCCATGGAGCTAATGGTCAGGATATGAATCCAGGACTCCTAGCGCCAAGTTCGACACACTAGTCCCCAAGTGACTCCTATGTCAGTGCAGAAGCTGGACTAGATGACCTTTGGGTGTTAGCCTCTTATTCTCTGATCCTGCATTATTGAGTTCAGCCACTAGAGGGGAAGATGCCCCACACTGGGGGGCGTGAGAGGGACTGATATTATTTCTCTCTCCTTTTTTCCCCAGTGCATGGGTCCCTCAGCAGCGTGCTAGCTGTGCTGATGTCCGAACGAAACCACCTGCAAGAGACGCGTTGGGCACTGGATGTGCATCGCACTGTTGTGCCTGCCACACGAGGGGGTGGTGGAAGTGGGATTGGAGCAGCCGGGGTAAGAGCTCATCACTTTACGCTAAGAGGTCCCACCTATCCTGGCTTGGCTTCAAAGAAGTGGGCTCCTTTGCTCTTTACACAGTATTCCCTTGGAAGAAGGCAGATTTGGGGGGGAGGGGGGACGGCTCTGTGTTGGCTCTTCACCATATTGTGATGCTTCTTCCATCCCTTTCACTCCTCAGGTATTGGAGGCCTTGATTGTTGACCTGGGGAAATGATTAGCTCGTGGCTGCTAGTTCCAGTCCTGGCTGCCTCTGTTGCTGCAGGAGATGATTTTTCTGTGGCATGTTTGGTGTGGGAGGGTTCCCATGGGTATTGTGGGACTGTGGAGGTTTAGGTGCTGCCAGGGCACTGGCCCAGCATGAAGGCATATTGGCTCACATCCCACCAAGCCCACTAGAGGAGGCAGAGCCACCTCTTCACAGGGATCACTCACTCCCCCACTCCCTTTTGTTTCCCCAGGCTTCCCTGCAGAACCTGGACCATTCAGAATGCCTCCGGCGCTTCCATTCCCTCTCCATCTCCTCTGACACCACTCTGGACTCCTTCACCTCATTCAACCCCAATGAGGTCTGCAATTCAGTGAGAAAACGGGGCTCTGCCCAGTCAAGATTTAAAGGGGGCGGGGCTTGTATCTGGTTCTGCTCAGCTCAGTAAGGCTTTACAGGGGTGGCGCTTATAAACCTGGTCAAGATTTTAAAAGGGCCAAGGCTTGTTTGTTGTGTGATCTGGAGGAGGTGGGGCTTGTAGATTGCCTCATTCCCTTAATATCTGGATCCAGTGAAGATGGAGGCGGTTTCTCCTGCTGATGCAGTTGAGTGTCCACTCTTCCTGGTTCCATTCCAGCTCCGTGTAGGGGCCTAGCTCCCCTGCTCTACCATCAACAATGGGCTAAAAGTAATCCATTATTCTCCGTAGCCAGACACTCTGCTGGTGAAGGGGCAGGAGCAGCAGGTATCCAACCGCAGCATCGTCTCGCTGTCTGACTCTCATACCGAGTTCTTTGATGCCTGTGAAGTCTTCCTTTCTGCCAGCTCTTCTGAGAACGAGGTGAGGTGGGTCCAGACACTGCATGCAAGGTGTGACCCTGCTGTGCTGCTGCCCTCTGCTGGCTGAAATGGGTCCAGTGCCACAGGGGGTGTATCCGCTCCCTCTGTTGACTGAGTTAGTAGGAGGTGGGCCAATGGGTGTGAGTGCACTATAGAGACTGTAGATCAGGGGTGGGAGAACCTTTTCCATCCCATGGGTCACTTTGAAAATGGGTGAAAGATCTGTGGGCCAAATAGGAGTTGGGGGCAGGGGTGTGCTTGCAGGTGCAGGGGTGTGTTCAGGATGGGGGAAGGAAGGAAAGAGTCCAGATTATGGATTTAGTCCATGCATCCATCACCTGCTCTTGAATGCATGTCCTCCTCTCTGCTCCCTTCCTCTGAGCTCACTCTTTCAAGCTTGACGGTAAGTGTTGAATCCATGGGCCAGAGCCAGGAACTGAAAAGAGGCAAATAGAAGCCAGATGTGGACTGGACAGACAGTTACAGTGCATGGGACAAGCCTGAGGGGAGAGAGCTATAATGCCACACACACACTCACCTGTAAGTGTGCAACCATGTATGCGCACACAGTTATTACATGCACATGTATACACACGCACACACCCCCCTCGTGTTTAACACAGATTCTTTCACACGCATACAAAACACCCATCCTCCCCACGTGCGACAGCCAGCCTCAGCTGCACACGCTGAACCACAATGACTGTGCCTACGTGATGGACATGTGCGCTTGCAGGCACATGTACACTTACTGCATCCATACTCCACCACAGCTGGGCACTTCAGACCCATGGACAAAATGCCCTTGGTGTGTCAATGTTTGCGTTACTGGAATTGGGCCATAGGAAGCAGGTGGGGCTAGAAGACAGGATGGGGCAAGGAGGTGGGGAATTGGAAAAAGCTGAAAGGCGGGAGGGGCTATGAGTAGAGAGTGGGGATAGAGGATAGGGGGGACTGAAGTTGGCAGGGTTAGAGGGAGTGAGAGGGGCTATGTGAAGTGACTAGGAGGAGAGGATGGAGGAACTGAGGGGTGGGAAGGACTATGTGAAGTGGGCAGGACTAGTGGGTGGGGCTAGAAGATGTGGGTGGGGCTATGAGTGGGCAGGGCTGCAGGAAGTTATTACAAGGAGGTTCCCCTCCCGTTAGCTCTCTCCTTCCCTTGGCTGTTGTTTTTACTCTTGATTGATTTATCGTAGCATTGGTTTCATCATCATGATCATCTCTCCATTTTTTCTCTCTCTCCCCTCTTCTCTTTGTTAACCGGCGGAGCAGCCAATTCTCTCCGCCCAGTAGTCATCCCCATCTTTGTAGTTTCTCCCACTGTGTGTCCTGAGCTGGTAGACAGACGCTTGGTGCATAGAATAGTTCTCTCTCTGTAAATTCCACCAGTCTCCTATCGGACCTCGACATCTAACTCTAGATGACTGCTTCAAGCCTAGGGCTGCCAGATGAGCGTTCAATAATAATAGATGTTGTGGGAAAGAACAAACTCTCAGCTTTGTGGAGGTCTTTTGCCTGGGAGGGTGTGTGTATGGGGCACTGTGGGGGTGTCTGTATTATGGGACTGCACTGGTCTATGGGTTGTCTGTGTGGGGGTCTGGTCTATGGAGCTGTAGGGTGTCGTATGGGGGTGTGTAGAGCTGCAGCGTTCTGCTCTATGGGATGCCCCTGAAAATATGAAACATCTGGCAACCCTATTCACCCCCTCCTTGTCTTAATTTGCTTAACCCCCCTTTAATTTTTACTCACCTCCAAACCCCTCCCCCATTCGAAGACCAGCCTCTCTCCCCTTGGACTCCCTTCCTCTGCTCTCCCTCCCTCTCCACTTCAGTCTCTTCTTGCTGGGCAGGTCCGTGCTACTGTGGCTCAGGTGGGCTCAGTCGGTGTGTGCTAGTGAGACTCCCTGCTGGAGAGGCCCCTCGGAGAGGCCTCAGCAGTGCCAAGGATGAACTGGGTGGTCTGGTAGGCCCCACAGACAGGGACCAGTGCTATCTATGGGGCTGATGCCCCAGCTTCCACTACAGCCAGAGGACTCCATATCGCTGCTGCTTTTCTCTCTCTCCTGGCAGAATGGGCATGGAGGGTTCTGCTGCTTTGCCAGGGATAGGAGTGATGAGATCCACTGCCCTGCCAGCCATTACATGGGCTGGGAGTTACAATGGGAGAGGGGGACGGAGGACACCTTGAGCCAGCACTGCTCCCCACTAGGAACTTGACTACTCTGTCCTGTCTTTCTCCCTAGCTTTCTAATCCCCTGGAGCAGTGATTTTTCAGAGCAGTCCCTTGGCCCCTAATGACATCTGCCTGGGATGTTTCATACCTGGCGGTCTGGAATGGGGTGGTGGTTCCATCTGAACTGAGGGTGCGGGGGGGAAGCTAGGTATGACCCTCCCCAGCACCCTGGGGGAGGGTGTGTGTGTGTGGAAACAGCACAGTTAACCTCAGGCCACCCCCCACATTGCTAGGCCCTCCTGCCCCATGGCCCTTCCCTACACTTCATCCCCACTTCAACTCTAGTTGCAAACTCCAGTCCCTCACTTGCCATCCTGGCCTCTGTAAATCTTGTGCCCTTCAGGCCTCGGATGACGAGTCCTGCCTCAGTGAGGCCACCAACAGCATCTCTGAAGAGATGAGTGACATGTCGGGGGGACCTGGCCGCTTCCACAAAGGTATCGGCCCTGGGAATTGGGCGGCGGGGACTAGAGGGAGAAAGGGCTGGAGCGGGAGGAGTTAGGGAATGGAGCCTGCGGTGGTAGGGAAGGAGCTAGGGAATGGGAGCTGAGGGAGAGAGAAGGGGGAGGTGGCAGGCCAGGGGTGTCTTTAGACATAACGTCAATGGGTGTCTGAATGTGTGTTTTGACCTTGATATGAAGTCAACGCTGGTTTGGCCCTGTGTTCACCATATGGCGCTGCTTAGACAAACCGCCCATCTTGGAGCAAATTAGTGTTTTGCTTGCTACGCCAAATCTCAGCATGCAAGTGCTGCTGCCTCGTTCCCCATGTTGTACCTGCTAACAAGCCACGCAATATCATTAGACACAACGTTGGTCACGTGTTCAGCCAGAACACGCAAATTATCCTTGTGATACAATGGTGTTCACATCGCGTGTTCAGCAGGTGGCCAAATTGGTGTTGGGATTGTTATGGTGCTTACGCGCAATGGCCAAACACATGCTTAGGGGTTTTGATGCTCAATCTTCGTTATGTCTAAAGAAGCCCCAGATGAATGGTGATGAGGAGGTGGTACTTGGGGGAGAGCTGGGGCCAGTTATGTGGGGGCAAGGTGAAACGGGGGGAAGGTGGAGGGAGTGACCGGGTGGGGCTGGAGCGTGACACTTATATGGGAACCAGCCCAGAGTCTTATGGTCCTGACCAAGTTCATCTGTCCCCACAAGCAGGCTCCAGCACTGTAGATGGTGGGCTCATGTCATGTCCCTCAGAGCCATGTGGGGGCCTCCTGTCTCTCCCCCTCTCTCTCCCCCTGGTGCTCCCTGGGGTCCCACGCCGCAGCTGCTTGCCGGCACCCAACGTCCACACCAGCGACGTTAGCCTTTGGAACATCCTGCGCAACAACATTGGGAAGGACCTGTCCAAGGTTTCGATGCCTGTGCAGCTCAATGAACCACTCAACACCCTGCAGCGCCTCTGCGAGGAGCTTGAGTACAGCGCTCTGCTGGATGCAGCCAGTCGCTGCTCAGACCCCTGCGAGAGACTGGTACCTACCCCCCACCTCCCTCATGTATCGCCCTCCCTTGTCAGTGCCCCTGCCCTGCTCTGAGCACAGCGCAGATGCCTGTGAAAGACTGATACTCTCCCCCTTCCCCCCCCCCCCCCCCCCCCCCCCCCCCCCCCCCCCCCCCCCCCCCCCCCCCCCCCCCCCCCCCCCCTTGCATGCATCCCACAGCGCCCTCTACTCCACACAGGAAAGCACTAGTACTTGCTCCCCAGTGCCATCAGATGCCTCTCCTAGTGCCCCTATATTCCGCACAGAATGAGTCCCTGCAACAGATAGGTACGTGCCCCCTCCGTCCCAACCCTTGCATGTGCCCCATAGCAACCCCATACTGAGACTGATACCTTGCCATCTCCCCAAAGAGCCTTCTCCTGCCCCATAGCGCACGCTACCCCACCACCCTCCACAGCCCTTGTCTGACACTCATAGTGACCCCTATCCAAAACTAAACAGATACTCCTCTCTCTCTCCCCCTTCGCAGCTCTACGTGGCTGCCTTTGCTGTGTCTGCTTATGCCTCCACCTACTCCCGTGCCGGCAGCAAGCCTTTTAACCCCGTCCTGGGCGAGACATACGAGTGTGTGCGACCAGACAAGGGCTTCCGCTTCATCAGTGAGCAGGTGCTGAGCTGAGGGGGGAGGGGCTGGGTGAGAGGGCACCAGTCACCTTGGTTGGGTGAAACTGTAACACCACTGCCCTCTTCAGGACAGGTTCAGAACTGCATGCTGTGTGCCAGCCATTTATTATTCACAGCTAATGGGGAGTCTGCTTTCAGAGCAGTGACTGCCTGATCCCTGGCATAGGGAGACATTGAGCCCTCCAGCTGTAGATAGAAAGACCTGGATCTTTACCAGCTTCTTGAGCCGTTGATGTCACACCTAACTCAGCCCCTCTTGGGGTTTTAGCCCTCCTATGACTAAGCCTTGATCCTAGTTGGGGCACAGGGTTATTGCCTTTTAGAGAGGAGTGGCGGGCTCCGTACACTTCCCCCTGGGTTGCAGCACTGTGCAAATGTGGGATGACCAGGGAGGCTGGTGGATATATAGAGAGGCAGAGGAGAACGCTCACTCTCTTGTGCACAGAGGGCTTGGGGAGGCTGCTGTGGGGCACCTGATTCACAGCTGTTCTCTGACCCTGCTATAGGTTTGCCATCACCCACCTGTCTCTGCCTGTCATGCTGAGTCGGACAACTTTGTCTTCTGGCAAGGTGAGGCTCGGGGGCAAAACCTGAGGAAGTGAGGTGGCATCAGAACTCGAGGCCTGCAACCCAACCCAAGCCCAAGAGGGACCCAACAGGTTGGGTGCACTTGTCTGCCCAAGCCCCTTGGGGCTGGGCCAGGCCAGGCTCCCCAGCTGTGGGAAGACCCTCCCCCCCACAAAGTGTAGTGACCTCACGCTACCCCTGAGGATGTTTGGCCCATGTTGGGAAGGGGTGAGAGTGCCTTGCTCCCATCTCTCTTCTCTGGCATAGCCCGACCCCTTATGGAACATTGTGATATCAGGATGCTCCATGGGGTGGGACCAGCTGGAAGTCAAATTGGCCCATGGCTTAGCAGAGCCAGACTGCATGAAGCCCAAGCTTGCGTTGAGGCCAATGAAGTTGGGCTTGGGGACCCAGGCCAGAACTGTCTCAGGGGCAGAGGTTGCCTTCTCTCTTTGCTCAGGGGCTCAGAACCAAGAGTCTGGGTTTGGGGCAGAACCATTTACAGCGCGGTGGCAGTGGCATGTACTCAAGGACTCGGAACCAGGGATCCCATTGATTCAGCAGATGTGCTGAATCAATGGGGTTGTGCCAAGCAGATGTGCATTCTGGGGCTAGAACTAGGGTTTCTATTGCCCTAGATGCTTTGACCCTTGGTGGGTGGGTGGAGAGCAAATGGGGGTAGGGCAAAGGTTTATTTTTTTGTCCCTTCCCTCATGGCCACATGCCTTTTTGAAGTGTCATGACATTGTGATGCTTTGAAGGGGGCGGGGCTACATCCAAAACCAAGCAAAGCCTCTTCTGTCCATCTCCAATGTGGCCATGCCCCTTTTGGAGCGTTGTAACATCACAACACTCCACAGGGGATGGGGCCGGAGAACCTGCTCGCTCCACTTCCTTTCCAACGTGGTCCCTCCCCCACCAGATAACCCAGGGAAATAGAAGGTCTTACCAGAGCCCGGGTTTGGGATAGAACCATTATAGGGCAGAGGGGGAGGTTGCAGGAGATGCATCAAGGGTTTGGCTTGGGTCAGTACCATGCAGGATGCAGTGGCGCATTCTCCTCACACAACACCCGGCCTTCGCCTTTGCAAATGCACTCCCAGTTCTTTAATTTGTATTTGCCTTGACCAGTAGCAATATGTTCACACAGCTGCTGATTTCCCCTGCATTTCAGTGACCCCCAACCCTTGTATTGGGAGGCAGAGGCCAAGGAGCACAGGGAAGAATAGCACTTTCACACACCACTCAGAATGTGGGCTTGGGCCACTAGCCACTCAAATAGAGTGTTGTGTGAATGGACCCTTAGTGCCAGGGTCTTAGAAGCAGACACCTGTGTCTGAGTTAGAACTGCCCTGGGAACAGCAACCACCTTCTGAGACTGGTCATGGGCTTGGGGTTGTGCCAAGCTGGATGTGAGCAGCATCTCTCCTCTTTGCTCCCTCCAGACATGAAGTGGAAAAATAAATTCTGGGGCAAGTCCCTAGAGATTGTTCCAGTGGGGACGGTGAATGTCCGGCTGCCTAGGTAAGTGACCGCAATACCCCAGTCCTTCTTTGTCCCGAAAACCCCTCCCCAGTTCAGACACCAGTAACTGTAGAGTTCTCCCTGAGAAGGTTCGGGGACCACTATGAGTGGAACAAAGTGACGACCTGCATCCACAACATTCTGAGCGGCCAGCGCTGGATTGAGCACTACGGCGAGGTGCTGATACGCAACACCAAGGACAGCGCCTACCATTGCAAGATCACCTTCTGCAAAGTGAGTCCCACCCCCTCTGGGCTTTAATCCCACCCCCTACCCCTGGTGCCTTTATTGCACTCTCTGTGGCAGCAGGTAGGGGTGGGATTAAAGAGCAGTGTCTGAGTTTCCCCTCTCTGCTCTTCCCCACCCACTCTGGCCTTTGCTCCTCCAACTCTACTCTGGCCACACCCACTTTCATTTTAACTCTGACCCACTGCCTGAACTCCACCTTTTACTTACTCCTCTCCCTTTTTCCTTTAGCCCCTGCACTCCATTGGTCCTCCTTTGCTCTACCCTCGCTCTCTGCCTTCATTTCTCCTTCTCCACCTTCCTCTTTCACTTCTTTTCCTACATTTCCCCTCTGCACTCTCCTTCTTTTTCCCTCTCTCTGCTGTCCCCCTGCCAGCCCCACGGTGCCACAGAGCCATTCCCTGCCCTAACCCCCTCCCCTCTCCGACAGGCACGGTACTGGGGCTCCGGTGTCAATGAGGTGCAGGGCATGGTGCTGAGTCACAGTGGCAAGGTTCTCCACCGGTTCTTCGGCAAGTGGCATGAGGGGCTTTTTCGCGGTGTGGCCCCCAGCGGCAAGTGCATCTGGAAGCCCAGTAAGGACTGACTGCAGGGTGGGTGGGGAGAGCCCTCGAGGGAGATGGGGATGACTGCCTCTCTAGGGAATGGGGAAATCAATGGGAAACCTCCCTTCGTAAGGAAAAGGAAGACCCATAGGAAAGGGCCTCCCCAGCCAACAGTCGCATCTGGCCCACGGGGTGACCTCCAGGCTGAGGCACACTGTGTGGAGAGGCAAGGGTAGGGCAGGGCATGCTGTAGGGGCAGGTTGGGTTGGGAAGGGTGGCGCACGCTGAGATGGAGGAGACGGCATGGTGTACTCTGTCATCCTGCCCTTCCCACCCCTGTCCTAGGGAAACCACCCCAGCAGGCAGCAGACCACCCCTGACTGTTCCCCTGGGAAGGGGGTGCTGGCTCCTGCCCCACATTGGTAGGCCTGCCCCCCTCTGATCCCTGCTCTTGGAGTCCCTAGAGAACTGCAACCTCCCAGGTGCAGGCTGGGAAAGAGAGGGAGCCCCCCATTGCCAGTGGAACAGCTGGGATGTACTGTCTGCTCAGGGGTCCTGACCCTGCTTTCTGTGTCTCACCCCCACCCCCTTTGGCAGTCCCAATGCCCCGAGACCACGAGAAGAGCTATGGCTTCACGCAGTTTGCCCTGGAGCTGAACGAGTTAACGCTGGAGCTGAAGCACCTCCTACCCTCAACTGACACACGTCTGCGGCCAGATCAGCGGTAAGCACAGGGGCATGAGTGGCTTCCCCACAGCCCTGGGGCCCATCCATTTCCAGTGTTGTGTGCCATCCTGAGTGGCTGTCCCCTAGATATTTGTGGAAGGCGGAGCACTGACACTCCACATCTCAGTCATAGTGGGTGAATTGACCCCCTAGAGGTCTGCAGAAGAGGTGAGATCTCTCCTAGATCTCGGGAAGGGAGACTATATAGCGGAGACCTGACAGCTCATTGTGGGGGTGATCGACTCTGGATGCCATATGGCGTGTAGTGTGTGTATAACTGAACCAGGGTAGAAAGGAACGGGGTGTGTGTGTCCTCTCTTCAGTGGGAGATCATGGGTTGCTCTCCTACAGTAGCTATGGCAGAAGGCTTTATAGCTCAATAATATATGCTGTCAGGTGTCAGGGTGCTGGCTTACCATTGGCGAGGTCCTGTATATTCTTCAGTCCCCCGTCCCCGTCTCCCCCCACCCCAAATTCTACAACCAGGAAACACAAATTCTGGGAGCAGAAAATCCAGACTCTGCAAGGAGAATGCAAATGAACTAAATCTGCAAATATGGAATGCATTTGAACTTCCCAGCATTCCAGTCCCTCTATTTTGAATATTTCTCATCTTTTAAAAAAAATCCTCAGGAAAAAATGCCCATGGACCGATCAGTGGAGGTTTGGAGTGGAGGGCAGGGTGTCCTCTCATGGGCTTCTCCACTACATCTGTTATGGCAGAGGGCCCAATAGCCCTTGAGTAAGTACCAGCAGCTCATTGTGCTGGCTTCCCATTGGCTAGTTCACTGTGCCCTCCAGGCTGCAATTTTCCACTGCCAGAGGCAATTTCTGTGACACTTGGGCTAAATGTAAAATTCTCTGAAAATGGCTGTGATCGTAGCTGTGAAGGATTCACTGGCCCCTGCTTGTTACAGCAGTGCTAGCTGCCATGGCTCTTATCTCACTAAGATAAGGGCACCCACATTGGCCCACTGACAGTGGGGTTGGTGTTCCCCTTGGTTGTAGGCGGTCCCCTGTGTGCCTAGCTGAGTCCACGTAGGTCAGCACAGGTGGGATGTGTGTCAGTTTTCACAGCTCAGCCTGGGTGTGCTGGCTCCTAGGTAACCATGGGCAGTGTGTGCGCGTAGCGGAGTCCTCGCAGTTCAGCACAGGTGTGACAACACCCCCCACCTCCCGGCCTTGCAGGTACCTAGATGAGGGGAATGTTCAGACAGCTGAATCCCAGAAGCGCAGGATTGAGCAGCTGCAGCGTGACCGGCGCCGGGTGATGGAGGAGAACAACATCCTCCATCAAGCACGCTTTTTCAGGTACCGTTCTCCGCCTCCTGCTTTCGCAGCCACCTGCGTTGCATGTGTGTTCCTTGGACCCAGTTTGGCATGGGGGTGTGTGTGTCTCTCTCTCCCTCCTGTTCACTCGCACCAATGGTCACCACCATGCTAAGGGAAGAGGGATTGGGTTAGGGCCAGGCTGGATTTGGGGTGCTGTTGGAAGCTCAGACCTGGGAAAGTTTAGAGGAACAGGGAGGATATGTTCAGGCCTGAGGGGGTGGGGGTTTAGTGTGGGAAGGTTTGGACCTCCTGGGAACTGTGGGCAGGGTGGTGGTGGGGGAACCAGGGTCTGGGGAGCTTTGTAGGGCTGGAGGAGAGCTCGGGCTTGTCAAAGGTCTTGTTAGTTGGAAGGTTTCAACAAGCCTGCTTTCAATCTGGGATGAGACCCTCCCACCTCTGGGACGCTCCTAGTAGCGCTCTCTGGGACACCCCCTAGTAGCAGACCTGACCATTGCTTTGGTAAAACAGCCCCTCTCCAGTGAACATTGAGTCCCTCCTCTTTCCCCTACAGGCGGCAGGTGGATGGCAGCGGCAAGGAGTTGTGGGTCAGCAACAACACGTACTGGAAGCTGAGGACAGAACCCGGCTTTGCCAACATGGACAGCGCTGTCTTGTGGTAGCCATTGGCATTGCAGGAATAGGCATGCTGGAGTCTCTGTCCAGGGTGCTTGATGATCAGGGAGTAGAAAAGAGCAGCACCACCTTCTGGATAAGCACAATGAAAAGCATGGCGCACAAATCCTGGAGCCCCCTGCAGGGCAGGGCATGGAGCTGCTATTGTGACACCTCCAGTTGTTATGCCAGATTTCTCGGCGCCCCCTTATGGACAGTACAAAAGGTTCCCCTGTCTGCTGGCCAGACAGTCTTGTGCACCATAGGGGACATTGACTGGCTGCATGTCCTGTCTCATCTCTCTTCCCCCCCCCCCCCCCCCCCCCCCCCCCCCCCCCACCTGTCTATGCAGCACCAGTACTGAGTTGGGGGAGAGACTTCTAATTGTCAAATCCTTTGTGTTTGTTTAACCCGAGAGGTCTAAATCTGGATCCCACTGCAACCCCACCCCTTGCTTGGAGAGCAGCCAATAGGTGTCTCCGCAATTAAAGCAGGGCACAGGGCCCCAGTGGAAATGCTGGGAACTCCCTGTCTTTGAGATGCTACAGTATTGCCCTGGCTAGCGGGGACACTGACCTGCTTGCCTCATCCCAGGGGATTGAACCCCCAGCAGTCACTGTTTAGGACACCCCTATGGGGGGAAGAGGGGTACGAGTTGGCTGGGAGCCCTGTCTGTCAGTGCCTTGGACAGGGGGGCGGGGCTGCCTCCTTGTGACCCACATTGCTCACTGTGACAGAACATGCCAGGTTGAGGCGATGTGTGGAAGGGCCCGTGTTTCTCTGGCACTGGAAGAGCGGATGGTCCTGCTTTCCCCAAGGTGTCTTTTAGCATCCAAAGCAATAAGCTGCCAGTCCCTTTTCCCCTGCGGATGTTTGAGCTGGACAATGGCAACACGATTGGCATCTGGGAGCCAGTGTTACCTGTTGACTGCAGCGTTTGGTGTGGGTCCTGTCTGGGGTGTAGCTGTGGGGCTAGGAGAGTCCAGGTGAGGATATAATAGTGTTCCCTAGAATACAGAGCCTGGAGGCAGGACTCCTGGGTTTTATTCCTAGCTCTAGAAGGGGAGTGGGGGTGTAGAGGTTTGGAGCAGGACTCCTGGGTTCCATTTCCAGCTCTGTCAGGGTGTCTCGTGATACAAGCTGTGGGCTGGGAGTCAGGACTCCTAGAGAAAAGGACAGAATCTAGGAGTGGAATAGGGTCTGGTGATTACGGTTGGCTGTGGGGCTGGGAACCAATACTCCTGGCTTCTTCTGTTCCCACTCCCCTCCCAGAGCTGGGGCCTAGTGGCTTAGAGCAGGAATTCTGGAGAGTTGAGACTTTTTTTTGGGGGGGGGGGGGGAGGGAGGAAGTGCACTCTGTGTAGTAAAAGCAAGGATTCTGGGGAGTCGAGACTCCAGGGTTCTCCCAGCTCTGGAAGGGGAGTGAGGTCTAAGTGGGTTAGAGGGGGATTCTTGGGTTCCTGTCTCAGGATTGACGTGCGGGAGGTCTGGTGAGGATTATTACAGAACTCCTGGGTTCAGTGTCCAGTCATGCCCCTGATGCACTTAAGAAGGGAAGGTGAGCTGCGTTCCCTGCAAGGCAGGGTCAGCTATTCTTGCTCGTCCCCAAGTGGGACGCTAAGCGTCATTAGCAAATGTCCATAAAGCACTTTGTGCCCCTTTGTCCCCTGGCTGGAGTTCTGTCTGCGTGCCTGTGTGGAATATAGTTTCTGAATCTGTCCGGCTCGGAGCTGGATGGGAGGCAAAAGTCTTTGAGTCCCCTCTTCTCTGTGGCTGGGGCCAGTGGGTGTCCCTGGCGTTCAGATCTTTTTGTGGAGTAAGGGAGAGGGGACCAGAGGCTAGACCAGAGCCCAGCTACCACTCACGTACACATGGAGGGGTTGAGGTAGCTCTGGGGAGAGGATGGCAGCTTTTACTGCATCTGCCTACCCTCAAAGTTCCTGTTCTAACTCCATCCTGATCTGATTTTCCCCTGGGAATCTGTCCATCTGTCTGTCTGTGTGCTGGATGGCTGTAGGGTTTGTCTGCAGGCAGGCAAGCCCTCCCTTGTCTCCAGGCTTGGCTGTGCCAGTGCCTGGGGCCGCTCCGTCTCGTGTCTGTGCCGTTGGCCGCCTTGTCCTCACGCTGTGATCAGACATTCCACCTCTCCAATAAAAGATCCAGCAGAGCCTGTGTGTTGACAACTTTCTTCTCTTCCTGCCCATAGGTGTGCTTCCCCCCCCCCTCCCCCGCACTGCATCCCACGTGATCTCTCCAGGCCTTTGACTCCCCATTAAGACCTAAAACCACTCCTTCATTAGCTGTTCCATGTGTGGCTAGGTAGCTTACCACAAGGGAACTGGGAAGCAAGACTTCAACTCTGGGAGGGGAGTGGGGCCTTATGAGTTGGGACTCCTGGAATCTATTCCCAGCTTGGGGAGGGGAATGGGATCTAGTGGGTTTAGAGAAGGGGAGGCTGGAGTTTGGGGACGCATGGGGGCTGGAGGCAGGGACTTTAGGGTTGGTGATGCTAGGTATGGCAGTACCAATGGCATTTACAGGTGTGGGGCTTGAAGGGTAGGAGAGGAATGGGGCGGGGGAAGATAGCATTTCATTTAACTTGGCCATGTGCTAGAGAATGTTATAGGAAAGAACTGGGAGTGATGGGGGAAGTCTAGTAGGGAGCTGCACCCTCCCTACAATAATTACAGTAGAGTAACAATTTGAACTACGGTTAGTTACTCTACTGGATGAAACTTCCCACCTGCTATCAAGCAGGATTGAGACCACATGTATGAATGATGTGACTTCGCTTGGAGTCATGCAATTTGGAAACTTCTTCTTAAAGTCTTATGCTGCTGTACTACACGCCCACTGGGCATGCACATGCAGGCAAGAATGGATTCTATTATTAAGAATGTAGTCATTGTCATATTGGGTCAGACATCCAACCCAATGATCCGTCTAGCCCAGCATCCCGTCTCCAACAGTAGCAGCTTCTGTTGGTTCAGAGACGTTCACGACAGCTCACAATGGAGTGCTCTATTTTCTGCTGTTCCCTCCTAGTCCCCAACAGTCAGAAGTCATTCCCTGACCAACTTGGGTAATAGCCAGCGAGCGAACTAAAGAGAGACAAAGTCACAAGGCTGGAAGTGATCTCAAGGGTCAAGTCCAGCCCCTTGCACTACTGCAGGACCTGCCACACCCTAACCATCCGCACAGAAATCCTACCAGCAGCTACAAGTAGTGACTGGAACCAACCAGAGCACCCCGATGCCTGAAATAACAAGCATCTTATTTTTCTTTTTAGAACCCAGTTATGCTACTGGCCTTCATGCTATTCTCTGGCAATGGGTTCCACAAGAGGAGGGTGGGGGGAAAATACTTCCTTCAGTTGTGTTAAATTGACTGCTAGTTAATTTCAGCAGGTGACCCCTAGTTCTAGCATTCTGAGAGATGGTAAATAGCAGCTCCCTCTCTACTTGCTCTTCTCCATTCAGGCTTTTGTAAATGATGTCATCTCTAAGCAAGAGTCCTACCCTAGTGCACACGTGCACATACACTTACACAAAAGACACAAACCATAGCTTTACACTTTATTTAAAGAAATCTTTAAGCAAAAAAAAACAACTGAAACCACGGTGAACCTGTACATGATTTTCAATAAATATTTTCAAAACTAAAGATCTTTTTTTCTTAAAAATAAAAAAAACCCAACCAACTGACTGAAAGCCCCATCCCACCACAGCCTCTCCTGTCTCTATGCCTGTGCTCGAAGGAGTGTAAACCATTTTGCAGTGCAGTCTCAGCCCTGCTGGTAGGAGTGGCTGAGAGGAGTGGATGGTGCTCCCTAGGGCGTGTTCCTCTGATTGTCTGGCAAAAGGAATCTTCTTCAATGGACAGTCAAGTCTTCCCAGGATACGGGCTTAAAATATTGCAGGGTCAGGAGGTTTTCCCAGAGACAAAGGGCATTCTGAGAAAACAGGATCCAGGACAATGCATTCCTCTTCTCTGAGGGAGTGTTCTGAGGTAGACAAGCCATGTGGTCATGTCTAGACCTGCCTCCCCCACCCCTTACCTGTGTCCCCTTACTGTCAATGCAGGTCTGCATATCCCATCATAGCACCTGCTACTATTAGCACAGGCCTACCTGTTCTCAACACTCCCTACTGTCAGTGCAGACCTGCCTGTTACTTCACCTCATGATGCTCACATGACACCTCACGATCTCCAGTCAATGCAAGCCTACAGCTGTGCCCCTCTCTGCACATCACTACAGACCTGTGTGGCCCTGTTGCAAATGTAGGTCTGCCTGTCCTCCACCCACTACCACCACCCTGTCTGTGCTCTGACTGCAGGCCTGCCCAGTCTCCCTCCCAGGAAGCACAGCTAAGGGAGCCTGAGGGGATTGCAAGTAGAAGGACTGCACTGAAAATCGCTATCACATTTAGCCTGGAAGTTGGTGATTGTGGGTATGACTGTGAGAACAGCCCCTTTCTGCTCCTAATGGGCCTATCCAGGCTTCTGACTTCAGGGACTGGCTCTGTTCCTCCAGTCACTCCCTTAAGGATCCTGCAAAGCACTACCAAAGCCTAGGCTTGCTATGGGTGAGCTAGAAAGAGCCCGATTACCAAGCAAGTGCCTGTCTGCGGACGCCTTCCCCCTTGGGAGAGACATAGCCTCAGGGGCAGCTGTGGACTTCTCACCACTTGGTGACAGCAGTGAGCATGGACATACTGAGGGCTTGTGTGTGTGTGTGAGAATGAGAGGGTAGGCAAGCATGTGTACGAAAGTGTGTGTGTAATATTGGGGGTGGGTTAGGAATATATGTGCACACAGTAGTGGAGAGGGGGTGTATGTAGTGGGGGGGGGTAGGGAAGTGTGTGTGTGTGTGTGTACATGCAGTAGTGGGCGGGAGGAGGGTGTGTGTGTGGGGCATATACCTATGTCCAGGCATCCAAACACACATGGGTATGAACACAGAATGCATCTGAATGCCCTTGTGCTTGTGTACATTTGTGCGTGCTTGTGGAAATGCCCGTGCACAAGCATTTCAATAAATACTTGTGGTCAGAGGTTGCATGCACAATGCTTGTACATGCGTGTGTGTGCATAGCCACTGATGCCCATGTGCACAAGCATACACTCTTGCATGAGTGTGTTCAGATGGTGGTGTGGGCAGGCATGCAACAGTCTGACCAGCAACCCTCTGGGTTGGCATTGATCCTCTCCTTTGCTCTGCTGTCCCTCTCTGCAGTGCCCCAAAGTGGTGGAACCCTATTTGTGAAAGGAGGAGCCCCTTTTTTATTTCCCTTGCTGTCTGATATGCCTTGGGGTAGGGGGTGTCTAGCATGTCACCTTGAAAATGCCTCACCCTCCCCTTTGTCCAGTGACAACGCTCCCTTTTCAGTTGCTGTAGAAACTGTAGTAGCCGCTGTCTCCAGCTGTCCCTTCCTTGTCAAAGAGGTCTCCGTTGCGGGGGGGTGGGGAGCTTTCAGCACTGGAGGCATAGGGGGACACACGCCGTCGTTTGCATTCTGCCTCATACAGCCCCGAGTCCGAGGAATCGGCCGATTTCACTGAGGGTGGCTCGGCCCAACCCTCACCCTCTTTCCCTTTCTCCCCACTAGGGGGCAGAGGCCGCAAGTCCCGCATGGGCCGGAACCAGCTCAGGGCCCCTGGGCTGGGCTTGGGAGGGGGATACTGCCCTGCGGGGGTCCAGGCAGTGGGGGTGCCGAAGGGGTGATCCTGGTAGTAGGGCAGCGAGGGATGAGGGGAGGCCTGCAAGGCAAAGGGC
Source organism: Sphenodon punctatus (assembly GCA_003113815.1). Classification (NCBI taxonomy): domain Eukaryota; kingdom Metazoa; phylum Chordata; class Lepidosauria; order Sphenodontia; family Sphenodontidae; genus Sphenodon; species Sphenodon punctatus. The sequence continues at coordinate 1,452,580 of QEPC01013663.1, forward strand.
TTGACCCCATAGGGCATAAACTTGTTGGCACCATAGTCGCTCTCATAGGCATTGTACTCCAGGGGGGTGGTGGGAGGCTGCTGGGAGGCAAAGTACCAGCGGGGTGTGTCTTTGGGGGGCAGGGGCAGTGATGTCCCCCGCTCCCCACTGTAGAAGCGGCTCTGGGGCAGCCCATACTGGTCGTGCAGGAAAGGCTGGAAGCGGCTACTGGAGAGAAGTTGCTGGCAGCTGGTGGCGTCGGGTGGGGAAGGAGTCACACGGTCAACTTCACTCGTCGTGTACATCCTGGGGGGCAACACAAAAGTGGGTGAGGGATTATGCCCTACTGCTTCCACCACCGGAGCAAGATTGGGTGAGCAGAACTTGGTATGGGGGGCTCAGCGATGAAGCTGTCTCCTCCCCACCCCACCCCGGCCACGGCCAGGCCTTGCCTTTCCAGTCCTTGTTGCCATTTGTAAATCCCCTCTCACCCTTAGTGGACAGCATGTTAGCACAAGCCGGGGAAGGAAGCACCCAGATGGGACACTGTCCATAGCTTCAACTGTCATCAGGACTGTTGACCTGCCACCATCCCCCATGGGATTCGCTGTGTCTCAATCCACCTACTCCATAGGCTCAGGATGCCTGATTCCGTCCCTGCTCTTCCCCCCCATCTAATGTGAATCAAGTCAGTCTTTCCCATGCGCTGAGGGAGAGTTCTCAGTAACCTGTCTGGGCTTTGCATGGGTGCCAAGGGCGAGAACACAGTGACAGACACTGATGGAATGGCTCCTGGCCGTCCCACCCCAACTGCCCGGAGATGGACTGGCCCTGCCAGAATCGATTCCAGCTGAGAGTGAGGGGAGCGGCCAGTACTCACGAGTCAAAGTTGTCCCGGAAGCCCTTGGCAAAGGGATTGTGGTCTATCTTCAACTGGGTGATCTAGAGAAGCAGGGAGGGAAGAGAGTGGGAGGATGCTGAGCCCATGCTGAACATTGGGGGTGGGGGGAGAGAGCTCCACCTCTCCTTAGTGCTCCCATGAACCGAGCACTAGCCGAGACCAGTCCTCCTCTGGCCCAGAAATTGCCTCCTTCCTGTACCCTGACACCCACCCACCCACCTCCTCTTGCTCCTCCAGCTGGGGTACCCCCCGGATAAACCCCAGAGCAGCTACACTTCTCCACCCCACCCCACCCAGCCTTAATACCCCAGACATAGCCACACCATCCCCAGCTCTGTGGTACCAACAGCAGAGCCATGATGCCCCTCCCACTCCTTGGTGCCCATTCTGTTCCCCTTAGTTGCTATGTACAGCAATGATATCTCCACCCACCCCTGGCATCCCAGCACAGTCATACCATTCCTCCGAGCCCTCTGACATTTCCAAAACAGCCATGGTGATTCAGCCCTCTCAGCACAGCCCCAACATTGCCAACATCCCCCACCCATAGCCAAGGCACCCCAACTACTGGCACCCTTAAAACACAGCCAAACCATCCCCCTAAGCTCCTAGCATCCCTTCCTTCTTCCCCAGAGCCTGCCTGTTTCCCCTCCAGCTTCTCCCCTCTGCTGCCCACTCCAGGAACCTATCCCGCAGGCCCCCCCACCCCATTTTTCCTGTCACAGCACCTCAGGTCAGGAAGGGCCTACTCACATCAGCATTCTGGTAGGCAGTGACTGCGATGAACTGTGTCTCAGGGAAGGTGAAGGTCTGGGTGCGGGCACAGGGATACCCCTCGTCCACCTCGCCGTCCTTGGCCTCGGTGACGTGCAGTCGCGGCTGGTACTTGTGCAGCGACTGCAGCACGATCATCTGTGGGAGGGAGGGCATGGCAGGGTCAGTGGAGGTGAAGAGGTCACGCAACAGAAAAGAGGGTGGTCCTCAGGCAGGGACACCCTGCCATGTGCATGGATTTGCTGCTCTGGTGTCTGCCTGGCACAGGGCATCTCCTCTGCCAGGAGCTAAGGAACTAAGAGTTTCCAGCCTTGTGCAGCGGAGAGCTGGGAACAGGCAGCATCTTGAAGCTGCCGGGGGCTCGGGGGGGCTGGGGAGGGGAGACCCTGCTGGGTGCCAGACTGGTATCACTGCTTATATTGCTGAACTCTGACTTATACTATGTGTGATGGCCTGTTGGGTGGCTCCAAGCTATGCTGGACCCCTGCCTTGTCTAAGGTTGCCACCGGTGGTGGGTTTTTTACCTGACACTCCCACAGGCCAAAATGGAAGTGTCCAGTAAAAAAACGACAGAAGGTGGAAACCCTGGCCTTGTCCCATGGTGTTGAGGTTAGCCCAACTAGTTTTGTTTTTTTAAGCCTGGCTTTACTGTTAGGCAATGGACTATTTTAGTTAAGCATACATTTGCAGAAATTAGCACATGCACATTTATGCAAATTAGCACCAGTTGGTTTCCTTTCATGGGGCAGGGGAAAACGTTACTTCTTCTTGAGGGTTGCTAGGTTATGCTATGGGGTCATCTGTCCTGTTCTGAATTGTTGGGGTTGTTTGGTTATGCTGCTGGGCCACCTGCCCTGCGCCACATTGTTGGAGATCACGATGTTACACTGTTGGGCCGCCTGTCCTGTGTTGTTGGAGGTTGCTAGGTTATGTTGTTGGGCTGCCTATCTTGTGTTGTTGGAGGCTGCAAGGTTATGTTGTTAGGCCGCCATGCTGTTGGGTGCTGCTAGGCTACACAGTAAGGTCACCTAGCCTGTACCACACTGTTGGGAGGGCAGGTTACACTTTCAACCTGTTTGGCCTGTACCACATTGGGGGTGGGGGTTGCTACTAGGTTATGCTGTAGGGCTGCCTGACCCATACCATGTTTGATGCCTGTTAGAGGTTGCTAAGTGACACGGTACAGGAGGGGCCTGTACCTGCTTGTTGGGGGAGGGGGTCCCTAATTTACACTGTGGCACCCTTGTCATGTCTCCCCCACCCCTGGGATAAGAGTAGCCTTACCTGGGTGACATTGTTGGATGCTCCCTTGTTGTTGGTGAGCTTGAGCTTCCCAAAAGAGATCTCCTGGCGCATCCAGTGGGCACCGGTGTTGGGCGAGTCAGGGTGCATGTATATACGGTTCCCTGAGAGACACAAGTCTGCTACTTAGTGCCACGGAGTCAGCAACCACCACTCACTCCCAGCTGCCTCCAGCCCACATGCTGATCCTCCCAACCAGCGCCCTTGTCCTTGTCCTCACCAGCTCCTCCTAGTCCACACTCAGTCCTGGCTCAGATTTCATTGGCACAGCAGTGCCCACAAAGTAGGGTGGCCAGATATGCAAATTGTAGAGGACACTTGTGAGAAATACAGGTTGCAGGGCTGCATTGGCTCCAGTGCAGTGTTGCAACCTGTATTTCTCTTAAGTGTCCTCTACAATTTGCATATCTGGCCACCTTACCCCAAAGCCCAGGGACTGGATGATCACAGACAGCTGAATCCCCATCTCTAGTGGGGCCAGTGTAGCTTGAATGGGGGGGGGGGCGGCATGTATTGGGTGTGATACCTGCTCTACTGTGGGTGCAAAGGTGAAGCTACTCTGGAGCTGCTGACAAAGCTGGGGAATTTGTCAGTAGGGCTTGGTGCCCTTGCTGGGTAAGTTTTATTAGCTATGGAGTGGCCATACTGTCTCATCTGGCCACTAGAGGGAGCCACAGCTCCTGAGATGAGAGAGAGGAAGAGGGATGGATGGAGGGATCAGGTGGGGGCATGGGACAGGGAGAAAGGAAGGGGGGGTGCAAGATTAGATGCCAGAAGACTGGCTTACACAGGCGGAGGGAATAGCTCGAGTTGCAATCGGAGACCTCATCTGTACTGTGGCAATGCTGCTCAGCTCTCCCCATGGTAAAGTCATGTGTGGCCAGAGACTGTGGCATACTACATGAGGGAAACTGAAGGGGCTCCCTATGCACCTGGGGGAGGGGAGAGGAGAGACAGGGAGCATGGCTTGCAGGGGTAGCTGAAGGGGAGGGTAGCCAAAGTGTTCTACCCAAGTCCGATTGTGAAGATCCCTAATTAAAACCTGTGGCTGTTCACACAACTGCTTAAAGGGGTGAAGAAGCGACTTCAGGCCAATGTATTCAGCTAGTTTACTCCTCTAGGGGGCACTGTAGGGGTTATGGCTGTCAGAGAGCTCCATGCTACTTAAGCCCCAACCTCTCCCAGCAAGGGGTGCTGCAGGGATCAGTACAGGAGCTCTGGATAGAGGGGAGCTCCCTGCTTCTCCAGTCCTACCCTCTTCCCATAGGAGGTGCTGTAAAGATCAGAACAGGTGCTTTGGGATGAGGGAGCTCCGAAAGCTGACTAATAGCGACTCTAATGTCTCAGGCGCCCCCCTAAAGGCTACAGCAAGCACTGTTCAACTCCTCTGCTTCTAGAGATAACAGAAGTCAGGGAGGCTTGGGGAACAGGGGTTCAGGGCGAGTCTCTCCCTTCCTACCTGGCATGTTCCCCTCCACCTTGCCACACTGGACCCACTTGCCGCCTTGGTACCTCCAGTGGTGCTGATCCACTAAGACGATGTCCACGCAGATGCTGTAATGAGCCACGGGGTCCAGCCCGGAGATATTGAAGCTGAGAAATGGGAACATTCTCCTAGGGGGACGGGAAACAAATGCAGCACGTTACACTGGAGAGGAACTCTGATCCTTGATCAGCACGGCCTGCAAGACGCCTACTTCAGGGTCTTCTACTTCAGTGAAACTCTGAGCACAGGTTCCAGTGCGGCCCAGTGGAAAGGAGCTGAAGTAGAGCCTTGCTCTCTGGCCTGGCCTAGACTGATGTGGCCAGACTGTTCTGGGATCTGGCCTGGCTCAGCTTTGCTCTAGGAGGAGCTGGCTCCGCCCCCCTACGGAGTGCTGTGATAGCGGTGACGTTCCTGGGTGTTTTTAAACAAGACACATCCACATAAGCCACACACACACCCGCCCCCCGAGCACGTGTCCAAATGCTTGTGTGAAGGTGGTGCGTGGGAAGCGTGCTCCCATGAGTTACGCAGCGGCCACTCATGGCCATACACAGAGCACCGGTGAAAAACCGGGAGTGCTCCATGTGGGGCCAGCCACATGGGCGGAGGAGGTAGCCATGCTGGGAGACACCTGTGTGAAGCACTCCCTACACACGTCACAGCCGTCCCAGTAAGCGGCCACAGGACACACACACACCCTGCCTTTTGCTCGTGTAATAACACCCACTTACTGACCCTTTGTGACATGGCCCCGCCCCCTACAGAGTACCATAATGTCTGTAAGGGGTGAGGTTGTGTTGAAAGGGGTGGGGCAATGGCACGTCCTGCCCCCTTTTTGACATGGCTCCACTTGCACTATGGACAGTGGAGCTGGAGGCCACCCTGCTGGGAAACTCAAACACTTCAGGCTTGGGTGGAGAATGGGCCTGACTCAACCCAGGCCCAAAGGGAGCCCTCTGAGCTGAAGGGGTTGGGGAAAGAGAGCCTTTTTACAGAGCAACCTGTTCACAGGGACAGGCTGTGATAGACAAATGGACATGGGCCGGGGGGTGAGTGACTCTGCCATGGGTGGCTGGGGCCTGCTCCTGGGGGAGTCTCTTGAGGGGCTACCCTGCATGACTGGCGTCTGCTCCCAGTAGGTACCCCAAGTGGCTCTCTCTCTCTCCTCACCAATTCCAGCTCCCCCTCCTCATCCGTCCCCTCCTCCGTAAACAGTCCTTCTTGCATTCCTCACTCAGTACCTTTCAGTGCTTCAAGACCCATTAACTGATCACGACAGGTGAAAGCGCAGCAGCTCCATTCCTGACCCCCACCACCCCTGTTTCTCTCTGCCCCTTCCTCTCCCTCCCCCACAACTTTTCCGGTTCAGAAATCCACACCGCTTCTATTCTCAGCTCTGTCTTGAGGCCATGGCAGGACAAGTGAAAGAGAGGACAGAGCCGAACAGGGAAGGATGGAGAGAAGAAAGCTTGGGAATTGCATTTCAGGCAGGCCCCGGAGGAAGCCACTGTTTTGGGAGTAGGAGCTAGGAGTCGCAAGTTCAAATCCTGACCTCCCTTGGGTGCTGATGGGAAAAATCCACACCTGTAAGAAGGTGCACCAGCTACAGGCCTGCTCTGTGCAATGAAGGTTGCTTGGAATCATGAGCTTATTAGAGGGTACTCTGGCAGGAGCAAAAATATTACTCCAAGCCTGCTGAGAATATTATGTTGTACTCAACACACAAAGTGCTTGCTGCAGAGTAATAACCGATTCACAATCAGTAAGGACAGATGCAGCTGAAGGTTTAAAACAGAACTTTACTTAAGCTTTCTCAGGCACAGATCCTTAGTTGCATCTAACTAGTAAGAAGACAAAATGGAGACTGAAACAATGAGAGAGAAGGGAAGAAGGAGTGGTTACACAAAGGAATTCAACTGTAAAACCCCATCTCCCTTCCATGTACATATAAACTTAGCAGCGCCATCTGGTGGCTCTATAGTCAATTACTTCTCTTAATGCAGCAGGCATTAATTTATGGATGTTGCATATACCAACACCCCTTCTCAACAGACAGACGTTAACCTACTATGCCCATTTTACTTAGTAGCTTTCGGTGGCGCTCTCCTCCTACAGGTTTTGTCAGGGCATCTGCTACCATGTCTTCTGTAGGTGCCTTTGTCCATTTGTTGTGTTCCCCTTCTGACATTTGTAAGACATCTTCCCATGTTGATGGCTCAGACAGTCTGTCGGTACTTGCTTTGTAGGACAGGCGGGTGGGTGGTTTGCCTTTATTTTCCCTGGTAGATCTTCTGATTTCAACATCTGCAGGTGATTGGGTTTGTTCCTGCATCTCAGTTGAGCTTGTGCTGATTTCAACTGTTTGTTCAGGACGCTCTTCTCCTCCTGATTCAGGACATGCTTCTTCTCCTGATTCTTGTAAGGACATTACACTGTTGCTTGGGTTTTCTTCGAAAGTCACGCTGTTGCTGATAGTTACTTTGTCTGTGTGTGGGTTGAGGATTCTGTATCCTTTGGAGTGTTCGCTGTATCCAACAAGAATCCCTTCCACAGCTCGGTTTTGTAGTTTGGTGCGTTTCTCTTCCGGAATGTACACGTATGCCTTGCATCCAAACACTTTGATGTGTCCCACACTAGGTTTCTCTCCATACCAGAGTTCGTACGGAGTTTTACTTGCTGTTCTTGAGTAGAGTCGGTTCTGTAGATATGTCGCCGTAACTACTGCCTCGCCCCAATATTTTTCTGGCAGTCCGGAGTCAGTCAACATGCACCTGATCATTTCTGTTAAGGTTCTGTTCTTTCTTTCAGCTACCCCATTTTGCTCGGGCGTGTATGGTACCGTCTTCTGGTGCTCTATCCCGTGGGCTCTCAGGAAGTCTTCAACTCTCTTTCCTGTGTATTCGCCTCCGTTGTCGGTTCGAAGTACGAGCGGCTTGCGTTGGAATCTGTTGCTTGTCATGGTTATGTAGTCCTTTAGTTTTTCCAGTACTTCATCCTTATGCTTCATGAGGTATGTGACTGTGTATCTTGAGTAGTCGTCTATGAATGTCATTATGTATCTGTTCCCTCCAGGTGTGGGTACTTTCATGGGGCCGCACACATCGCTGTGTATGAGGTCAAGTGGCTTGGAGGTTCTTGTCTGGCTTGCCTTGGGGAGCGTTGCTCTGGTGGCTTTAGCTTTGATACAGCATTCACATCTCATGGTCAAGGGACATGCTGTTACTATCAGGTCTTTTGTCAGCTGCTGTCTTTGCAGTTCCTTTATACTTTCTGGGTGCCTGTGACCCAGGCGTCGATGCCACAGATGAATACAGTCCTTGTGTTGCTCATGTGCAGTGAGTTTTGCTTGTTCCTTGGTTGCACTCAAGTGATACAGGTGCTCATCTGCATAGGCTCTGGCTAGGACCCTTGTCCCCTTCTGGATTGTGCATTCATTACCCCGGAACTTGACGGTGAGCCCTTTCTCTGTTAGGCGTTTAACGGATAGGAGTCCTCCCTCTAAGCCAGGTACATACAGCACATCCTTTACTGGTATTGCTAGTGTGCCTCCGTGTGGCTTGTTGCAACTTAGAATTCCTTCGCCAATACCTTCTGCAGTGATGCTGCTTCCATCAGCGAGGTATATCTCTTCTTTGTTGCTTGGGTCCAGTACCGTGAAAAAGCTCTTGTCGCTGGTCATGTGACTTGTGGCTCCAGAGTCGACACACCAGTCCTGTGATGAGTTGGTCTGTGTTGCTCTAAAACATCCTCTCCACTGTTCTGTGGTTGTGTCACTGGTTGTAGCCTTGGCCCTTTGCTTAGACACTTGTGGAGATCGCTTTTGTTGTTCTGCCTTCCATATGGAGCAGTCTTTCTTTAGGTGTCCTTCTTTCTTGCACCGAAAACATGCCCTTGTTTCCTTCTTGTGCAATCTGTTGTCTGCAATTCTCAGGGCAGTTTCCTTATCCTGGTCCTGATTATCTTGCATGATTTCTTTCCTGCGCTGGAATTCATCCATGAGTCTCCCTTTTACAAATTCCAGTGTTAGTTCTGCCTCAGGCCTTGTCTCTAGGGCGTTTATGAGGGCGCTGTATGATTCAGGCAGGCTGCAGAGAAGTAAGGCCGCCACGTGGTTGTCTTTTATCTCTTCACCGATGCCTCGCAGTTGTGCTACCACTTCCAGCATTGAATTTATGTGATCCTGCATCTCCTTCCCTTTACCAAGTCTCATCTGGTACAGTTTCCTTAGGAGAAACAGCTTACTGTTCAAGCTGGTCCTTTCATGCAGCTTCTGCAGTGCATTCCACATGCCCTTTGCTGTGGCCTCCTCCCTTATGTGGATTAACTGGTCATCTTCTACTAGCAGGCTTATGGTTGCCTTTGCCTGTCTGTTCTTTCTGTCCCACACCTCAGGGTTTGCTGCAGGTCTGTCTGTGGTGATCACCTCCCACTGGTCATCTTTGGATAGGAGCATTTCTATTTTGAATTTCCACAACTGGTAGTTTGTGTTATTCAGCTTGCAGACTGAAAGCTTTAATTCAGAGCTGCTGGCCATGCTTGCTTCCCTCCCCTCAGATTGGGATTCTGGTTCTTCTGCTCACTTACTGTTAGTAAGCCTCCTCTGGGAGTTTCCTTTGGGCCTCTTTTCCTTTCAGCTCACTTCCAGTCTTTAGCGTTGTTCTGGGCTGTTCTGAAGAGGTCTGGGCCCATAACCTGTTGCAGAGTAATAACTGATTCGCAATCAGTAAGGACAAATGCAGCTGAAGGTTTAAAACAGAACTTTACTTAAGACTTTCCAGGCACAGATCCTTAGTTACATCTAACTAGTAGTGAGACAAAATGGAGACAGAGACAATGAGAGAGAAGGGGAGAAGGAGTGGTTACACAAAGGAATTCAACTGTAAAACCCCATCTCCCTTCCATGTACATATAAACTTAGCAGCGCCATCTGGTGGCTCTATAGTCAATTACTGTTCTTAATTCAGCAGGCATTGACTTATGGATGTTGCATATACCAACAGTGCTGACGCCAGGAATCGAACTCACAAGCTTGGCCACTAAAGTCAAAGAGACAACTGTCTTCAACTGTTGTGTAATAGGATGTTGTAGTTACAGGTCTACCCACTAGAGGGGGATGTGGTTGCACCAATCTTTATGCCAAGCTGGGACTTTTGGTGGGTTTGGGGTTTAATACTAGCTTGGTGACACACCAAACGTTTGGGTCTGCATTCTCCTCACCTTGTCCTTCTGCCATTTGCAGTACTCATGCGTACATATTACACCAGCTTTAGGGTTGCCAGCTGTCTCTTATGTAAGGAACACCCCTTATTTCAGTGCCTCGTAGCTCCACAGAACATAACAAATGACCCCTATTTCACAGCCCCATGGCTCCCAAGTGTGCCTTATTTTGATGTACCAACCCACATAATCCTGCTGGCCAGGCCTGCAGCCAGGGCTCCCTTTTACAGAGGGGAAACTGAGGCGGAAAGACAGTGGTATGTCCAAGAGCAAGATTCCCCCATCCCGCTTTCCTTGCAGAGCCTGGTATTTCCCCCCGCCCCTGCCCCCGAATGGGCAGGTAGAGTTGTAGTGGGAGGGTGGATGGGAGAGCTTTACTAGCAGGTGCAGGGGGCAGGAGTGTGGAGGCAGGGGGAGTCTCTGACTGCAGCCCCTGGGCAAAACGCCTGCTTTTGTCTAACTGATTGCACTGATTGCTTAAAGCATTACAGGTCCCAGGGAGCAGGTTAGGCAGAGGTCACCAGTCCCTACATCAGCGGCTGGAAAGGCACATGTCAGCACTAGGGCTGGAGACCTGAGACCCACTGTGCTATGATAGTGTATCCAAGCAGGAGCATGTACACACAAATAGAGTGTGCCTGCAGCATGCCTGCACAATCAGGCTCCTATACACACACACAGCGCACCACTACAGTGAGTGTGCATAATTTGGATCATGTCTGCGTGCACGCATGCACAGAGTGCACCTGCAGTGTGCGGTACAGCCAGGACCGTAGCTGCACAACATGCAAACACACAGTGCACCTGCAGCAAATATACACAATCAGAATTGTGTACGTACACACACAAATGCACACAGAGTGCATCTGAAGTGTGTGTGTGTACAATTACGATTGTGTACATGGACAAATGATCTCTGCACACAGCATGCACATGCAGAATGCAAGTACAATCAGGAGAGTGTGCCTGCACAGACAGAGATATACATTAATATCACACACATAAAGCACCTACAGTATGAAGGCAGTCAGGGGTATGTGTGTGTGTGTGTGTGTGTGTGTACAAAGAGTTGTGACTCTCATTAACCAGCTACACCAGGTTTGTCCAGAGGGTAAAAACAAATGTGCAGCCACTATCAAGCATTCCCCCAGCTGGGGAGGGGACGGAGTGGGAGCAATGCGCTGCGGATAGCACCCCACCCCTGCCATGGCAAACTCCCCCCATGCCAGGCTAGGTGGACACGAAAACAGACATGTCTGCCCAGTTTGCCTGTGTGGCTCACAGGACTGCACTGTGGGCCTGGTTCGTTGCAGGACCACTTTTCTAGCCCAGCCGCCAACCCCATCGGGGTCTGAACTGGGCCCACATCTGGGGCGGGGGGAGGGTCCAGAACAGATGTGGGTTCAGTGCTGACCCCAGCAGGCCAGAACTGGGAGAACCAGGCCCACATCATGTTAGTTAATACCCACAGAGTCACATACACATCAGTAATAAAACATACAGCACATTGTATGTGTACAAAAGTGTATGCATTTGTACACGGATATGTGTACAAACCCACACAACCACATTCATGCTCTGTCACACTGTGTAACAGACACCAGTTCTGTGGCTGGACGGTATCCAGTCACACTGGTGTACAAACAATTGGGCAATGGCATCTGGGATAGACGCATATGCTCTTTCCCCTCCCAACACAATTAAACACCCACAAATTAGACACAAATTCCCACGCCTCCCCTACAGGTGGAATAAGTTCACACCAGGACAAAAATGAGTGTGAAACACTGAGCGTTTTCAGACAAGACACTCTCCACACACACACACACACACACACATACACCGTACATGTTGCAGGGCTGCAGTGTTGCCCTGTGGGTGCCCTGTAACACGTATAGTGGGCGGGAGGTGGGTGGGTAGTGTCTTGTCTGAAAATGCTCACTGTCACTCTGCCGTGGTTAATGTGACTTCAACCAGGCCTGCATGCACACACCCAACCACACAAACATACTCATAGCCAGATACACACAGATGCACTCAACCATCCCCCCCACCCTCCTGTGCATAAGCAGTCATTCAGGCAGGATTACATGATAAGAGGCACACACACACTCACATATGTACACTCACAATCATGCACACATTCACAAGAATACACACTGACAATTCAACACATTGTCGCATTAACCTAGTCATAATTAAACTCTCTCTTGCACACACACACACACAAATTAGACAGTCACACATACAACTACAGGTACACACACACAGTCTCACCTGCACGTGCTAACACATATTAACTCTCTCTCACACAGAGACACAGACACTCAGAATTAGGTACACACATGCGCATTCCATATGTCCCAGGCAGACAGATGTACAGTGCCATGGCCAGTCCCTCCCATCTCTATGCAGCCTTGGTGTCCAATCCATACTGTGAGGAGGCATTACCCCTTGCTCTGCTGCCCCTCCACACCACATAGGCCCCGAATGGCTGAGCCAATGCACCATCTCTGCTCTTTAAACATTAACGGCCGCCTTTAAATATTCATAATCTGCTTTCTCTTTGGACAGAGACCAGTGGCAACTTGGGGAGGAGGTGGTGATGGTGGGGGGTGCTCCCCTTAATCCTGGGGCAGGCTCCCTATCTCACAGCCAGCAGCACCCCCATCAGGTGTTGGAGGATTACTACAGGGTCCCTCCAGCCATCTGCAGAGATGGGGAGAGAGAATCCCTAGACTCTCCTTCTACAACCAAACCATTAGCAGGGGGGCATTCCCCCACCCTACACCTCTACCAGCCTGGCCTGTTGCTCTCTCTCGTCCTCCTCTTCCTTCCTTCCTTCCTTCCTCTACCACTTTCTCCCACCCCCACCCCCTGCCTGCCAGAGCGCATGAGGCTCAGATCTGACAGGCCCACTCATCGCTCCCTGTGCCCAGCTGGGCATGTGGCCTGCCCGGCTCTGGGTGCGTGGGAGGAGAGTGCTGTTTAGAAAGGGGCTGGCTCGAGTGCCTCAGGCTCCCATTTCCTTGAAGCAGCCGTGTTTATAATAAAGCAGGTGCTGGGGTGACTGATCTCAGCATCCTTTCTCAGAAAAAGCCCTTGGAAAACCCAGTCCCTGGGCATCCCCCTCCCTGGGCAGCAGAGGGACGGAACCCACAAAGGAAGGTCAAAGGCTCTTGACAAAGAAAACTTTCTTCCCTACAGTTTCTCCTCCCCCCGGGAGATTTTTTTTAAAAAGCCCCCCTTTTTTTGCATCAAAACTTACCTGCTTCACACAAACTCACTCCAAATTGCAGGGGGAAATTGAGTCAGTTTTCAAATATTCAGAATGCATAAAAGACCCTTAGTTTCTGAGCAGCGATAGCAAACAAGAAGAGGGTGCTGCAAGTCAGGATTGAAGGGCCTCACCATAGGGGGTGGGGGGAGACTTAGACCAGCAGTGCTGTGGGTCAGGACTGAGGGGCTGGGGCTAGACGAGCAGGACTCTGAGTCAAGATTGAGGGGTATTGGCAGAGATGGTGATGGGAGAGCCAAGGACTGGACTAGCAGGCCTGTGGGTCGGGACTGAGGGGCATCAGCAGACTGTAGGGCTAGGGTTGGATTAACAGGCCTGAGGGGGCATCAGCTCTGTACAACTGGGACCTCATCCTGGTCTCATTCTGCTGTGGTGGGTGTGTGTGTGTGGTAAGGTGGCCATAGCTCCCCTTTAAAAGAGTATGCTTATAAAAATACATGATTCAGGGCTGCACTGGAATCAGTGCAGCCCTGCAACATGTATTTTTCATAAGTGTCCTCTTTTAAAGGGGGTGGGGGTGGGAAATCAGGAGTAACACCACTCTGTGGAGTGGCCTGAACCTTAAACCTTAATGCATTTCCTAGTAGCCTGATAAACTTTATGGGATTTACTCCTCACTTACATTAGTGTCAGCTCACAGAGGATCAAGCCCTTGGCATGACTTCAGAATCACAACCCAGGTTGTATTATTTTTTCAGTTAGGGCCCAATTCACCGCTGTGTGGGGGACACACACCTCCCACGCTGACAGGAGTGGGCCCTGCAATGTCAGAAAACCCAACGGCAACCCAGACTGGATGGGCGAGTGGAATCGCGGCCTGCTGTTTCCATGGCAAGTGGAATCTTTCTCTGCCACACTCAGGCCTTGCTACCAACTGCCCCACCCCAAGAATATCCATGTCACTCGTTCCATCCCCGAGCTCAGCCCACCCCCAGCTCTCTCTGCTGCTAGCAGCAGAAACGCTGACTCAGAGAGCCAGGCCTCCTAGAGAGCTCGCCACCCGCCTTGCATCATATCAAGACTGAGCGACTCCTTCTGCTTTTTGAACAAGACACCATAGACACACACAAAAGGCCCTGGATGAGCTGTGGGACTCAGGAGTCCAGTTTCCGTCCTGTCACCATTAGACAACCCCCACCCCAGCCAAGTTAGAAATAGAACCCAGACAGCCTGCTTCCCAGGCCCCTTTTTGTAACCACCAGACTGCACTGCTTCCCAACACCAGGAATAGAACCCAGAGGCCCTACATCTCAGGCCCATGCTCTAGCTACCAGACATCACCTCCCTCCCAACACCAGGCACAGAACTTAGGAGTCCTGCTTCTCAGCACTATGCTGTAACTACTAGACCAGAACCTAGGAATCATGTAGCTCAGTCCTAAACTGTAACCTCTAGGCCTTCACTCCATGTGAAAGCTGGGAACTGAACCCAGGAGTTCATTAATTAGACAACCCATACTCCCAATACCAGGTAGAGAACCTAGCTGCCCCACCCATCAGTCCCACGCTCTAAAACAAATTTCACTCCCTCCTTGTAACTGCTATGATGCCAGATGGATCACTCAATCAATGCCCTGCTTTTGTGCCTTTTGGGGGTGAAGGCGATGTGGCTCTGCCACTGGTCTTATCCCCTGTCCTGGATGGGTCACAGCTGCCTTTGACAGATCCCTGCAGAAGATGGAATCTGGAACCCAGATGCCATCTCCGGCTGCAAAAAACCTGATTCGGCCTCTTGGACTTTTAGTCCAGAGTATCTGCTCTGTGTTACAATCACTGGCAAAACTCCAACAGAGCATCCGTGCTTCAACCTGCTAAAACTAATATGCAAGTTCATATCCGCAAACAGAATTTACCTATTTTGGTCACATGGCTGGCCAGCCTCATTTTCTTCACTATGTATGTGATATTCAACTGTTGGCTTCCTTTGTTAATTTCACTTCTGAGTCTGTTTCCTTGTTATTTTCTTCATGTGGTGCTTTGTTAATTTTGGTAGGACTACTTAACCTTATTTAGTATAGTACTGTTGAAGTTAATCAAATGCTGATTAAATGAATTAATGAAATAACAAAACAAAAAAAGTAAGCAAACTAATGAAAGAGAAATGAATGAAATGAATATTCAGTTTCATAAACAACGGGTGCTTTAACACTGGCAGCTACTCCGCCTCTGCCCCACCTCACCCCATGGCAGGCTCTCAGTTTAAAGGCAACCTGCCAGGTGTGCAGACGGAGCAGGCTGTCCCTTCTCGGGGCAGCCCTTCTGATGGTGCATTCTTCTGGAACATCCTGGAGCATCGCCAGTGGAACAGGAAGCCCAACTCCGGGGCACCAGCTGGAGGTGGGGCTGCTGTCCCACCTGCTCAGCGGACGGCCGCTGTAACCCTGCTCTCAGCAGGGGGTTGCCCCAGCAAAGCTGCAATTGTATGGTACAGGGGAGGGGGGTGCCATGTGGGTGGGCCATGCCCAGGCATGGCTGCAAACGGGCAGACGGGGGGGGGGACTTGCTCCAGGTGTGAGCACTCCCCGCATCCATGTAAAAGCACCCAAAGTGGTAGGAAAATATTGCTTCCAATTTGCTTGGTTACTCTGGACGCTCCCAGTCTCTACTTGTGGCAGATTCTTATTACAGGCTCTGTGTCTTGTTGGTGGATTCTTCCATGCAGCCAGTTTGGGTATGGTGAATCCTGTGATCAGTGCTGGAGGCTGAACTAGATATCCCTTGAGGTCCCTTCCAGCCTTATGACTCTAGAAATGAATCTACAGTATTCATTCCAAATAGTCGTTCCAGCCCTAGTTCAAAGCAGATGCCAAGGGACGGCACTCCTGAAGCCTGGAGCTCAGAATTTAGTTGCCATTTGCAAGAGGGTGCGAAGTCTCACAATCTGATTTCGAGCCTCGGTGCTATTTTGAGTGGCAGCACCAGCCCAGAGAGTCGTTGATGACTCCTTCAGCCAAAGGATGAACCTTACAAGCTGGCTAGGAGGAATTCAAAATCCCGGCCCTTGCTCTTGCCAGTTCCACAACCACATTGGCAGGTAGGCAGGCGGCTGCTCTGGAGTTTTCCATGACTTTCCCAGTTTGCTCGTTTCTTATGTTTAGGCAGTGCCAGATCCAGGAAAGTTGGGGTTCTATGAGAAAAGGCAACACGGGCCCTCTCCTAACGGGCATGTTTGATGGACACACTCTGACTCACCCATTAGAAACAGGCAGGCCTGACAGAGGGGTGGGCAGGGGGGACAAAATTCAGGGGGCCTGGGGTTGAGGCTTTTAACTAACTTATTCTATTCATGGTATGTGTTTTGTTTGCTTATAACATTTGAGGTAAAGTCTGGATGGTGTGTAGGAATGGGTTGGGGAGTGGGGGGCATCCCAAGGGAACCTTTGTCCCAGGGTCCATGGTGGCTTTGGCAGCCCTGGAAACAGGGAAATGTTACCATCATTAAATCTCTATGTTCAATTGAACATAATATCCCCTTCATCACTGGGACTTCCTTGAATGGCCATGGGCCTTACGCATGCTGCATCTGTCTGAGTTTCAGATCAGGGGAGCCTGTATTTTATGCCAGTGTTTCTTAGACCAGTTTACAAGGAGGAGCCATAACTACCCTGGATTCGACACTGCTCAGCTGTACAGATAGCGCAAACCCACCTCAGGGTGCTACCCACAGTTCAGGTATCTTGGCTCTAGACACAGATAGTATTGTCTCCTAGAACTGATACAAACAGTTCATTGATTTCATATTCCCATTACTATTCCCATTTTTAGAGAGCCATCCGAAGAACTATCTACATCCAAAAAGAATATCCATTTATCCTTTCATCCGAAGCAAATTATCCAAATATCCCTGATTTTCTTTTGGTTCCAAATCAAAATGCCTCGAATAATCGAAATAAAACCCAACCTAATAAAACTGAATCAAGCAGAGGCAGATAGTGACGTCAACTGGCTAAGATTCCGGTGGGGGTAGGCGTCCATGCCGGAAATGTGGGTCCAGAAGGAACTGGACCCACAATCTCGGCCCAAGAACCGCCCAAGTGGGCCAGAGCGGGCGAAATCAGGTGGGCACATCTGTTTTCACGCCAACCCAACCTGGCGTGGGGGGTTACCATGGCAGCCATGGCTGCCTGTCGGGGTGGGGGTGGAGCCAGCCAGCCACACGTTGCTCCCTGCCCCCCTTCCTTGCCAGGGCAGGGCAGGCATGGGGAACATGTATTCCAAACCTGACCTGGACAGGGGTGCCCTCACCCCTTTTTGGGACATGTGGCCGCTGAGGCGGCTGTACATTCGTTTTTACCCAGTGCTTTGTACCTGCTTCATCAGACCTTCTTCAAATTGGGCGCAAATTCACCAGATACAGTATTTGCTGCAGATATCCAAATATAGCCAGTTGAATTCAAAGTGTCTGAGAAGACTATGCAAGGTCAAGATCATGCAGGATTAGGGGAAGTAAGGCGTCAGACAAAGCAGCAAAAGGTGTGTCATGTATGATATAGATATTAGAGAAGAATGAAATGGTTGGGTCATGTTGAAAGTACGGAAGGATCAAGGATTGCAAAGCAGGTAAAACCATTGGGCTCAAAAGTTAAAAGAAAAGTCAGGAGAGCAAAACAGACATGAGAAAGAACATTAGAGCAGGTTCAGAGAAGGGCAACTAAGATGATAAAGGGCCTAGAAAGCCAGTCTTATGAAGAAAGGTTGAAGAAACTGGGGGTGTTTAGTCTAAAGGGCTGCTCCCAAAAAGGTGGCAAGGAACTGTTCTTCAGGACAGGACTAGAAAACATCCTAACTAAGAGCTGTGCAGCAATGGAACAAGTTTTCTAGGGAGGCGGTGGGGGTCTCTATTGCTGGGAGGTTTTCACAAAGAGGCTGGACAGCCAGTTGTCAGGGATGTTGTAGCTGGAGTCCTCCTGCATCCAAGCAGGTCCCTTCCAGCTTTAGGATTCCGCAAATTAAAAAGGGCATCAGCAGATTGATGATGGCATGGTATGAAGGTAAATGACAAAACGTGATCACTGCTTTATGCATCTGCCAAGAGGTGTGAAGAGTATGTATGTATGTACATCCAAATCGATTACATCCTAGTACAGGTTAGGTTGAGATCAGTTCTTCGAGGGTTGATCCCTCAATGACTAGCTATTAGTCAAAGGAATACAGCCTCTGACTTCAGGAACTTGGGAGTGGGCTCCAGGGTATGGATCAGTCCATAATAAACTTGGGTTGTGCCCTTGTGTGGCTCAAGGGTGACTGGCTCTGCCGCTACTTTGGTCCCCAGCCTGGTGGGTCCCACTTTGCCCTTGACAGAACATCAAGTTTACAGATCTCTGAGGGGGCAAGATCACAACCTACTGAAAGCGCGGGAAGGTAGGGCAGGTTATGCTCCACATTCCCTCAGCAGACTGCGTGACCAAGTCTACAGGAATGAGCAGAAGATTCTTTATGCCTGCTATAGCAGCAGAGCGGCCTTGGCCAGATTCTTAGCACTCTTCCTCTCATCATGGGTCCAGTAAGCCACAGCCTAGGAGTCCACTGCAGCAGCGGCTCAGGAGGAACAGGAGGGCTGCCTGCAGTTACCCCTAGGAGGCTGCCTGCCCAGTGGGCAAGCCAGCTTTATTCAGCCAGGCACGGTAGGGAAAGAGAGGGTGAGGAAGATGCTAGTGAAAATGGAAAAACCCCTCACTGTGTGTCCCCTGAGTTTACACCAGTCCAAGCTCTGTGTGGTTTTCCCGCATCAGTCTCCTGCTCTCACCCCCACAGAAGGGATGGGACTCCAGGGGGAATTTCGGATTCAGATTTTTTTGGATTCGGTTCTTTAGGAATTTCAGATCTCAATTAGGATTTGGATTTTTTGCATGCATTTTCCCCCACTGAAGTCAATGGGAACAAACCATAAATGCAAAAAATCCAAATAAAAAAAATTCAGTGTTAAAGATCCAAATTGGCCAAAACTGGGAAAGATCTGAATTTTGGGATAGAACTGAAGCAGACATTTTTGGGTAGATTGGGTTCTATCTGAATCTGAAATTCCCATCCCTACTGATAACAATGGGCTGTGCGGGAGGGGGGGTGTGTGTGAGGCTGAGTGTCAGGCCCAGACCCCCTAGCCGCTCATTTGCCTGCCCCACCCACACAAAAGACATAATCCTCTTTCTATTAAAGCCAACAGCTCAGCTCCCATTGAGGGTGTTTTCAGATGAACAAACTATCCTGGGATAATTAGAATAATCTCCGGTTATTATTATCCTGGGATAACAAAGTGGTACCTGTTTAGATGGACATTTCTATCCTGGGATAACTTAATTCCGGGATAGTCCATGTGAACAGTACATTGTGATTAGAGTCTCTGGGATGAACTAAAAATCCTGCTGTGCTTTTCTGCCAAGCTCAGCGCGATGTTTTCTGGGACTCAAACATCATGTCCTTTCTCTGCAACATCACGTCCTCTGTGCAGCTGAGCATTTCAGGGCATTTCTGAGCACATACCCTGCCATTAGTCTCTGTGACGCTAATCACCAGGATAGTTGACTATCCCAAAATATGTCATTCAGACGGACATTATTCCAGGATAGTTTAACCACTGGTTGTTATAAACCCCAGCTATTAGTTTTTTTAAACACCCTGATATTTTTGTTACCCCGGGATAATTACTGTTGACCGCGTTTAGACGGACAAAGTATCCCAGTGATAACGCTCTTATCCCGGGATAAGTGTCCGTCGGAAAAACGCCCTGAGCTGCGCCTAAAGAGAGGGAGAAACCTGGCCTATGAGCTCCATCAATGGATAGCCCCACATATTAGTCCCTGGCAGAGACTCAAGTCCCCAACCTCCCAGTAGCCAGCACTATATTTTAGCAATGCTTGTGTAACTCCTCCTGTCAAAAGAGAATTGTTGAACTGAATTGGCTCCAACTGGGTTTATACAAGGATAAGTTGGACACTTGGTTTCCACTAGGGTGAAGTCCCTTTGGTTCCTCAGTTATTCATCAACCCCTTCCCTCCCCTCCAATACCTCCCAATACACAACCCGACACCCACCTCTTTCCACCCCAGACACCCCCTGCTGAGAACCTCTTGATGCAAAAAGGAGTGAGGCAGAGAGTCTTCCTCCCCGCAATGCAGATGACAAGCAGGGGGCAAAGTACTGAATCCCATTAGGTGTCAAAACAGCAAGGTGCCAGACAAGAGGAAGCAACCCCCGCAGAAGGGAAAATTAGTGGGGAAGGAGAGGCTGGAGAGGGGGCATAAGGCCTTAGGGGCATCTGAATCCTTCCACCCTCCCCCCATCAGTTCTCTCCTATCCTCTAATCTTGTGTGATAATGAATGTCCCTTCCCCTTGTCTGGGGCTCATAGCTGGCAGGCCCAGGGGAAGGAACCAGGATGGGGTGAGTGGAGGTGGGGAGGGCTGATTTGATTTAGTTTGCAGGAAATGGGACAGGAGCTGATAGAACAGATGGATAAAAATGTCTATAGTAAGGGATGTTTTGGAGCTGGGGAAGGGGCATCCCTGCTATAGGGCTGAGAGGTATCTGTCCTGTGGGGCTCGATAGAACCATGAAGGAAGGTGATGTCTATACTCTGTGGGGCTCTATGAGGGCATCTGCAATATGGGAAACCCTTTAAAATACAAGACAGTTTGCAACTTTGTTTCAATTATCCTAGTGTAAACTTAAAGCAACCCTGCTTGTTTCACTAGACTGACGACAGTAATTCACACCAAGGAGTAAGCAATAAGCATAACCAACAACTGGTGTAAAGTGGCAAGCTCCACTGACTCCCATCATTACTATGCTGCTTTCTACCAACTTGGATGCAGCCCAGCAACTGCAATGGGTCTATGCTGCTTTACACCAGCTGGGACTCTGACCCATTGACTCTAGTGGAGCTGATCTGACAGATCTGAGCATGTCTCTCCGTGGCCCTTTTTACACGAGACAGTACCACTCATGCCCACACAATGGATCTGCATGGGCGTGAGTGGTACAGTCTCATGTAAATCCCGCAGCCGGTGAGTAGGAGTGTGTGAGCATTCCCACGAAACATGCATCCCCACGCATCCTCATGCACGGCACAACCGGGGAAAACAGAGGTTGCTTCGTGCGTGGGGATGCATGCGGGGTGTGTGTGTGTGTGTGCCCATGGGCATGGGAACCCACATGCTGCCCACGCTGCAGCTCATGCACACACACACCCACGCAGCTGTGGCCCATGTAAAAAGAAGCAGTGATAACGGAGCCCTGCAGCTCCTGTGCAGAGCAATCACACCCTTTGGGATTGATGGGGTTAGAATGAATCAGCAGGGGCACCTTGTTAAACTATGGCTGGCACATCCCTCCCAACCTTCAAAACCCGCCTAAAAACCTGCCTCTTTGCTTATTGTTTTGATTTGTATTCCGACCAGGAAGGCTCAGGGTGGCTATCAGCAAACAAGTTATTATTATTGTTGTTATTAAAAATACAAAGATAAAAATCCATAAAACTAAACATACAAAGCCCATAAAATGCATGCTAAACCCTAACCCTGCCTGTTAAATGTCTGGCTAAATTTTAAAAAATAAAAATTAAAATGCTTCTCCTTATATTATCTCATCCTCCAGGATCCCCCCTTCCTTAGCTAAGCAGCACGTGCACCTGCATCTTCTCAATTTCATGAATGTATCCCTGTGTCTATCCCTATGTGCCCCTCCCCCTTTGTTCATCCTAGATTGTAAGCCCCTTGTGCCAGGCACATTGCTGGTACTATATAAATAATAAGCAGTGCCTGAACCCAGCTGGCTTGTGTGTCATCCACCAAGCACTGTGGCCAATGGCTGGGATTATCGGAGCGCTCCAAAGCATTTTAGGGGTGGGGGAGAGGAGAGGAGCCCATGTCGGGTACGGAAGTCCCACTGGGCTGTAGTATCACATTAGTGTCAGTGGAAGATCTGAGCACACAGGGAGTGGGCCCTGTGTGAGTGGCGCCTCCTGCTCTTTCCTAAGGGGATGGGAGCTGGTAAGAAAAGAAAATCAGCAGCGGCTGTGAATCGAGTATTCTCTGGCAGCCAACTCATATTTTCCATGGAGGTCTGGTGTGTCACAGTGCCTGCTGTGGCTTTCCTGCCTGCCAGCAGCAAGGAAAGTTTATGCAAAGGCAAATGGGTGAGATTCAGGGAGGAGGGTTTGTGCTCCCATGGGGAGACTCTGAGAGAGCACGAACCCCTCACGAGCAGCATCTGAGGAGCCAAGAAGAAAGATGGCCCAATGGTTACGGCAGGGCCAGCTTTACACATTTTGCTTCTATAGGCAAGATATGAAAATGTGATGCATCCCCACCTGCTTTCACACCCAGCAAGCTCGGGCTTGCACTGTGGTTGTGGGAAAAAGCACTCCTGGCATCTGCTAAACAGCTGATCAGCAAGGAAATTTAAATAATCCATTGCAGCACACACATACCCTGAGATGGAGGCTTACACTGCAGAGGGAGAAGGAATCATTCCCCTGCTAACCAGGTGTACAGTGAGGAAGCATAGTCCCCCACTACCACCTCAGGACAAGCCACCAGTGGTGAATGTAAGAGGGCAGCAAAATGATCAAGGAGTGCTCCCTCCCATGTGTGGCAGGCTTGTGTTGCGGGGAGAGGGGAAAAGGAAGGAGTGCAGGTGGTTCATTTTGCTGCTCTAGTTTCCCATCTCCTCCTAAAGTTGGCCCTGGGTTGGGGTGCTAGCCTATTGCTCGGGAGTCCTGGGTTAAATTCTGAACTCTTGCCTCCTGTACTTTTCTGCATCTCAGTTACAATGCACCCTGGGTGCATGGCAGTGCTGCCTCCTTCACCTCACTCCCAGGTGGCCTGTCCATCTAAAGGCAGGCCGCCAGATGTGCAGGCAGAGCAGAGACAGCGTGCTCTGCTCCGGTCCTGCTTGCAGTGCTCCGGAACATTCTGGAGCACCGGCAGCGGAGCAGGCTGGCCAAACCTGAAGGGGAGCTGCTGTCCATCTGCTCAGCGGACAGCTACTGCAGCTCTGCTCTTGGCCGGCAGTTGCCCTGGGCAACACCACAGGGTTACAGGCGGCAGCGTTGGGCAATCCGCCAGCAACTGTATGGTGTTGGGGAGAGGGGTGCCGTGCAGGCAGACCCCCCCCCCCAACACAGACAGGGCTGGGCACAGGGGACACGGGGCTGGTCACCCCTGGAGCAACTCAGGGGGTGGCCAGCTCTGGGTCTGTCTCAAAGCAACCTCCTAGTTGAACCAGGATATTATTTATCCACATGTTAAGGAACTCGAGAGCTTTCTGTGCAAATTCCATGACAGCACTCTATGTTCAGAACGCAGAATTATTTTTATCCAGACAGTCTAGGAATTGGGGGTCTTTGTTGACATATGATCCAGATGCTAAATGTCCAGAAACCAGTCTTTTAGAAACCAGTTTTTTGGGGGACAGTTCTGTACAGTATAGCAGAACAGGTACTCCCAAACTATGGGATACAAACCCAATGAGTTGTAGTCCCAACTGATATTTGATATATTTTGTGTGTCTCTGGTGCTGTCTGAGGTCACAGGATTATATTATTTAAATCTCAAAATGGGATGACATGGGCAAAAAGGTTTGGGAAGCCCTGTTCTATGGGACAACAGTTCTATAGGGGCACTGGAATTTATGAATAAAATACCTTTTTTTTTTTTTTTTAAAGCCCTATCTCAGTTCTAGGCAATATGCTATTTAAAATTAGCATAAATGTACATAACATATACAAGTCAGCACTGCCGAGTTGTCTTTCCTAGGATAGGTGGCCCCCCTACTGCTGCTACAAAAAATTTCAGAGGAAGAGGTGAGAAATCTCATAACAAGTTAAACACTATGATAATGAGAGATACAGAAAACCCAAGAGATAATCTGCTGGATAATCTGCAGTTTCTTTGTCATCTCAGAGGCTGCTTTGCTCTGAAGAAAGGGTCCTATGAAGTTCAAAAGGTATAATTCACCATTTTAAAAACCGTACTTAATGCAGTGATAGGAGTTAGTTTATTTGTATATTTATCTTATATTGGGCCTATTAGTGGATTTTTTCTAACCGTTTTTGTTTTGTTTTATTATGTTATTGATATATGGAAATTGATATAGCCATGTGGCTTCAATAAAGTTTTATATGGCACCAATACAGCCCTGAAACATGCATAAATGACCACCGTGGGTGGTTAAAGGGTGGTTAGAGTCATGTCTGTTTTCACCCAATGTCTAAAATAGTAGAAAATTTGTAATTTCAGAACTTGTTGCAATTACATGTTCTTTTATTTTGCATCTGCCTATGATGTCAAAAGCTGGACAGTATGAAGGTTTTTTTGCCTCATCTAACATTCTGAAAAATTGACAAAGGCAAATAATAATCATAATAATTAATAATAATAAATAGATTATTTGTTAATTTTCACCACTATAGGCAAATGCAAAAAAAAGAGCAAAATTTAATTGCAAACAAATTTTAAAAGTCTGATTTTCAGTTTGGACAAATGCCCCACATTTCAAAAATGTTAAAAAAAAAAAAAAAGCAGTGTCAATTTTTCAACATTTTACTTTGACTGTGATCAATGCTGCATTTCAAACTTGCCAGCTCAATGTTTTAACAAAGTGGAAAGGGTCAAATTTCAATTTTTTTTGGCAATAACACATTTTGGGGGAAATAATGGAATTAAAGGGAGCAATCCAGCTAGTAATGAAGATGGAAAGAATTTGGCCCAACAAATTTTATGCCACTTTAAAATGTATAGAATTGGAAAGATATATGNCAATGCAAATGCCGCCTGCAGTGGAAGGAACAGTGGGGGCATCTGTAGGAATGGAGCCCGCGGTGGGTGAGGGTGCGTGTGTGCTCCCGCGCTCCGCCTATCTTCACCCACCTCCACCCATCCCACACGCATGGAACATGCTCCAACACCGGTTGCTCCATGTGTGGAGTTGGGTGGAGGTGCACCCACCGAGGGCACACACTCCACCCTCCCACCCACCATGGCCCGTCTGAAAAGAGTCTAATTCCCTACTCCAAGATAAGAGACCTTAAACTTACAGAACCACAGACAGATCTCTCAAAAGATGAAATCAGAATCACAATAGTCTACATTTAAATAAAATAAATACTTCACACTTAAGAGACAGTTTGGGTACTTGGGAAGTTAGGATTTTAATCTAATAGCTGCATCACATATTTACGCAGGAAAATCAGTTTTTAAAAAGAAGTTCCGTGGCGTGAAGCAAACGCCCAAACTAATCTCATGCCATTTTTCCTAAGCAGGAAAGCATTCAGTGTACATCAATGGGATTTTTCAGCTTCAAAAATGACAACATCTCCCCTCCAGATACACCTACTGTTAAGAAATTTTGGGTCCCTCCTAATTTGGGGGCCTTCTGCCCCTCTGCCAAATTTTGCTGACATTGACCTGCAAGGTCAAATGTTTTTAAAGAGAGAGTCACACATACACAGTGATCAAGATAAGAAATATCAAGCCAAGAAAATCATTGAAAGAGGAACCATTTGAGACCCCAAATATTTAGAGAGAGAGAGAGAATTAAACAACTGCAAATACTGGACAGCTGGTGGAATCTGGGGCCATATTGCAATATTAATTATTACTGTAGCACTCAAGGATCTCGGATAGAAATAAGGGACCTCACTGGTTTAGACACTTTAAATTAAAGGGTGTAATATTCACCCATTAAAGTCAATGGGATCTGAGCCACTGATTTCAATGAGGATAGGATTGCACCTACAATCTGTCCCAGAAAGAGCAGAGAACAGTTTAAAGTGGTGCATCTGATTTTTTATTTAAAAATAAATAAATCTTTTACTGTTTCAAGTTAACCCCAAAGGTTAGCTTGAGTGATTAGAAAGGGAGAAGTGAAAAAGCTCAAATTTTAAATCTGTTTTCCCAATGTATTTATTTTGCGCATGGAAGGCGTTTAGCTTCTTGTCAGTTTCACTCTTGTTTAGTCAATTTCATCATGTGTGGGTCTCTGCCATCTGGGGGAACATTTCTACGGAAAACTAAAAATGAAAAAGCTGATTGTAAAACCACAGAAATTGGCAGGGGGAGTTGAAGTCAAATGAGTGATGTGAAATCACTATTTTTTATATTCTTAAAAGCAAACAAACAACACCCTTCCCCTTAACTACAGTTCAAGTTCAAACTACAGTCCCCACAAGGCCACAACTACAGTTCAAAAATGGTGGCACAGCTTTTCTTGCCCCTGAGGGAGCTGCATGGACACACTCTCGTGCAGACACTTCTGGCAAGAGCTGCAGTACAGGTACCCAATGCAGCTTTCAAGCCACCATTTGTCCACCTCTGCACTCGAGTATTTTGGTGCTTGGGGAAGGGCATGTTATGCAGAAGAGTGTGGGCCAAATGGAGGAGTGAGTAAGTTTAAAAGAAGTGTGAATTTTCTGAAACAAATGATTCCTTCCAAGCCAATCACCAAGTGTGTTACATATAAGACAGCCAGATTTCCCTTATTTTTAAAGGAATATCCTTATTTTCAGAGTCCCACACCGCCACAGAACATAACGGATATCCCTAATTTCAGAGTCCCACGGAGCATAACATACATCCCTAATATGAGAGCCTCACAAATCCCCAGTAGCTAAACCCACATTTTTACCTCCAGGTAAAGTATCACATGTCTACCCCAAATTTATTCCACAGCTAAGCAGGAAAGGGAGAGCATATTCCTTGATTCCAGAAGTCACATCTGGCAGAAGACCATAAAAAGGGCATTAGTGACTACAGAGCAGCCAAGACAGTGGCAGCAAAGGATTCTGGGATGCTTAGGAGCATGGCTGGAGGACTACTTACCACATACTCATCATCTACATGAACATGTACCCAACCCCTGTGGTAAATATTACCACACAGAGCCCTTGGAGGTTGTTGCTACCACCTGCTGTCCATGCAGCTACTGGGGAGTTAACCTAGTGGTAGAGGAGATTTGTGTGGAGAGTTACTAATTTTATACCTAAAGCTGTAAAAGATTCTGTGCTAAGACCAAGAGGTCTCTGGTGGGTGCCATGTTAGTAATGCCCCATCTCAAAGGGCAGACATGGGGATGAACCCCTTAAAGATGCTACACTAATGGGGAGGGGGTAGAGAAGGTTCTCAAATAGCTCATCCTGAGTTTGAATCCAAGTTCTGTCACTAGCTCCCTCTCTTGTCGGCAACATCCTTCTGTGCTTCAGTCTCCCCATCTGTCACAGCTCATCACCACAGCTGGGCCTAGGTCTTTCGGCATCCTGGGCAAATCCCTTCTGCTGTACCCACCCCCTCGTCCCCAGCTGCAAGCCTAAGCCTGGGGCTTGCAGTGCTGGTGGAACGCAAGCAGCTGATCCGCATTCCTCCCCACTCCCCAGAACCTCAAGGGGGGAGTCACTCTAGTTCCACCCTGGGGTGTTCAGTATTCTAGAAGCAGCACCCCGAGAAAGCTATCGCACCAAGCACAGGCTGGTCCTGGTTGTACCAATCAATGGGGGAAGCTTCACATTAACCAAGTGATAAACGATCATGAATAGGATTGTTGAATCCACTCAGCCTCCCCACCCCCCAACCCGGCAATATCATAGACGAAGACTACAGCCGCGGTGAGGTGGGCTGCTTATTTCCTGAGATGACTCATGTCTCCCAATGAAAAGCCTGGGCGCGAGCCACAGTAACCACGACTCGGCAAGAAGGGAGGCAACAAGTCGCATCTCATCCCCCCACCACCCCATGCGCTCATGCAAACAAAGGAAAGGGAAGCGCTTTGCAGAGTAACCTCATGCTGGGCTGTGCTCTGAGCTGATTCCAGTTCTACCCCATAGACAGGGGGAGGTTACCAGTGGGGTAGTCCTATTTCATCAACTCCAGCCCTGGGAGGGTGGGGGGCTCTCTCCATCTGACCCACTTCTCTTCCCTGCCTCAGCCCAGCTCCACAGTGCTGATCACTCATTGCAGTCTTAGCTCAGCTTCCCACCCAGGCAGGCCCCAGTCTGCTCCCTCTTCCCTCCCAGTCACAGCTGGAGCCAGGCAAGCCAGGACTATGCAATTGCACAGGGTTGCATGTGTTGGGGGGGGAGGGCTGCAGGGTGTGCCTTCCCCCTCCCTCCTGGCACCAGGGTAAGCCCCAGCTTCTGGAGTTCCCAAAGTCTGAGCTTGCACTGGAAAAGCGATGTAATTCTGCTCCCTGATGAACATCTGATCAGCCTCTTCCCTACTCCCAACTGCAATGCATGCCCCAAACCACCAATGGGGCTGGCGAAAGCACTGGAATGGCATTCTGACACACTGGGTGTTTTAGAGAGACAGCAGATCTGGGGGTGGCCGTGCCAGTCTGCTTCACTCTCAGGTGACCTGTCCATCTAAAGGTGGTCCATCAGATGGTGAATTGGAGCAGGCAACGCTCTGGAACATCCCTGAGCGCCGCCAGCAGAGCAGATCAGCCAAACCCGGGGCACCGGCCCAAAGCAGAGCAGTTATCCCCATCTGATGCGCAGACCCATGCTGCTGCTCTGCTTCCAGCCAGCCGTTGCCCCCGAGCAACACCATAGAGTTGTGGGTGCCAGCCTAGAGCATTGGGTGATTGCAACTCTATGGTGTGTGGAGGGGCGCCACACAGGCAGACCGTGTGTCAGGGAATCTGATCCTGACCCAGGCCGTTTTTAGACGATCGCGGCCGCGCTCGCGCTTGTTGTGAAAAAATACCGGGAGCCGGGATCAGACGATACACTCCTGGCAATCACGCGCCCGGAAGGCGGACGTGCATGCTTTTCTGGCCACGTTTGACCGGGTCGATTTTTCAACCCAGTCAAATCGCGGCCAGAAAAGCATGTGCGTCCCCCTTCTGGGCGCGTGATTCCCGGGAGTGTATCGTCTGATCCCAGCTCCCGGTATTTTTTCACAACAAGCGTGAGTGCAGCCGCAATCGTCTAAAAACAGCCCCAGACGGGACTGGGAGTAGGAAGACATGGGAGTGCACCCCCAGAGCAATGCTGGGGGTGGGCAGCCCCACTTCCATCTGAAAACAGATGGAAGTTGCTGCACTTCTGAGCTGGAGAGGAGTCCCTGGCATATAGTCACATCGCTATTGGAATGTTCTGTTCTGCATGAATGTAGCTAGCTGACTTGGTGAAAACTTCCACTGCAGACACACAGCATCAGGGCAAGAGCCTGTGTATCTACTCCAGTAAACTGCACTAGTTTAAGACACCCGTTCAGAACACCTACACACACAGGGTTGGCCCTAATTTGTTTGCTGCCCCAAACTGAAAGCAATTTACTGTCATTGCCCCTGCTCCATCCAGAGAGAGTTCTATCTGGCTCCTGTTCTGCAGCTGGGTACACTGCTGCTGTTGCTGCTGCTGTGCTGGGGCTTGTGGGAGAGGGGTGTTGCTCTCTGGCTGGGTGAGGTACTGAAGGAGCTACAGCTTGGGAACCTTGGCACAGCAGCTGCAGGAGGTAGGATAGCAGCAGCAGCAGCCCAGGAAGAATTGGGGAATGCCAGTGCTGCTAACCACATCTGTCACCAAAAGGTCACTGCTCTGAACAGGTGATCCACATATCAATGGGATGCACTGATACACGTTTCCTGCATTTAGCTACATTGGCACTAATTTCCCAAACAAGCCCTGGGGTAAATACAAAATGAGGAAGGGTCTCAGGATTGGACTTCTCAGAGGTCAGGAACTTCTGTGTAGTCGCCTGGTGCTGCTTTGTAAGATGCATACGGAACTGATTGCAATGATACCTAACAGGGGTGGGGGACCTCAGGATCATTGGCCAAATCTTGTCAGTGACTCGTTTTTATTTGGCCCCTTTCAAATTCCTGGATTGGGATTGTGGATCCAGTCCCACTCTCAAGCGCTAAACGATGAGCTCAGCAGGAGCAGAGATGCGGGCATGCACTCAAGGATAGGGGATAGATCTACTGCACAGATCCATGATCTAGACCCTCCCCTTCTTTCCATCATCTTGAGCACACCCCTTAAACACTCTCATCCCCAACTGCTATTTGGTCCATGGAGCTTGTCATTTTCAGAATGACCAGTGGGAGGAAAAATGTTTCCCCAACCCTGGAAATGATTCTTTCCAGCAGCAACAACAACATGATTCCCTCATTGATTTCACCTCTGACATGCACATAAAGTGTGAGATACTGCAGCTCAGAGAGAAGAGAGGTGGAATCTGATCTCTTACTACAAATCAGAGATTCCCCCCAAAATTTGCTTGTCCAACCCCATTTTGAGACTTAAATATAATCCCAAAGAGCAACCAAGATGTGCAAAGTGTATCAAGTATCAGTCAGGACATGCAAATAGCATGATGCCACTTTCGGTCCCAACCAATGATTTGGAAACCTCTGCTATAAATAGTGTAGGAATCTCCCCAAAACAGCCATTTTGCTCTCATGTTTTCAACTAGGCCCGTTTAACTGGTGGTCAGCCAGCGGGCTTAATCTAGCTTGTGGTATGGTTCCATTCAGCCCATGGTCTTAAAATCTGATTTTAATATCAGTATTTTTAAAAATAAAATATAAGCTTTCCAGAATTATATCACACAATACAAACCCCAAACTCTGCATGTTTAACACAGACGGTTCATTTTGGTACAGTCTGAACAGGATTGGACTACCCCATCCCCTGGACTATGGAAATGATGAACACTGGCCACACAATGAGAGATTTTTGTACAGTCTGACCCAGCACTGAATTTCTGGGAGGTGGCAAAGAAGTTGGAAAGCCCTTTTGGAGGCAATTAGTGCAGAAGATGGTAACAAACGGACCTTTCCCCATCCCACGACTACCCTATCCGCTTTGAAAAGAAGTCTCTGTTAAAGTGTTACTGGCCATTTTTGCTCAGTCTGGTCAGTTTCACAGACAGCATGTAGATGATCATGATTGATGGACAATTGGATACTATGACAGATACACTGAAAACATTATGAATTTGCACCCTGGTGAGAGAGATGATCTCTGACCTTTAAACAGATCCTGCCCCTCTCCCCACTCCAAAAGCCAATTTCAGGGCACCAATAAACTAGCAGTTCTGAGATAATGTAACTTTCTGAGACCTGGAATCAAAAGCTTTCTTCTATGCTAAACTGGAGGTGGGGAACCTTTCCTGTGGGTATTCTGATTTCTGGAAATTAGTACAAGGCTCCATGGACTGGATAGGCCCTGGGGATGGAAGAATGCTTAAGGGATGTGCTCAAGATAAGAGAAGGAGGGGGAGGGCCTATATCATGGATCAACGCCATGGCTCCATCCCCTCATTGCTGCTCTCTTCCTTCTGAGCTCATTCTTTTAGTGCTCGAGGGCAGGAGCTAGCTCCTTAGGAATGGCCCTTAGAAAAGGGTCAAATAAAAACCAGTCATGGGCTGTGTTTGGTCCACAGGCCAGAGGTTCCCCACTCCTATGCTAAAGAAAGACGTATCAAAATCTATAGGGACGGCCATACTGCTTTCTTTGCTTAGCAGGGGGGAAAGGTTGCTGACCTTGTCTCACCCTGCACACAGTGCAAGCCTCAGCTTGGGACCTGTAGTACAGGGCTGGAT
The DNA here is from genome assembly GCA_003113815.1 of Sphenodon punctatus. Lineage (NCBI taxonomy): Eukaryota > Metazoa > Chordata > Lepidosauria > Sphenodontia > Sphenodontidae > Sphenodon > Sphenodon punctatus. The sequence goes on from QEPC01013663.1 coordinate 1,484,078, forward strand.
GCCCTTGTTCCACACTAAACAGCAGATCAGCAGGAGATTGGAGTGCTGCCCACACTGCACGTGCTTGTAGGGGCAGGGGGAGGGGGGCCTCCAGCACACAGGGCCCTGTACAGTCGCACAGGGAGTTAACAAACATGACAGGGGCCCCGTTTGGCCTGCTGTGCCCCACCTGGGCCAGTGCCAAACCTGCGTGTCTGTTGCACAGACCCAGTTCAGACTCCGTGGAGTAGGCAGCCGGGTCAGAAACGTGGGCCTGCAAGAAACTGGGCCCACAATCCCTGCCCAGGTGGGCCAGAGTGGGCCAAACTGGGTGGGCATGTCTGTTTTTGCACCCAACTGGCCTGGTGTGGAGGGTTGCCATGGCAGCCATGGCTGCCTGTCTCATGGCGGGGGTTGGGGCATCAGCCGCAGCCAACCAGTCGTGTGTCGCTCGCTCCCTGGTTCGGTCAAGCCATGGGAACGTGTGTTCTGTTCCCCAAACTCACCTGGCTGGGGGTGGCCCCCCCCTTCTTGAGACCTGTAGCTGCTCAGATGGCTGAACGTTTATTAACACCCATAGTCTGCACTTGCCATGATCCAGCTCCCTGTATGACAGCAGCACCCAAGGACCCCAACTGAGATCAGGACCCTACTAAGAGAATTTCCAGCAGGGTTGGTAAGTGTGTAATCCTACAATGGTGTCCCACACTAAAAGAGATCCCGCAAGCAGATGAAGTCCCAATCCTGATTGCTATTTGCTGTACTTTGCATGACTTTGTTGCTATATGTAAGTCTCAAAATGGGGTCATGCAAGCACAAGGCTTGAGAACCAAGAAGCTGGAAGAGAGTTAGCTTGGGGTTTCAGAGCAGAGAGGAAACCGACCCTTTGGGGCAAAAGTCTGGTAGGATTTTAATGCACCAAGTAACAAAAAAGGAAAGAAAGAAAAAATATTTCGGGCACTGGAAATATGGCAAAGATGTTCTACCCCCAACAAAACTCAACTAAAGAAACAGAACAAATCTGTTAAGGTTGGAAGACAGGTGGGATGGAAGCCAGAACTAGAAAGTAGGGAATTGAGATGGTGCTAGAAAAAACGTGACTATTTTAAATCCAGCTCTGGGCTCTGTTGCAGCTCTCTGCCTCGATACATCTCTCCTTTTCCCCTTTCCCTTGATGGTGATGGTATGTTACTGTATCGCCTCCAGGAGAGGGGAAGGTTCCCCTCCCCCTAGGATCATACGCCCTGAAAGTGCGTGGGAAATGAACTGTCTTTAACGCATTTAGACTTCCAACACATTAAAGCGGGTTGGTTACAGCATCAAAGTGACACCGTCTGTCTGGGCAGAAGGAGAGGGCGGGGAAAGAAAAGAGAGAGACTGGAGAAGGAGTAAAGAAAGACAGAAAGGGAGATGCAGAAAGAAGATGGCTAGGTGCTGTACAAGCACTGGAGTACCTAGACAGTGATAGATTAGACAGTGATAGGCACTGCAGGGCCCTGTGAATTCTGCATTCGCAAATCAATGCTTGGCTAAACTGTTCCAGAAATCGCATCTGGCAGTGTGGAATTACAGTCTGAGCAGGGAGCGCTTTGAGTTAGCCAATGAGATGCCAGTCTTATTAGGAGCTAGTCAGTGGGGTGCTGGCACAGGCTATTGTTAGCATACATTATTCTGGAGCTATGAGGGACTCTGCCACAACTGCTGAAGAAAGGCAGCCCAGAACCCCACATTGAGAGAAGAGGCCCCCCACCTCCACCCTGCTGAGAGGGCTGTGTGGAATGTACTGTTTAATATCTGAGATGCTCAAAAGTTGACAGAATAGCATTCTGGGGAACTCATTTGCATTAAAAATAGCCGAATTTGCAGAATTTTGTTCATTCACATCATCACTTCTGCTTGCAGAACCTGGATCTTCTACTTGAAAGATTTCAATTCTGTGGTTGCAGAATTTGAAGAAGAAAAAAAAAAGATTTTGCAGAATACATGGCGAATGCTCAGGCAGACAATAAGGAAAGCAAGAAGGGACAGAGACAGCGCACGCATACGAGAGAGAAATTGTAGGTATTGGGGCCTCTTTGCTTACAAGGAAGTGGCTCATCAGAGCAGCCACCGAAAAGTGAAAAAAAACCACCCTCTTTTCTGCCTGAAGACAGTGAAATCAAGTCCTGCTTTAATCAAAAGGGCCATTTCTGAAGCCTTTTTTTTTTTTTTTTTGCTCTCTATGAACTAATTCATGAAGGCAGCTCCAGCCTTCAATGAGTAATTTAAGAAGCGTGCTATAAAAATGCATTAACCCTAAGGGACACGACAAAGTGGGAAAGCCTGTTTACATGGTGGGGAACAGGCAAGGTGAACAAACCCAAAGGGCTGATCCACCACTGGCATAAACTGGAATAGTTTCAGCGTCAATGGAACTACACCCTCTAGACCAGCTAGGAAACTGGTAGGCTGCACTAAAAATGCACTCGTGCAATGTTGCCAGTTCTTGCAAATATATAAATATATTTATATTTATTGTGACAATTGGAATTTAATCTCTTTGCTCAGTGGATTCCTGTCTTTGTGAGACTTTTAAATAGAATACTGTGACTCCAGACAGCAAAGACAATGTAAAGTATATTGATAAGAGATTTGTGACTATCCACAGATAGTGCAACCCCATTTAAGGATCCTGAGCCACACCTTGGAACCTCTGCCTTAGCTCCTGGAGTTATGTGATATTATGACATTTCAAAGGAAGCATATATAAGCTGCTGACTGGGCTCTGGCACCATTTAGTGACCCAGAGAGTTGGGGCAGAGTGTGTGTGTGTGTGTACTTTTTAAGGCTGTGGAAACTAGTATTATATGGGGATATGTGATGAGAAAGGGCGTGGGCTGGAAGGGTGAGATTGTGACGGAGGGGATGGTGGAAAGGCCATGTCTTCTGGGAGAGAAGGGACAGAAATCATGGACCCAGGCCGCTAAAGAAGCCAATTTAAAATTCTGGCTTAAACTGCATTCAGATCAGAGCCCCACTTTAATAAGAGCAATGCTTGAGGATCCCTTTGAGGACCAATGGTCCTCAAAGGTGATATTTCAATTGGAGGAGATGGGGATCTTGCCAGACTATCTCAAGCACAAGTTGCCGGACACACGCAGGAGGGAGGTTCTATTGAGGGTTAGGGACATAGGGTGCCAAAAGAATTGGCTAGAGTTAGATCTTCTCCGCATATGTGTGAATACCTGTCCTATGCTCCTGCGGTGGGGCAGGCGGCCCCCTATTTAACCACGCCAATTTCGGGCCGAGCCAAACAGTTGTTGGCTAGTGCCCGCTTCAATGCCTTTCCTTCACGCGTCCTGGAAGGTAGAATATTAGGGATCCCATTTACGGATAGATTGTGCCCTGTTGATTATAGTACAGTTGAGACAATGGGGCACATAATTATACATTGCCATTTATACGATGTTCCACGGCAGGAATTTCTTGCTCCCATTATAGATAAGTTCCCAGGTAGGGACGATTCAGTTTTATTAGCGATTCTTTTAGACAACCCTAATCCGGATATCATCCGGAAGGTAGCACTGTTTTTGTTAAGTGCTGTTCAGCTTAGAATTAGATTTTTAAATAGCAATTATCCAATATAAGTAACTGTCAATTCTGTACAACAGTGTGGTTGGAAATTTGCTCACTTACCAGATATGATGTATTTTATGTATGATTTGTATGTTTGTTTGCTATGATCGTAGATCTCGCAATAAATGATTTTGAGCTTTGACTGGGAGAGAAGGGTGTGGCAGGTGTAGGAAGATGAGAGGGAGAAGAATGAGGGGACTTCCTCAGGTGAGAGACAGGGGGAGTAGGTAGGAGTAGGGTGGGAGGGTTTTGTCATCAGCCATGGCCCCTCGGGGAGAGGGGGTGCAAGCTTGCAGGGGAGAGAAGAGTGGGTGAGATGGGATGCAGATGCCTGGGGTTATACACGTAGGATTGGCTCCAATGCAGCCCTGCAATCTGTATTTCTCATGAGTGTCCTCTAAAAATGTTCATGTATGGCAACTCTAGCCCTGCGCCATATGGATATGGTGAGATATAAATCCAAAATGTATGTATGCACAATTTTGTATGTTCAAGAAACATTCACTCCCAGTTCCAGCACACAGATGCTTAGGGAAATCCCAAGAACGAGACTGTCTTCCCAGACCATCCTCTAGGTGTTTTCCTAATCTCTTTGAACCCAGTTGCCTTAACACTGGCCTTTACAACATCCCCTGGCGATGAGTTCTGCCGATCATTTGTAGTTTTTGTTTTTAAAAGTTTCTAGCCCTTAAAGTTGCAGAGAAAAATGTGAGAACTTAACCCTTCCTGCCCTACCCCAAAAAGGCTCAGACACTAGCAGGCAAATAAAAACAAAGTGTATAATCAATTGACAGCTGTAAAAATAAGATTTATTTTAGTTGATAGTGGACATTTTCAAATGTGACGGTGGCATGGTTTAACCTGCTTTAGTGTGGTTTAAACCAGGGGCCACTGTCACGTTCAAATGTGCCTGACAGATGTTTCTCCAGGCTGGATCCTTACTTGGGGTTAGCCTAAGCTGTGACTTGGGGAAGTCACCAAGCCACAGCCTGGGCTGGCCCTCACCACAATCAGGATCCAGCTGCGGACCCAGAGTAAAGTGGGCTTTCACATTTGAAAGTCTGCTTTACTTGGACACAGTCTGGAGTCGGGGGGGGGGGTATGGCAGTTGTCATTGGCTGCCAGGGCTGCCTATCAGCTGGGGGGAAGGGGCCCTGCATGCAGTGTGGGCGTGGGGCCAGGCAGAAACATGTCCATGCATCTCTTGGTCCCCTCCCTGGCCTGGTTAGTTCAGTGGCCAGGGTGAATCCCAACAGAAGTGACAGCTCCCACCATTGCCTGGGTAAGTCTGAGGCAATGTCTCAGGCACTGTCACATGTGAAAACACCCAGTGTTGCTTTATTAATCAACTAATTCATAGTATCGTACAGCTGAAAGGGCCCCCAAGGGGCATTTAGTTAAATTCCCTGAATTCAAGTAAGATTCCCTAAACCACACCCAACATTTGAATTTACCAGAGGAAGAATAGAGTCTAGGATGGAGTCTGCCATTAGCAGAGAGCAGGAGTGTGACCAGGCCTCACCAGTGCCCAAATGTCATGGAGTAATTTTGAAAGTTCTATCCAGGTGACTCAAGCAACTACCGAGCCATGGCCCACGTTGCAGGAGAAGGTGAAAAACCCCTCAGCATCAACAGCATCAGTCTGACCTGAGAGGAAATTTCTTCACAACCCCAAATATGGTGATTGGTTAGATCCTCCTGAGCATGTGTGCAGGGCCCACTGGCACGCCTCTGATAAAATCCCCCACAGCACTCTGGAAACAAAGCACCCTGCCCAGGGGTGAAGCTATCATAGGGACAGGAGGGAACATTTTTCCCAAGGCTCATGCTGGGGGGTGGGGTGGGACACACAAATCCTGTTCTGTTACGTCGCAGCCAGGTGGAGACTGAGCTGAGTGCAGAGCGCACATGGGACTCACCCAGCGGGCAGTACAGGACAGAACAAGCACCGGCAGCAGCATGAGGAAGGCCGTGCAGCCGTAGCTTCCAGGGTTCAGGTGCAGCAAGTGGAGGAAGGGAGTGGCATGGTGTCAGGGGTGTCTCTGGAGTCAGAGCAGAGGACTCACTGGACTGGAGGGGGGACTGAAGTTCATTTCTTGCACATGGGCCTCATTCCAACCTAGCTGTGCCCCTGGCCCTGCCAGTGTCCCATCCCCAGTTGTGGCTATCGCTGATGCATCATAGGAAGAATTAAAGCTGGATAAGGTATTGGCCTTGGACCAAGGAAGCCAGGGGTCAGATCCTGTTTTAGCTCTGAACTCACTCAGTAGAATTGGGCACTCACTCGGGGTGGTTTCAGATGGGCTCCTCCAGTCTGCTTCACACTATAGAGTTGCGGGCGTCGTCCTAGAGCAGCAGGCAATCACCTGCAACTCTGTGGTGGTGGTGGGACACCATGGAGGTGCCTCCAGGTGGGTCTAAGAGTGGGCAGACACAGGGGTGCACCCCTGGAGCAGCTCTGGGGGCAGGCCACATGTCCATTAAAAAAAAAATATCTCAGTCCCAGTTCCCCATCTATAAAATGGGAATAATAGTAACACCTTATAGGGTTGTTGTGAGTGTGAACTGGATAAGGCTTGTAAACGTTATTTGAACACTGAGTGGTATATAAATGAAAACTAATAAAAAAGAAAAATCAACTACATTCTAGGCAACCACAGGACAGCTTTGTGCCACACAATCAAGTTATTTTGGGGAGCTGCTGACAAATTATTTTTTACATTTCATTTTTTTTAAATTGCTAAAATTTTGTATATTTTTCAAAAGTTAGAATTTGTTAAAGTTTTTATTTTTTGAAACTTTCTATTTAAGAATGAGCTTGACAGTGTTTTGAACTTTTTAATCAGTCTGTTCTAATCAGTGATCAATGCATTAATCAATATGCAGGCATTGGCATGCTCTGGTCACTTCTGATCTCTTTTGCTTGTGGCAATTTTATTATAAGCTCTAGTCTTCTGTTAACGAATTTATCTGTTTGGATGGTTTCTGTGTGGTGAATCCTGCATCAATGCAGGGGGTTGGACTATATGACCCTGGAGGTACCACCCAGCCCTATGATTCTACACAGCTAACTTATTAACCAATTCATGCTTTCTGCTCCAGTTTACTCAGATCATATGGTTTTCAAACCAATGTGATTGTGGAAGGGAGATTTTGAATCATTCCTCTCTCCCTTGCCTTTCTTAAATTAAGAGCCCCTTGGGGTATGGACCTGTCTACAACTACTGATTGTACAGTGCAAGGTACATTGTTGGTGCTATAATAATAATTAATAATTAATATTAAAAGATAGTTAAAATGTCTGAGAATTGCCAACCACAGTGCTCTGGCTTATAAGTTGTTCACTCAATTCATAACACACTTGACAAATACAATGAAGCGTGCTAGCTTGATACAACAGAGTGGCTTTGTACTTGAGCTGTGGCCACTCAGCATCCATAACAATGGAACTCTTAAATTTGTGCTTCCCTTTCTGTACAGGCACGACGAAGCAAACAGCTATCACAGTACAGCACTGAAGGGTGCAGGGTGCGTCCAGTGCTCTCACTGAATTGACATACTAAAGCCTGCCCTGGAGCAATATGAGGACACATGATGCCGAGCGTGTGTGAATTGGTGGTAGTGCTATATGGTTATATAATTCAATTGATTTGTGTTTGCAAATGGGGATTGGCTGGAAGGGGGACCAAAGATGGGCACGGGTAGAACAGCCTCATGATTTTACAGTGAGGGACATAAGAACTGCCACACTGGGCCAGATCTCCTCAATATCCAGTCTCTGAAAGCAGCCAGGACTGGATGCTTCAAAGGAAGAGGCTGATTATGGCGTATGTTGACTCCCACGCCACAGACGTTTAGGAACACTCTGACCATCTAAACTAACAGCCATTGAAGTCCTTATCCTCTGTGCATTTGTCTAATCCCCCCTTTTGAACCTAGTTATACTACTGTATTTGGTGTGTTTTCTTCCTGCTTCCAGTGCCAATGGGTATTAATCTTTATGAACTGTGTCAAATATGCTCTCTTGCAGGCAAGAAACCTGCTGCTTTACCAGCATGTGGAGTCTACGGACTTATGGGTGTATGGCCGGCAAAAGCCATTGTGGGGGTCTACAGGCTATTGAACTGTTCACAGAGAAGCCAGCAAGCTCTACAATAGTGGCAATGCAACAGGGGAAACTTGAGGGAAATTTTTTTCTCTATGGGAATGGAGGAGGGTGAAGCTTGTAGGGGTGGGTTTTTAAAAATATTATGTCACATGGATTTATATTCTGTTTACATTCTATCGTAATAACTTTCATTTGTATCTGTCATAGTAGGCCTAGATAGAGGCTGCAGTTTGGGCACTGGCATAGGGGTGGGGGGTTGTGGTGTTAGAAAATGAGAGAAGTACTGTTGGATACAGATTGGGTTTCTCTCTTTTGTTTCACAGTAGAGATAGTTGCACAAAACCTGTTAAACTTATAAACTAAAACTTACAAACTTTTACTACTGGCCTTCGCAACATCCCTCAGCAATGAATTCCACAGATTAAGCCTGTGTCTTGTGTAACAAAAGCACTTCCTTTTCTTTGTTTGAACCCTGCTGCCCGTCAATTTCATCAGGTGTCCTCTGATGAAATGAGAAAGGAACTGTTTATCCGTTCACATTCTCCATATCATTCAGACTCTTATATACCTCTAGCATTATGAGGCCTAGGTCTTATAGACCTCATTCTCCCAGCCCCACAAGTCATCTCATCTCTAAACTGAAGAGTTCTAAGACAGGGCAATCATGCATGGTGTGAGGGTTGTTTTTTTTTAAAAAAAAACCCCTCACCCACTGAGATTGTGAGGCTTTCATGGGCGAGGGGAGGGAAGAGGGGAAGAATTGCTAGGCATCATAGTTGTGTAGAAAGCTTATTTTAACGGAGAGCCCCTTATTTCAGAGTCCTGCAGCTCCAGAGAGCATCATGGGCATCCCTTATTTGAGAGCCTTAGAGCATAAAGAATATCCTTTATATTTCACAAATCCAGAGCTCCACAGCATCACTTATTTTTGATCTGGCAACTCTGTCATATAACCCTAAAGACTCACAAACCAAAATAACCCAAAATGTATCTAGATTTACAACAAACAACAACAAAGTCATGCCTTTTAAGCCAAAGTTAAGTAGAGGGACAGAAGGCCCATAGGTATAGAAGTTGACCCAAAATATTGTAACAATTGGTGCACCTGGAGCGAAGACAGTACACTTTTTGCAGCAATAAATAAATAAATAAATAAATAATCCTATGTCACAGCTAAGCATTTTGCTCTCAAGCTATTAGCTTTTGTCGCTTGGAACAACTTGCTTAGAGGGTCCCCAGCTTTGACTGGCCGCCCTGCTTTATTTGCTCACTATTATTCTCTTCTTAACAAGAAATTTTAGCTGTCAGATCCCACTGAGCTGCACCCAGCACACAATTACATCCCCACTGCCTTTATTTATTTTTTCCCCATGGCCCTGGCTGTTATTGTTATGACTCTAAAAGGCTTTAAAGTTACAAGAGAGGAAACGATTGCGAATGTCTGCCAAAGCCCGTCTTGCTCTGACCCTGATCATGTACCGCCTGGGGGCTTTTGCCTGTTTATGAACCCTGGCACCGATTCAATTCGCTTCTCCGATTCTCTCTTGCTTGTTGAACCAGCCTGCCAGAGAAATCAGAGAGCTAACTTTTGCACAGGGGAACACACAGGCCAGGGATGTGCGTGGAAAGAAAGCAGCTGTACCCTAGGCCTCCTAGGATATGCTAAAGGCTGCCTCTCCACTGGTGCCTGCGTTTTGTCTTTACCGTGCGGTAATAAGGGTCCGCCAAAGTCTGTAGCGACCCCCTCGCCAGCATTCAGGAAACTGGCTGCTGCCTGGGAAGCCAAGCAGAACTAAAAGCAGGCGAATTGGTAAGGGCGGATTAGAGTTCACCGAGCTGACAGCAGATTGCTCGGAGCTCTCAGACGCAGAGAGATGAGGAGTTATAGCATGTGCGTCTAGATAAATGGGAGATGAAAACAATTATACACACGTGGGCCGCATTCTGATACCACTCCCCCCCCCCCCTCCTCGCAAATAATTTCTGATCCCATTTGCTTCTATTTCTGGATTTACACCCTGGGATCAGGTGAGTTACTCTGGGGCAACAGAGATCATTGACCTTTAGACGCTTCCCACCCCCATCACTCCTCCTTTCCCTAGAGTTGCACAAAGAGTTTCTCTCCGAGGCAGCAAGTAGAAAGACGCTAATTTCTCGGCTCGCAACCCCCGCCCCCCCCCAAGAACAACAACAAATAAAATAAACCTTCCCTTAAAACACCCAATGAGGCAGAGGTATCAGATAAAAGGGAACCTAGCAAGATAAATGTTACTGTCAAACATCACTAAAAAGTGTCTATACGTAAAGGACTCTATGGCCGGACCCACGAGGACCAAAGGATGCCTCTTTGGAGTTTGTGCCTCCACGAGAATCCTGGAGCGCCTACGTTATCAGACAGCGTTCAGACAGGCATCCACCTCACAGCAGAGGAAGGCTAAAAGTCCTGATTCTCTAGGTCTTTTTTTGGGGTGGGTGGGGGAGTAGGGTAGGTTAGGTTCTCTTGAGGTCTTGGTGCGACCAAGATGGATCATGAGGGGCGGTTAGTCTCCTTTCTATTAAGTTGAACCCTTTCCTTTACCCTAGTCTTCCCCCATCCCTCTAACGAACTAATGCCATAACCAGCCCCCCGCCTTCTAGCACACCTCACCTGTGCCCAGCAGTCCCCCTCTGCGCCCTAGCTCATCTCACGGACCCATTCCCACCTCCACTCCTCGCCTGCACCCCAGCCCGCCTCACCTGCCCTGTTTGGTGATGATCATCTCCGTCTGGTGCTTGTGGAATTTGGCCCAGAGTTGATAGTTGTTCAGAACTACTTGGACTTTCCCAGAGACCTGATATCCCGGCACCGGGTAGAGCGGTCCCCGGGGAAACACGTGTTGGACCGCGCTTGGGTAGCAGCCTTCTGCACCAGACGCGCTGGGATAGAGTTCGCCGCTGCTAGGGTAATGCTCGCTGGCCGGCAGCGAGTAGCCGTGGCTGCCTGGAGGGCCAGCTCCCACCGCCGCTATTGTAGGAGCAGAAGGAGGGGGAGGCTGGGGTCTGTAAGAGGCGCAGTTATTCAAAGCTGGGCTCAGGAATCTGCCGGGGTTGCTCACCCCGAAGCCCCCTGGCACTATCTGTCCGCTGTAGGGCAGCCCAAGCGGGTCCTGCGCCTGGGGATCGCCGTAGTAGAAGCGCTCTTGAATGCCCATCTTCACCTCCGACGAGTCTTTGGCCCGTTGCAGATCAGGAGGCTCCTTGGAGAAACTTTGACTCTCGGTCCCGTTCAGCATGGTGAGGGCGGCGGTGATGGCGTCTCCTCCGGTGGTTGAATCCAGAGCTCCCATGGAAGGAAGGTGGTGATGGAACGGGGGGCTCAGGGGGGTAGGGAGACCGGTTAAGTTTTCAAAGAGCAAAGGCGGCTCAGCAGCGACTCAGCAGCGTTGGAAGAGACGCTAGCAAGCAGGGCTGGCTGGCTGGGACGGCTATCCCTCCACAAGTCCTGATCAATTTCTCTCCCTCTGTGCAATTTTCAGCAAGTAGACTTTAATCGGTTTTAATCCCAGCTCTTGGGTTCCGCTTTCCTCCTCATCACACACCCATAAGTGCAATGTGCATCGACAGAAGTTGTTTAAATAAAGATACCCAGATGGATTTCAGGCGGTAGAGAATGGGAAAGGATAAGTGGAACCTTCCTCTTTCCCAAAAGCGTTTGTTTGTCCTAGGTGGGGGGTATCCACCCCCCAACTCTCGGTAGCTGAGTGCCTGTCACTCCACCTGCTCCATCCTCTCTGCCTACAAGAGCAGATCAAGACTCCCTCTTATTAAAAGCATCATTTGAGCCTGAGAATGGCTCCGCCTTCATGGGTTGGGGAAAGATGGTCGAGGGACCCGCCTCCTTTTCTGAGATTTTAAAGCCACACGCGCTTTTTCTGAATGAAAACAAAAAGCCATCACAAGAAATTCAGGCAGAGCGAGGGAAGAGTAACCCAGAGCGCAAGGGCTCATCCATACTGTGGCCAAGGATGGCGGGGGAGTGGCTGTAATAATAACATGCGTAAACCAAGTATTGCCACATTACATTAGCCACATATGACATATCTCTGTGTTTGTTGGCATGTTTGTAAGAGCAAGCACAGGAATGGCTTGCCAAACCCAGGGCTGATTTCAGAGTTGGCTCCATATATAGCCAATGTTGTGGGGATTCAGTCCCTGGGCTGGGGAAGGGAGGGGGGGGGGGAAATCAGCAAAGAGTGGCTGTCCTGCTTTGTACCCATCTGCGAGCTGCTCCAGCAGAGCTGTGGGTACACCCACACATTTTGCAACTTGTATGAACTGTCATAGCAGGAATTCACACGTGTTGCTGCCCATGCCCTTGCTACAGGCATGGATCATACCCAATATGCAAAAGTACCCCTCTTAATACCAGATCCAGACTAACCACACACGTTTTACAGTGGACCAGGAATAGGGGGCAGTCTGGAGAAGGTGGAAAAACTGTTCAGTATGGTAACCTTTTGTGATCCTGGCCACACGGACCCATCAGTGCCACTCCCAGAATGCCAGCCCAGCCCTTAGAATTTCTGCTCCACTCTGCCTACATTGCAAGCCCCATCCTGGGGCCCTCAGTGCAAAGTGAGTGGGGTGCACATGCAGCACTCTTGTTCACCACCCAGCTGAATAGAAGTGCCCCCAGGCTTGCAGTGCAGGGGCACTTACAGTCACCACCAGCAGGTAGCAATTTGTTGGCCATTTGGGCCTGATTAGTAAAAAGGGGCTTTTGTTGTTTTACAAGAAAGTCTGCTAAACTGGAGCCTCGTGGAGTCTGTACTCACTGTCTTTAGTATCATTAGAAACACTACATCTCTGCCAGAATTTTATCCGTATGACACTTATGTCTGTAGACTGCCTGCCCCAGCCGTTTGCTTTAGTCTAAACCAAAGGGGGTGTGACAAGGAATCTACAAACATGAGTTGAAGGCTTCCCTCAAATTGCACAGGACACTGGGTGTTTTTAAATGAGACACGCCCATGCATGGACACTCCCTGTCCACATGAGGATGTCTCATTTGAATATGGGTGCATAGGGGTGCATGTGCCTGTGACCCACATACACACGCATCTCCCATCCAGTCACCCGTCACACAGGGAACTCCGGGAAAAGCCGGAGTGCCCCATGCAGGAACGGGGTGGCTGTGACTGTGTCTGTGTACCACTCGTTTGAAATGCTCCCCCATCCATGGCACCCACACACCCACCCATCGCACCAATCACAGACCACCACCCCTCCCACCCTTCTCGTTTAAAAACACCCAGTGACAAGTGCTGCAGTAGTGCAGAATCAACTGACTGCAGCTATATGGGCTGCATGTATGTAATATTCATCTATTATTATTATTACTGTATCATTTTTATAGCACTTTCAAAGTGCTTTACAATCCTTATCTAGTTCACCCTCATAACAACCCTGTGAAGCAGGTGATTATTATTATCTGTCAAAACCAATCACACACTTCAAAGTGAAATCCTAACTCCATTCAGGACAGTGGACTGTTTCCCCTTTGATTTCATTAGGTCCAGGATCTCACCCTTATATGCTTTGCAAAATTTTACCTACAGCTCCCAACAACAAGTGAACAAGAACTAGATGTCAGTCTGACACATACCCCAAACTGCCATTGGACAATAAACAGCCAATCAAAAGTTATTGATTGTCACAAACTATACAGTCAGTTTAAGGGTCATCTAGTCCAACCCCCTTAATGAAGTATTCTCTCTGATTTGGGAATGCAACTATGCTCATACTCAATATTCTTTAACCCACTTTAGGTCACCAACTTCTGAAAAACTGGATTTGATTAGCTCTAGAGCTAGGCTGTTGTATTTTTCTTTTTAAAATAACCCTCTTATTGTTTCACTGAGGAAGAAACCCTCAGGGCAGAGTTGTTTACACCAGCAATTCTGAAGCTTTTTAGGTCACACCCTCCATTCCTATTATCTATGGTAATTGCAGCACCCTTGCTACATACACATTGGTAAGGATAGTCATAGTCTTTCTTAGCTTAAAGTGGAACAAGAAAAGGCAAGATAAGCATACATCTGGAGTGATCTAAGTATTTAATCTTGCACCAAATGGAGCTGGACTTGATGCCCCTTGTGGTCCCTTCCAGGTCAGCCCCCGTACCTTCCATGGCCCCTCTTCTCTCAGGTTTGAGAAACATTGGTATATAGAAATCTGAAAGGAGCCTGGACCAAAAAGTCCACGAGTTGTGAACTGACTCCATTCATTCCAAGGATGTATTAACTTAAGTGCCTGGGTTTGTGTGATCATTTGAATGTCAATACCGATAACTATTACAATGGATGTTAAATTAAATGACATTTTATATTGTAGGTGTAATGCATAATTTACTAGTTCAATTAATATTCCCTTCATCTTGTTTTTGGTTACATAATTCAATAAGGGATTGAGGTGGCTATGTGGTATCTATGGGCAGGTGAGCATGGACATGCCATGAAAGCATTGCTGAAGCAGCCCATAGAGGTAGGTTAGGCTAAAGTGAGCCTAAGGAAGGGTTGGGAAAACTCTGTTGTAGGGAAATGTTTAAACAAACAAACAAAATCCCACCTGCATTTGGTTTGAATCTAATTTTTCTTTTCAAAAAATCTCAAGCAGTTCTTCTATGTACTGAGTTTCATAACAGCCACGAGATTGGAAGGTTGAGCTTAAAGCTCATTGACAAGGCCTTTTAAAAGAGTTCACTGCTTTGTGGTGAAAGATGTGTAGAAGGGGGGGGGGGCGCAAATCAACCACTGTAGGAAAAGATAATTATTCTGGGACATCAATCCAGGAGCAAGAGATCAACTTAGAACAAGGCTATGGACCAGACTCTGCTCACAGTGAGCTTGAGGCTGTTATAATTGGGGTGGGTGGGGGTGGGGGTGGGGGTGGGGGTGTCTCTACTTGCATATTCAGTCCTACCCACAGCAGCCTGAGTGAGCTGGCATCACTGGGTGGTTCTACATGTTACAGTTAACCCCAGGCAAAATTAACCTCATGGTGCTCTCTCCATGGGCAACTCGTGGGGGGAGGTGTATGGGGGTACATGCCCCCCCAATTTTCAGAAGCCCTATAGAAACCTGTAGAATCCCTGCCTAGCCCCCATTCCTGTGACACCCCACCCCCCCTATTGACAGTTACCTGTCACCTATGGTGCTTGCTGTAACATCACCCCATGGAGGAGCAGCATGAACAAACATTCATTCTGTCCCGTGTCTATGCTGCCCCCCATGGACTCTGACCAATAAGGGGAGCCCATGGGTGGCAGCATAAATCGGTGAAGCCCGAAAGCCCTGCTGGTAACATTGACTAGACAAAGCACTAGCAGCAAGGCTATTAAGCTGGAAGCCTCACTACTAAACAGACGTTCCTTCTGTGGCATGCTTTCTGCTGCTCTGCCGGTTGGTTGAGGAATTATCCAGACATGTTCCAGAGAACAAACCTCCATAAACCCATGTTCCCTCCACTGCTAGCTCCTGGGTTTGTGTGACCAAACATAACACTTGCCTCCACGTTAGGCGGCTGGAACAGTGGCAAACCTTAAGTGTAGATAGTACCCACTGTTTATACTCTCCTTGCCCACAGAAGTGCCAGGTGCAACCCCAGTGGGAGAGTGACTAAAGTAGGGGCTCTATTCACATTTTAAGGGCCCCTCCAGGGATGGCAGGTCTTGGGGTGCGTTGCCCCTAGGTTTCTTTGCCTGCCTATGTGCCAGGTGTACTGGGAGCAGCTAACTGCAGTCCAAGGCCACGTAGAGAGGAGTTTGCTTTTAACACTTTAAAAACACTCTGGGGTTCTTCTCTGCTGGGTGGTTTGTTTTTTTTAGAGGCTCAAGAATCTGCACAAATCCAGGCCCAGCTCAGGAAGAGCCAGCTCAGGGCCCTACCCAGGGCCAGCCTTAGAATTTGTTGGGTCCAGGGTGAAAACAAAATGTGTGGGCCCACATGGCCCCATCCCTTTTATCATTTGGCAGTCTAATGCTTGCTTACAAACACCAAGTGCCATATAAGTTTTGTTAAAACATATCAGTATATTATTCAAGTGAAACTAAGGAAGCGGCCACAGCAGTCTTGGGGCTCTAAAGGCCATTGTGCTGGGAGGAGCGCTGCCACCTCTGCTCTGTAGAGTGGAGGGGGATGCACAACAGAGGGCATTCTGGAAGTGCACGAATGTAAGGGGCCCAGGGTCATAGCACCTATGGTCCCTGTCTAAGTCCAGCCCTGGCCCTGCCCCAGTCCATGCCCATCTATTACCTTTATTGCAGTGTTTTTTAAACTGGGTGGCAAATCAGAAGTACATCTTACATACACCTAGCTCCACTGTAAATGATGGGGGTAACAAGTGAGAGAAAGAGTTAGAGAACAGACATGGGCGTGGAGTGCGCAGAAGCAACAGGAGGGTGGGAAGGAAGAGAAAAAGCAAGGTGTATGTGGTGGGAAGAGGGCCCACAGTTGCCACAGACAAAAAGAAGGGGGTGCTACAGTTTTAAAAGCTTGAGAACCACTGCCCTTGTAGCACCCCATGTCCACCCACAGGTAAACCAATGGCATTCTGTGTCCACCCCCGAAACATGCTTGATTACTAGCCCACATATAACCCAAGCTCACCACCCCACACAACTTTTTAAATAAGACCCCACTTTAGAAACAACCCATTTTCCAGTAACGAAACTTTACACCTCACTTGCCTTATTAGGAAAGGAAAACCCTGCATTTTTCCCTATAGGGATCACCTAGGTTCATGGTGGGAAACCTTTCCCCTCTCATGGGTGACTTTGAAAATTAGTGCAAGCTCCAAGGGCTGCATAGAGGTTGGAAGCAGAGGTGCTTAGAGACGCACTCAGGAAGAGGATCATGGATCTGTGACATGGATCAGTCTCCTATCCTTGTATGCATGCCCTCATCTTTACTCCTTTTCCCTGAGCTCAGTCTTTCAGTGCCTGGGGGTAGAAACTGGATCCAGGGGCTAGATCCAGGAACTGGAAAGGGACCAAATAAAAACTAGCTGTGGTCTGCATTTGGTCCCTGGGCCTGAGACTCTCCATCCCTGATCTAGGGGTTTCATTAGAGCACAGCCGTAGCATCTCTCTCAAATAAGCACCTGTCAATATTTCCCCATTCAAATGGAAATGACAGATTCAGGCTTTCACCCACCTATGGGAAACCTTCTCCACAAATACATAGGTCAAGGAGCTTTTTCACCTGTTTTTTTCTATGTCCCGTGGCCATATGTGACATTAGAACTCGGTGGCTGCCACTTATCTTGGGAGAGCACGCTGAATAATATGTACTGACTACCAAATGCCCTTCAATCTGCTGCTATGGATTTTCCCCAATGTTGGCATTTGCCCTGTAATGGCTCCATGTGAAGCTCTACTCCAGAGGTCCCCGTCCCATTTCTCAGAAGTTAGTTGGGGCCAGAGGTCCTCATCCCGTGTTCAGGGCAATAGAGAAGGAAGGGGCATAAGTATAACACCCACTCTGGTAAGGCAGAGAAACCTGTGGCTGAACACTTACAGGATCATTCAATCACTGGCATCAAAGAGGCTGTTACTTAAAGAACTTCAGAAACCAACCTGAAGAGATAGCAGAACAAGAAGTCATCTGCAAATGGTGTTAATCTGGGCTATGGACGTCTTTGTCACTACACTCAATCTGCTTTCTCCATTGTTAACTTGCTCCACGCGCCTCCCTCTCCTGGCATCTCCACAGCCCCACTTTTTCACACTTTGTCTTTCACCCCACTAGCCTCTTACTTGTTCTCTTTCTAGGATCTATCCAGACCTTTTAGACCTTTTCTCCCCACACCCATCCCTCCTTTCCTTTCCCAATATATACTCTTCTCATTTTGTCAGTCCATTTCATAGCACCTGATGCAGCTTATTCCTTTTTTCACCAGTGGTCTCTAAGGCATGGCAGGGGAAGGGAAGAAGAATTAGTGCATATGATCTACTTGAATGAGGCATCAACCTCCGGTGATCTATCAGGACTTCTCCTGCTGGCTCCAGGCCTGGACCCCACCTGCTGGCTTCCAGCTCTAGGGAACCTCAGCAACAGGACTCAGGAATGGAGAGGAGTACTCCCTTCAGAGGGTGTTTTAAATGAGCAAGGCTGGGGGGGAGGTCCATGGCCACTGTGTGGCACAGCTGCAAAATAGCCACTCAGGTGGAGTGAGTGGGGAGGGATTCTAACGAGTGACTCCCAGTGTGAAATTGACATGACTCAGGTATGAGTGCTGAGAAATTGGGCTCCCCAGCACTTGTGGCCAGTTCCTGTTACTTGCAAAGACCGTGTCCTACAGGCAGGTGATGTGTGGGTGCCCACTGCCACACACATTTTTGTTTTGCACCAACGGTGCACTCCAGACCTCTAGGCAATGCTCCATGAGTGGCCATGAGGGGATGCAAAGTGGCTCACAGGAGTGTGCATTCCGCCGCACCACCTTCAGACGGGTGGGTGGATGAGTGACTCCTGGGTGGCCATGCGTGGTGGCATCTTATTTAAAAACATGCAGAGTAAGCCTTCCCTGCTGCAATAGAGGTGCTTTCCTAGCCCCTCTCCTCCCCAGAGACACTCCCTGGGGCATCAGTCCCACTCTCTTTTCCAGAAGGGCTGGTCCCTCTCTCTACACTGTGATCTACTGGAGACTTGCTCGTGATCCACTAGTGGATCATGATCTACCTCTTGTCCACCCCCGCTGTAAGATAGGGGAGGCCAGACCACCTGGGCAGGGACCTGCTCTGCCTACGTGTCAACTCAAGGTGAGCTACGATCCAGACAGGGCCGCCAGCAAATTTATTTTGGGGAGCTTCATTCCACCCCTTTCTGGAATAGCCACACCCCCTCCCAAGCCTTGTGCAACCATGGCATTCAAAAAAGGGGGTGGCTATGCTGGAAAAAGGCATGAGTCCCTTCTTCCTGCCCCTTTCTGGCATTGTTGCATAGTGCTGGAGAGCAATTGTGGCCAGGATCAATTTCCACCTGGAGATGCTCCCCTGCTATCCACTACCACATGTGTTCTCCACATCTGTGAGTTCAGCAAGGCTGCATTGGAGAACCCCCTGCCTGTTAGCTCTGGCAAGTCACTGCCCCTGTCCCAGCTGAACAGAGCAGAGCAGCCCATAGGCAAAGATATCCAGGATGCCTTGTGCCGGTACATCAATCGCAATGCTAGCAGAAACACCCAGCCTTAAGTGACAGTTCACTGATTAGAAATAAAGCTGTTCAAAATGTTCAATAAAGACTTTAAAACTGCTTCCTGTGTGTCTGTGTTTTTCTCTAGTCCATCCAGCTCCACCCCCACACCGTTTCTCACCCTTTCCTTTCCCTTCCCTGTGCATTCCCTATTGACATTCGCAGGCAAGCCAGCTGCAGACCTGAACCTCTGCGTTTTCCTATTGGCATTCACAAATTAGCTGGGTCTGGGAAGGGCAATAGGAAGCACAGAGGCACAGGCGTGCTGCTGACTACTATGGGCTGCCCAGCCCCCAAGTGCAAGTACTTCCAATCCCCAGCCCCCAAAGCAGTGTATCATTATGCCATACCCTCATTCTCCATTCCCCACATAGGTCTTCCTGCCCTTACATGCAAGTGCATGGCTAGAGGACTCCACACCTCGTTTTTGGTGCACCTGCCACCCCCTTTCCTTTCCCTCCCAACCCCCAGTTCCCAAAGCAGCTTATCGCTATGCCATACCGCCAATCTGCACTGCCCCCACTCCCCCAAACCTCCCACTTTTCCCAGAATAAGTATGGAACCTTAATGAATTTGAGTGAACTTTAGTTATTTAAAAAGTGCTTTTAATTGTTTAGAATTATTTATTTTAAAAGTCCATTTATTTCTCCTTTCACCTACCCATTTTGGGGGCAGCTGGGGAGTCTTGGGGGTGGCAGGACTGGTGGCGGACATTTTCCTTCTCCTCCTCCTGTGGATTTGGGAGACTGTTGGCTGGGCAGCAGGACTGGCAGTGGGGGAGGCATGCTGGGTCCATGTGGTTGTCAGCAGCATGAGCACGAGGTGGGGAAAGCTTGGGTGCTTTGGCAGGGGGCGGGGGCTGGTTGCTGGGGAATCCAGGGTGGGCAGTAGGGATACAGGTGCGAGGTGTGACCTGCCATTGGGAGTTGGGATAAGGTGCCTGCTCCTGAGCAATAATGCTTGTGGCAGCTACATGCTCAAGCAGGGAAGTTCAGATATAGAGAGACTGGGACAGAGTGTTTTGAGCTGTGCCAACAGATCTGCCATATCCTTGCACACCTTCTCAAGCACTCTGACTGACCACTCAGACTGCTGCCAGAGGCGGGCCCAATGCCTATCCTCCTGCTGACAGTCCAGAATGCCCTCAGCTGCAAAAGCATGGTGTTCTGTGGCATTCTGCCACAGAAGCTGCCCATGCTTCCTGGTCATGCCCTGAATTGTGTCCCAGATCTCATCCAACAGATGCATGGTCTCTCCAAGCAGCTCCCTCATCAAATTCTCCCTGTGTCATTGGTTGCGAACCCACAGGTCCTGGTTGCACTGGGTGACTGTAGCAAGGCAATAAGAAAAGCCATTAATTCAGACCAACCAACCCAGCTTCCCACCCTGGTGTTTTAACCCCTGCCTGCCTTTCCTGCCCATTTTAACCGCTGCCCTTCACACCCAATTTACAGTCCTCCGCCCATCTGAAGGGAAGCCTGAATGAGTAACTGGTCTTTAATGCTGCTGTGGCGGTTGCTGCTGCAGGATCTTGGGAGCATGCGGTTCTCCTCCAGTGATCACTGCAGAGGAATGAAAACAAAATAAAGCACCACCATTTTGGGTTACACCCCTCTCCCCCACCAGCCCGCTGTCCCACGATGGTGCCTTTCCCATCTGGTGTTTTAGCCTCAGTCCACCCAATGAAGGATATACAGAAATCAAGTGCTTGCCGTTCACACCAGGTACCGATGTGTCCCGGGGATTTTCAGGTTGCTCCCCTGCATTCTCATGGCCATCTGGCAACACAGTAAAGAAGAAAACCACACAATTAGATAGCAATAAACGGAAGCCTTTATCATGCAGGTTTGTAAACGCTAGGGGTGGGACACCATATGGATTTTTGGTTTTGGCTGTTTCGGTTTCTTGCTTCGTATGGATTTCATTATGGTTTCGATTTTTCAGTTTCATAATTCAATCCATAAAAAATAAACTGTTTTTCCCCAGCCCACACCCACGGGGCCCTAATCCCCACCCCCACCCCCAGGGCCCTGGCATGTTACTTACCAGCCTCAGAGGATGGGGGATGAGGATCCATTGGCCTGCTGCTGCTGTGGGGGAGGGAGGGCCCTCTCAGCAGGCTCATGGCCTCCAGGGTCGTTTTGCACATGCTCAAAATTGCCACCACCCTTAACCAAAAAGACAGCAATGCCATTTTGGCTGCCACCGTTTAGGTTAAGGATGGCAGCCATTTTGCATATGCGCATAAGCCATAGCCACAGCAGTGTAAAGGCTGCGGAAGTCGCTCCGAAGACAACAGCTTGGAAAAATAGAGCTAGGCACGTGCTGCAAACCAGGATGAGTTCTGCAAACCAGGATGAGTTGGGACAATGCGTGTTTGAATTTGGCACATGTTGGGCTGTTCAGGTGGATGTTATGTGCATGCTAGTGAGAGCAGGGCAGGAAATGGTCACTCCTCGGAACATTCTAGGCTTTTCCCCAGGACTCTATGGTGCTGATGGATCTGTATGCATGCAAGGCTGCACGCAACCTAATTAACGGGACACGGACATGTGGGTGCACATTAGCCTGCATAGCTCTGCATGCTTCGAGACCCAGCCGTGACTGGGGGGGGGGGGGGGGGGGGGGG
>QEPC01013663.1:1505674-1540956 GCA_003113815.1 Sphenodon punctatus
GTGTCCAGTGGGTGGTAGCCATGTGGTTGCTGGGGTCAAACACCTAATAAAAAGGCAGGTGGACACCCACCTGGTATGGGCTATCATCTCGTTTGTTAACACCCATTCTCTATTCCAAAGATTCTTACCAGTGCTGTAGAAAAAAGCCACTAAAGTCAGTTGGAGATTTTCCATTTATTTTTTTAAAAGCTTTAGAGAAGCTTCCAAAGGCCACATTTCATGTGTTCATCATTCAAAGACTGAGGCCACATTTAACCCTCATCTGGCTGGGAAAAAATCACTGTAATATTCTGGTATTGGGGTCTGTGATACCCCCAAGTTTGTTGCAGCTGGAACAACACATGGGATATACTTGAAAGCATTATTTTTATTTTTAGAAAATATATCTACAGTGGTATCTCAGTGCCATGGGCAACAAGGCCAATGAGCGAAGGTGTTTCTGTCTTTCTTGCTCATTCAAGGCAGAGGAAGGAACAGTTGGAACTGTTTTCTCATTCCCACCTTTGTTACTGATTCAGCAGAAACCCAGCTGTCTCATTTGGTATCTTAGAACTAACCTGGTCATTTGTTTGGAAAACCAGCAGGGGGAGCTCCCACATATATAGGTGAATAATATCAATATACCCGAGGGACCCCTGTCAAGACAGGGGTGATACCTGAGCATGGGAAAGGAGGGGAGCATGGAAAGTTCCACTTCTGAGCCAGAAACCCCACCCTTTATATCCAGGAGGTGGGGAATTGGGAAGTGTCTGTGTAACAGCAGAGGTGGTGGGACTGATCAGCAGTGCTAATCCACTGATCAGCAGGAGCAGTGCCAGCCTCCAACTCTGGCCTCCATCAAACTTAGGCCGTTTGGTATCTCATCCGCTGTGGAGTTTGAATTCCTCACTGTTCATATGGAACTTCTCACAGGGTGCCCATTCAAACATGCACCTCATGCAACCCCTAGTTAGCATCTTCTGCATCACCATAGAGTGGGGGCTGTAAACATCACCGCTCACTAGGGCACCCTGCATTTCTGGGGGTGTCCAAATCTCATATAGGACGAGAAGTTCTCCCTGTACCCCAAACCACTTGTTTCCCCCGAGATTCAGCTCTACCATCTGATTGAGGCACTTCTTGGTGGCCTTGCGGAAATAATCTCACTGTCATCAGGACAGTAATGAGGAAAAACGGCAGGGAAGGTCCAGCCTCTATTAGCGACAGCCCTACTTTTGACAGCACACAAACATCCAGAAGAGTCATGGTCTAATTCGCATCCCACTCTCTCATCTCCACTGGCGCTCCCACACTTCCATGCTGCTGAACTTTGAACTGCAGCAGGATTGTGCAGTCTGTTCTCCGTCATGCATACATGGAACACCCATTGTATGCATGTATCACCCGAAGAGCCCACAGCCAGCCTCGCAGGATGGGTTTGATAGTTGCCATTTTCCTTTCCCTGGCAAATAACCTGCAGCAACATGGCGGTATGACCCTGTTATCCTCATTCCAAGCAAAAATTATTACTTTTAAAATATAAGAAAATATGAGTTTCTTTTAACCAATGGGCAGCTCAGCTCAGCTCCCACATAAATTCTGTGACCAGTGACCTTTACTGTCTTGCAGATTGTGTGCCCCTTCTTAACAGAAGAAATGGGCAGGTGGGAGGAATCTGCAAGGAGTGAAGGAAAATTGCAATTGGATTCCCCCCAAGTGGTAACAGCCGTAACATTTTAAAATGACGAGCCTGTTACATGGATTAGCAATGCCAATGCAACACACTCAGCTTTGCAGAAACCACCTATAGCAGTCAATAGTTAGGTGTGCAGACAGTCATGTGATGACAGATGACCAATAGCACTCAGTACTTGTTCACATACAGCACACAACCAATCCTAGCTAGGCAGCTGCGCAGCTCTTTAAGCTGTTCAAAACATTTGGCACATGGTCTGCAGAGTTCACGGATGACAGTACCATAGCCATAGATGCTGAGAATATCATGGTGCTCGTTATCACGATCTAGGCCTTCATGACTGCTGCGGAGCAGAACATGTGAGCAATACAGCAGTTCCATGCCACCTGCCATTATTGGCTCAACGAGATTTCTAGGCACAGACGGGCACTCGCTTGATCTGTGGCTGGGATAGTGGGGTGTACCACAACGTGGAGGTGGCTCCTACTTTGGCACCAGGCACTTGCCTTCCTCCGGCAACAACAGACTGCAATGGGGAGAATCGAAGCCCTGGCAGGGGAGCTGATGCATGCTGAGAGGTACATGGCAGGAGCTGCAGCTTCAGTTGCCTTGCCAACACCCTGCATATGGCTGTGCCCATTGAGAGGCTTATGCGGGTGGAGAAAAGTGCAGACTGGTGGGAGAACATGCTGTTCTTGTGGGGACGGGAGGAGTGGATCTCTCACTTCAGGATGCCCCGTTGCCTTGTCCTGCAGATAGCCATGATCCTCAGGCAGAGAACAGAGCACGGTGATGCAGTCACCCATCCATGCCTGTGGAGAAGCGCGTTGCCATCACCATCTGGAAGCTCGTCACTTCAGATTGCTGCTGCTTTGTCACCCAGCAATTTGGCATTGGAACCTCCATGATGGCCCTCATCCTTATTGAGGTTTGCACCACAATTGTGGAAGTGCTACTGGACTGGGAAGTGCAGTTGGCTGACTCAAAGAGGTTAATGGAGGGCTTTCAGCAGGAGGTGTTCCCAAACTGTATCAGGGTGATTGATGGGAGCCTTGATGACTACTTGAATTGCAAGGGTTCTCTCCGTGGTTTTCCAGTCCATAGCGGACCACCATGCCTGGCTTGTTGCTGTACTGGCTAGGTGGTCTGGTTAGAACTGGGCCTGCATCTTCCGCCAGTCCCCCTTCTTTGGCTGCATGTACACAGGAGACTTTGGACCATGCACTGAGGGGGTGCTCATGAGGCCTGTTGTTCTCGGGGATCCTGCCTACCTCCTGAAGCTCTGGTTCATGAAGGAATACAGCACTGCCTTCACCCCAGAGCAGTCCCCAGCCACTTCCACCACCGGTGCTAACGGCTTCAGCAGCTTCTATCCCAGGTGTCTCACTTTGAAGTTCCCAGCCACTGCCACTCCAAACAGGCTTCACTCTCTTGCTCTCTCTGTGCAGGTACATCATTCATCTTTCCCGGGTCTGCTGGCCGTGTTATTTAAAGGGCCAGCACCCTGGAACAGGATCAGCCCCAGCTGCCCTGTTACATAACACCATTCTCCACTTCAACCCCTCCCCTGCACCCCTCGCTTCCCTTTGCACACCCAGACCCTAAAGCAGCATATCACTATGCCATACCACCATTCTTTATGGCCTTCTCTTCCCACCTAATGTAATAGCCACCCTTTCTGCCCAATCTAACAAGCCTCCCTTCCCACCTGAAGGGAAGTGGGAATGAGTCCTTGGCCTAGGCAGCTGCTGGGGAGGTTTCTGGCTGCAGTGGGATTGGAGAGGCACAAAGTACTCCTCCTACGATCACTGTAGAGGAGAGAGGCACCACCATTAGTGTACATGCCTCTTCCCTCCATGCCCACCATTTTGACCTCCATCCCCAAGCCTGCTGTCCTGCCATGGTGCTTCTTTTCCTTCATACCATGGTCCTACCATGGTGCCTGTCCCCACAATCCCACCAGCCCATGGTCCCGCCATGATGCCTTTCCACCCACTTCCCATGTATACCAGTCACCTATGATGCTACTGTGTCCTGGGGAGTATTCTGCTGCTCCCCCACGCTCTCCAGGAAACCAGTGAACACAGCAAAGAACATCCCCCCCCCTCCATAATTAGATTGCAATAAACAAATACCTTATCATGCAGCTGTGCAAACACAGACCGCCCCCCAAGTGCATTAACTTACTGTTCTCTTCTGCCTCCTCTCTATATATGTGGCTTCCAGGTCCTCTGTCCCCTCCACTAGCGCCTCCAGTGGCTCCTCAAACAGAGGCTGTCTCTTAACATTGAGGTGGTAGAGCTGGAGTCACAGTGCTTGTGTCCTTGTCGACCATTGGTGGCTTCGGGCAGGGATGGGCAGAGGGATCTCCGCTGGCAGTCACAGCTTCCGTACGCGGAGCAGGAGTGGTTGCAGCAGGAGCAGGCAGTGGAGGAGCTCTATTGACCCGCTTCTGGCCCCTGGCGAAGGCGCAGCTAGAGACTGAATGCCACAATGGCTCCATCTAC
The DNA here is from genome assembly GCA_003113815.1 of Sphenodon punctatus. Lineage (NCBI taxonomy): Eukaryota > Metazoa > Chordata > Lepidosauria > Sphenodontia > Sphenodontidae > Sphenodon > Sphenodon punctatus. The sequence goes on from QEPC01013663.1 coordinate 1,509,857, forward strand.
ACAGAAGAACCGGTCCAGCAGCTTGTAGGAGGAGGACATTTGCCTCACGCAGCCAGAGATGAAGCTGTTGTTCTGGATCTCCTTGTACCCACCTCGAGGTCTTTGGCCTGCTGCCAGAACTGGTTCATGTCCCTGTGGTATCCCTGCTGAGCCATCTGGAGAGAATTCACGGAACACTGCTTCATTCCGATTGCATTTCATGCGCTTGTATTGTACGCTATGCTCCCCCCACACAGAGCGATGAAGACCTTCGTCTTTTCATTGCTTCAAGGAATACATCTCTGGCGGGTGGATCAGTAAGTGAAGAGTGGAACCCCAGAGGTAGCAGAGGTGCTGGTGCTGGTAGTTGCCTGTGACCACAGTAAAGGAAAAAACACACATAATTAGATATCATTAAATGGAAGCATTTATCATGCAGCTATGTAAAGACAGCCTCCCTACCCAGGTGCATTAACTTATCATAGTTGACTGGCTGTCATTCTGAGCCTGGCTTCGGCAATGATAATACTCTTGAAGTCACTCCTGAGATGACAACCGCTTTGTAACAAATAGCGTTGGGCACATGGTGCAAACCAGAATGAGCTGGAACAACACGTTTGAATTTGGCACGTGTTGTTGGCCTTTTAAAGCAGGTATTAGGTGTGCACCAGTGAGAGCAACAGCAGAGAGAGGGGCAGGAAGTGGTTGCTCCTTGGAATATTCTAGGCTTTTTGCCCATGTCTTTATGGGTCTGGCGGACCTGTACGCATGTAGGCTACACACAACCTAATTGATATGACACAGACACATGGGCGCACATTAGCCCACATTTAACTGCATGGTGGGCTCCACATGCTTCTGGACCCCGCTGTGAGTGGGGGCTGTGTGTCCAGTGGGTGGAGGCCATGTGGTGGGTGGGGGTGAACACCTAATAAATCGGCATGTGGACACCCACCTGGTGTGGGCTACTGTCTCATTCGAAAACACCCTTCCTCATCTACAGACTCCTAGCACTCTCTTTAATGCTCGTGGGGAGGAGGTTGGTGAGATTCACACTCAGGGGAGGAAGCTTTGTCTATGCTGTTGGGAAAGTTGGCTCCGCATAAAAAGATGCAACCAGTATGACAGAGCAGAAGTTGAAAGAGTCACTTCCTCCTCTGGTGTCCCAAATACAAGGAAGTCTGAGGATCAGACAAGGCATCACAGCTAGAAGTGAAGAGAAGAAACTGCACCTGATCCTGGGAGAAAGGCAAGAGATAGCAGAGATGACGTTGTGTTATGGCGTAACATGCTAAAGAAATAGACAGTCAAGGCCAGTTTCTCTCCATTTTTTGATCCCATTCAGGAAATCCAGTTTACCAGTGCATGTGTGATGCCTGCCCTCCTCCTCTACCCCATGACAGATGCCTTAAGATGGAGGCCCCCAAACATTTTACCCAGAGGATCTCATTTTTAGACATAATCTCATGATGCTAAACAGCAGCAAAGACATGCAAAATATGGTAAATACGAGTCAGGAATACCTTTTCTGCAGATGGCATAGCCCCACTTGGAATCCCAATTCACAGTTTGGGAACCTCTGCCTGTGGAAGGGCCAGCAGGGCCAATGGAAGTTGGTGCCCTGTGTAAAATGGTCCTGTGGGGCCCTCTTCACACAGAAATGTTTGACAGACACACCTTGATTCACCCATTAGAAAATGGAGTGTTACTGTAATTAGTTTTTGACACTGAGTTAAACATAACATCCTCTTCAGGAGCTGGAGGTCCTTGCACTGTAGGCCTGTATGCTAGGCACGTGTTGTTATCTCTAGCTTATCCATGGGTGCCATATGGAGGTCCCGGGCCCTGTTTCTAATAATTTTATATATGATTGTTATTATTATTGATGGTTTTAAATTGCTTTTATGTATTGTATTTTTACTGTTGGAAGCCGCCCCGAGCTGTTTACAGGAGGGGCGGGGTAGAAATTTATAAAATAAATAAAATAAGTTAATATATGTTGGAGGCCTCCTCCGGAATCACTGTGTGCCCTCCACAGACTGGGGCTCTCTGTGCTTGAGACACCAGTGCTACTCTCACTCATGTTGTCCTTTCAAGTTTATTCATGGACCCATATTTTTTTTGTTGGGTTGGGAGAGCTTTTATACACATGGGGCCCTTTACAGCTGCATAATCTGCACCTGCGTGGATCCTGCCCTGCCTCAGCTTTAGGAATAATGTGTCTTTTGAACTGAGTTGAATTATTCTGCCCATGTCTCACCTGTTTAAAGGTCCCTCATCCCACTCCACAGAGGCTCTAAAGAACACACCCCCACCACCCCCGCCCTGCCACATCCCTCTGAAGCCCTGGAGGTGATGGCATGTAGGGCTGTGCGTCTGACACCCCCTGCAATGCTTTGAGGAGGCCAAGTTGATGGGCCAGTCAGTCTCCTCAGGGGGGTTGTGTATTGCCCCATCAGACACAGCTTAGCGGCCATTCAGCCTTTTCACAAATCTGATGGTCCAGAGGGAGATTTATTCCTTTCCCCCTTCTCTTCTATGCAAAGCCTCCCTGAGCCCCTCTTTTCCGGCTTCCTGCCAGTTCCTCCCTGCCCTGTAATCCTTCAGGAATTAGGAAAGGGAAGGACTGGTATTAGGAGCAGGCAAACAGCTGTTTGATTCAAGGAGTTTACAATTGGGTGGGAGGGTGGGTTACAGTATGGGGCAGACAGGCCCTAGAAATCCAATACCTTGGATCGGGAGCCCTGAGCTGGGTCTGTTTCACTGGTATCACACAAGCAAGAAGAAACCCCCAGGTGCATACACAAGATACGAAGAGTGGGGGAGCGCATTATGTGTTATTGGCCTCTCCACATGCAAACATCCATGCGATGGGTGTAGTCCTAGAAGAGTAGTGGGGTAAGTTGCTCCTTTTTTACACAGGAGAGCAAGGCTGCTACTTGTAACGCCTGTAACATGCTGGTTACATGGTTGAGATGGGTGAATGGCATAGTAGATAGCATGGCTACTGTCACTCATCTAATGGTGCCGCTGCTGCTGCATACGCAGCTCTAGAGAATCAATCTGGTGCAGTGGTTATGGTTATGGCACTACTAGCCTGAGAAATGTGAGTCCTTGGAGTCTAGTGACTCCTGTCTCTGGTACCATATTATTATATGTACGTAGCCTTCTTAAATTTGGAAAAGAAAAAGCAAACATACAAATATAAGATGAGGGATGTCTGGCTTGGCAGCAGCACATCTAAAAAGGATCTAGGGATTGTGGTTAAGGGCAAATCAAACAGGAGTCAGCAATAATAATAATAATAAAATTTATTGTACTGGCCCTACGGCCTTGACAAAACAAAACAAAACATACAAGTACAAATACACAGCAAGCAATAAACAAGTCAGCAATATGATGCGAGTCCAAAAAAAGCTAAAGCAATTTTATTTATTTAATTAATTAATTTATATTCAAAAATTTATCCCGCCCCTCCTGCTCACAGGGCAGCCCGAGGCAGCGAACAACAAATATAAAAACAATAAAACGATTAAAAACAGTTAAAAATTTCACATATATGCAAGGAAAAAAACTCCCTCCCCCCCAACCTCACCCCACCCTACCCCTACCCTTCGCCAAAGGCCTGGCGGAACAGCCAGGTCTTACATAAACATCGAAATGACAGGAGAGTGGGGGCCAACCGAGCCTCCTCCGGGAGCGAATTCCACAGCACAGGGGCTGCCACCGAAAAAGATCTAACATCAGTGGCCACCCGCCTCGCCCGGGGAACCTCTAAAAAGGCTCCCATGGACGATCTCAAGGGTCGCACGGGCACATGGGGAGTGAGGCGGTCCCACAGATAAGCAGGGCCCAGGCCGTGAAGGACTTTAAAGGTTAGAACCAGCACCTTGAACCTGGCCCGGTGCTTTATAGGCAGCCAGTGCAGAGCCTGGAGCACTGGTGTCATGTTCCTTGCGGCCCGCCCCTGTTAGGAGATGGGGGCGGGCTGTAATAAATAGCAAAAGTGTTGGTTCCAAGTCACAGGAAGTAATGATTCATCTCTATTCTGTACTGATGAGACCTTACCTGGGGTACCATGTCTAGTTTAGGGCACCTCATTTTAAGGAGGACACTGACAAATTGGAGTGGAGTGACAAAGGTGAATAAGGGTCCGGAAAGCAAGTCCTATGAGGAAAGGCTGCAAGAATCTGGGTGTGTTTTCACACGGAGAAACTAGTCCAGACTAGTTTGTATAAACTCTGGTGTGTATTAGTCCGCGCTAACAGAGAGGTAACTTTTAAACGGACAATCTAGTCTGGACTAATTTATTGTCTGGACTAGCTGTGTGAACAGAACATTGCAGTTAGCAACATTGCTTAGAGTCTCTGTGGCTGTATTTCAATCCCATGCTGCTTTTCAGCCATCCCATCATGATGTTTTCTATGACTGAAATGTCACTTCATGTGATCCTACTACAGAGGCATTTTATGCCTCAAGTCTTCCTAGGGGAAAGACTCTGCCTTTCCCCTGTTCCCTTTAATTCAAGGTACCCAGACAACCCCAGCCCAAATCCCCACCTGACTTAGCATTTCTGCTCACCACCCCTTGTTATAATCACAATCCTCCTACAATGCAAACCGCCATGCCCTGGCTAGGGTTGCCACCTTTACAATTTTTTAAGGAACACTTGTGAAAAATTATAAATTTATTATTAATTAATTAAGTAATTAATTATTATTATTATTATTATTATTATTATTATTATTATCATTTATATATCACCAGTGATGTACCTGGCACTTTACAGAGAATAAGAAAGACACGATCCATGCCCGAGAGCTTACAATCTAAAAGACAGGGGGAGGGGAGACAGGGAAGGGGGAACAGAGGGAGAGACAAGGGAGGGACAGAACAATCATGAGGATGTGAGAACTCAGGTACATGTTCTTGGCTTGGTTACAGTACAATGGGAGTTTGCAGATAACAGGTGGGGGATAATCCTGGGTGGGGATGATTAGCAGGAGTTAGGAAGGGCAGAGCGGAAGAGGTGGGTTTTGAGGAGGGACTTGAAGGTACGAAGGGAGGGGGCAAGGCGGATGTGGGCAGGGCGGGAGTTCCAGGTGGGCAGGGCAGGGAGGGAGAAGGGACGAAGGCGGTTAGGTGAGCAGGGGAGGTGTGGGAGGGTGAGGGAGGGGATGGAGGAGGAGCGGAGTGCTTGAACAGGGGGTCGGAGGGAGATCAGGGCAGAGAGGTAGCGGGGAGCGAGGTTGTGGAGGGCTTTGTAGGTGAAGATGAGGAGCTTGTGCAGAATACGCTCAGGAAGGAGGAGCCAGTGGAGAGAGGAGAGGAGCAGCTGCACATGGTCAAAGAGACGGGCTAGGTGGATGATCCTGGCAGCAGAGTTTTGAACAGAGATGAGGGAAGAAAGGTGAGAGCAGGGAAGGCCAGCGAGGAGGAGGTTACAATAGTTGTGGGCGTGAGATGACTAGGACATGGATGAGAGTTTTTGCAGAGGAGACAGACAGAAAAAGGCAGATCTTAGCAATGTTGTGGAGGGAGAAGCAGCAGGATTTGGCCACGGAGTCAATGTAGGGTTTGAAGGTAAGGTGCGAGTCGAAGATGAAGCCCAAGTTACGGGCCTGGGGGACAGGGACGATGGAGACCCCATCAATGGCAACTGACAGGGAAGAGGGAGAGGAAGGATTGGGAGAGATGTTTTCTGTGACTGAAACATCACTTCATGTGATCCTACAAACCACAGAAGCATAAAATGCCTAGAGCGTCTGTCAGGTCTTGCCGTTGGACTCTGTGGCAATAAGTACTGGATAGTCAACTAGTCCGGACTAATAAGCACAAGTGATTTAGACAGACATGAGCCCGGACAAGATTAAGAACGGTTGTTATAAACCCCAGCAATTGGGGTTTTATAACAACCGTGCCTATTTCTTAGTCCGGACTAATAAGCACCATTGACAATGCTCAGACGGACAACCTAGTCCGGACAACATTCGATTAGTCCAGAAAACGCCCTAGGATGGGCAAAGTTTCCTAATCCTGAGAGCTGCATCCATTTACCACAGTGGGGCCAAAGAGCCACATGTGGCTCTAGAGCAGGGTTGCTTTGCCAGTTTTTACAGTTTGACCCTGAGACTCCCATTTTGGTCTATGGGAGTCAAACTGAAAGAGATGGCAACCCTGCTCTATAGCCACAGTTTGCCTACTTCTGGCCTAGAAAAAAGATGATTAAGGGGACAGGGGAAGACATGTCAGCAGTCTTCAAATAGCTAAAGGGCTGTCACAAGGAAGATAGCACAGAACTGTTTTCTATTACCACAGAAGGCAGAATTAGAAATAATGGACTCAAATGACAAGACGGTAGATTTCGGTTAATACCAGGAAAAACTTCCTAAGAGGAAGAGCTGTTCAGCAATAGAACAAATTGCCCAGGTGTGGTTGTAATCTCTCCATTGCTGGAGGCTTTCAAAGAGAGGTTGGGGGCAGTGAGGCAGTGTGCTTGCTGGCTATGGTGAATCATGGCAGGATGGCTCCCTGACTAGCCAGCACACAGCCACTAGTAGCTGCAGCTAGGCTTAAAGCCCAGTCAGGGCTATATAAGCAGGAAGCCCAGCTAACAAGGGAAGCCATAAGGGGGCTGGCAAGTAGTTGCATGGAATCTAACTGCATAGTTCCTAGCACTACAAGTATCTCAGGGAGGGGAATGTTAGTACCTGGTGTGTTGTCTCCAGGTGCCTTGAAGAATCTGTGGGTGTAAACAGATGGACAAATGATCCACTTCTGCTCCACCTCACCCCCAGGTGGCCCATTCGTCTAAAGACAGACCACCAGATGTGCAGGCAGAGCACAGGCAGGGCAGGCTGTGCCTGCTCTGGGGCAGCTCTGGGGGCAGTCCTCCAGAACAGCCAGGAGCATCGCCAATGGAGCACGGTGCATAAATTTGGGGCACCGGCCAGAGGCGGGGCTGTAGTCCATCTGCTCGGCAGATGGTTGCTGCAGCCCCGCTCTTGGCCAGGAGTTACCCCCAGGCAACGCCACGGAGCTGCAGGCAGCGGCCTAGAGTGTCGGGCAATTGGTTGTAGGTGGACTGTGGGGGCTGCAGGGTCCATATAAACCTAGTGCAGGTGGGGCTGGACACCCCCAGAGCAGGAACAGTGGTAGCCAGTCCTGGGTCCGGCTGAAGACACCCTGTGTTGTATATTGGTGGAGGCACTGTTTTGGGGAAAAGCAATTGGTGCTGTGTGCCTGGCATCAGGGAGCATCACAAGCCCCAGTCCTTTGGGGACTCACCCACCACAGGAGCAGACTGTGAGGCAGCTGTCTGCCAGGGATGTTCTAACTGCGCACTTCCTACTACATCAAGTGGGGGTTGGACTAGATGACCCTTGAGGTCACTTACAGCTCCATAATTCTGTGACTGACATGTTGTGTGGCCTTGGTCAAGTCACTTTGTCTGTCTGTTGGTTTGTTTCTCCTCCCACACTTTGTGCTGCCTGTTTAGTCTTTGAATGCCATCCACTTACGGCAGGAACTCGTGTGTCTGCACATCACATAGCATAATGAGTGTGTTACTGCATAGATAATATGAAAAGAGATAGGTGTGAGTAGTAATATGGTGCCAACATGGATCATGCAGCCTTGTCTATCATGCTCTATGCCCTCTAACAAAAACTGTATCCCCAACCTTTTGCAAGCTTCAACTACCTCTGGGGTGGAGTGCGATGTCGGTTTACTGGCTCACAGCAATGCTGTACAACCATGCGGAATATCAAGTGCTGAAGACCAGATGTCGCTAGGTTCCTGTCAGACGTGGGGCTTTGCTCTGCTCCTTGGAAGCCCTACCCTTTGACCCTCAAACGTATTGGGGGACAGGGTACCCACAGGCCCTGTTGCTGCTGGGTCAGCCCTTGCCAGCAGAACACACTGCTACTCTGTAGCAGAACCTAGGTCTGACCAGCAGTAACTGTGGTAGGTCCTGCCACTGGGCTGCTGAAAATATCCAGGACACAAGCCCCATTGTTGCAGTGTTTAGACGTACCACTTTTGGAGACTTCAACAGGAAATCTCCCATCTTTGCTAGCAGAGGAACTTTCCAGCAAATTCTTCACTTGGGGAAAACTTTGTGGAAGGCCCTTCCAGGGTAAAAAAGCCACCTCATTAAAAGAAGAGAAACAAGTGCCAAAACATGTGTTCCCCTGACGTCACCAATGTGCTAATTCAGTCTTCTTTATGAGGAGAGAGATTCACAGACACTTGCCTCCTCCTGCTGAGAGATTCAGCCCTCCCAGCCAAGAAGAGAGAAGGCCATTAATTGGGCTAATCACACCATCCTGAGCTCAGCTCAGCCCAGTCTAGGCAGTAGGGGAGGGAGGGAGCAGGATTCTGTTGACAACCCTCTTCCCTAGTGTCTGCTTAGATTGTGAGCCCTCTGGAATGCAGGGCCAGCCCAGGACTCCAAGGCATTACGACCTCACTGTGTTTATTTCAAATGAAAAATGGGACTCGCTACTGGGAAAACTAGGTTGGCTTAGATATAAACTAGATAGACAGTGTGAGGACAGGGTTGTAACTACTATGGAGTGAGGGGCTCAGTTGAGCCCTGGATACTAAGGGGACCCTCTGCAAGTGGCCTGAGCATGGCTAGAAAATTATCAGGGGGGGGGGGAGAGTGGGGCCAACACTCTGCCCCCACCCACTCTGAACATCTTCCAGTGACGCTCAAACCTATTGTAGAGGGTGCTCCAAGAATGAGCATGGGTAGAGTGCTGGCCCTCCCGGTTCTTAAAACATCCTTCTTGGTGGAGCTCCTGCCACTCTAGAGGGCCTCAATGAGAGCCAGGATGGCACCAGAACCATTTCAGGGGAAAACCAAGGTTGGCTGGAAGCCTAGGGGAGTCCATAATTAGGCTCTGTCACAGTGTGTGATTTCAGACATTACGCGGTCCCGAATCACCACAGTGGATTCCCAGAGGTGGCGAGCCGACCAACCACCCCCCGTGGTCGAGGAAGGCCCCGAACAGATGTGACGGGAGTGGAACCACGGCAGGGAATCAGACCGACGGCCCACGGCCCGGGGCAGCGCTACAGACGTGATGCTGAGTCCGGGCCGTGGTCAAAACACCCAGAAGGCTCCGGGGAGGGGCGGGAGGCAGACATGGCCGACAGAGGGCAAACGAAGCCGAAAGCACCATAAGAAAATGCCCACACAAGGGAAACGGGAAGGGAGGGGGAGGAGGGAGAAGAGCAGCTGAGGCAGCACACACAACAGGCACAGGGAAAACGAGGTCACAGTGGAACACACAGGACAAACACACGCCCGGGTGCATACACACCCAGATGGGAAAGGAAGGGAAGGGGGANGAGGCAGCACACACAACAGGCACAGGGAAAACGAGGTCACAGTGGAACACACAGGACAAACACACGCCCGGGCGCATACACACCCATATGGGAAAGGAAGGGAAGGGGGAACACAGTGGGACGGCCAACACACACGGCACAATGGGCAAAGGGGGGGAACCCAGGACCAGGGAAGCGGGGGGGACCAGCCCGGGGGCACAGCAGGACATGGGGAACGGCACCCAGAACCCCGACAACAGCACAGGCAGCACGGGCCATCCCACAGCAACACAGGCAGCCCAGGCATGGGGGGACCCCATAGGGGCAGAAAACTGGCACAGGGGGAGGGTGAACGGACAGGGAATGGCCCCGGAGTGGCCTGGGAACAGTCCAGGAGGCAGCCCGGGACCCCCCGCAATGGCGAGGGTGTGCTGACTGGGATGGAGGCGAGCCGGAGCCGAGGCGCATAGCAGGAGATCGTAAACACACACACACATACACCCGGGAGGACGCTGAGAGGTGCAGTCCGGCGGCCCCAGGCCCCCACGGTCACAGAGGCACCCAGGGAGGGGGGGCATGGGCACAAGTGAGCCGACGGCCAGACGAGGAAGGACAACAGCACCTGGGGAGCAGCTCGGCGAGCAGGACACAGCCACAGGAGAAGGCAGCCACAGAAAGGAACACCAGTTGCAGAGGAGGACAGGGGGGACCCGTGGAGGGGGCCCAGAGGCACAGGCAGGGGCAGCGGAACCCCTGGAACCAGCCTGCACAACAGCGAGCCTGGGACACCATGGAGGGAGCGGGCAGTGACCCACCGCGTCAGGGTGGAGGCTCACAGCAGGGCCAGCATCCAGGGCCCGGAAGGCACAGGGGGCCTCACAGCCAGTTGCAGGGGGTCATGAAGGGGCCCGGGGCTGGGTGGCCCGCCAGGTGCACATAGTGTGGCCACTGAAGTATACCCCGATGGTAGCCCAACGCAGACATGTGGTGGGCGATGAGGTAGTATGCCTCAAAGGGATCCTGCACGGCGAGCCCCACCTGGACATCGGATTGGGACCACACACCAGCCAGCGCTGCCAGCTCTGCTTTGGTGGGCTCCGACAAGCCTTAGTCAGAAGCTGGGGGCCATGGAAGGTGACCAAGCTCCAACAGGTGGTGATAGGCTGCCCCACGCAACCACTGGTAACCATGGGCCCTGTAGACGCAGCCAAAGAAGGACACAGCCAGGGCAGGGGCCCCCTCCGCCAGACAGCTCATGTAGGCGACCAGGCTGCACACAAAGAGAGCAGACACGGTCTCCGCCGTGGACCACCTCACATGCGAGCACCTCATCTCCGGGATGCACCCATCAGGAAAGGGACGCAGGCCCAGCATCTCCACATGCAGCCGGCAATTGCGGGTGCTTGCCTCATAGCCAGTAGTGCAGCCTGGAGCTCAGACTCGCATAGTCACCAGAGAGGTTGTCTGGCCAGCTCAGGAGCAATTGCATGGCCGAGGAATGCCACAGGTCACACAGGGCCATGGTCTTGCGGAAGGTCCAGCCATGGGGGGTGCTGGGTATGGTGGGGCCCGTGAGCCCTGGGGAAGCACTGCCAGCCATGGTCCAGCAAGCGGCGGCTATTAACTGAAAGGAAAGAGGGTCCGCACAATCCCAGGAGAGACAGGAGGGGAAGCAGGGGAGCTCCAAGGCCAAGTGATAAGGCCACAGGCTGCAACATGGCACGGTAAATGAGCGAGGTGTGGGGTGCGGACCCAGCACAACTGCTGGAACCAAGCAGACAGACAGAACAGCCTACACAGAGATCCGGGTGGCGAGGACAACAGGCAGCAAGCACAGATAGGTGGAAGGTGATGACAGCAGGAATGCAGCTGCTGCCTGCATGCCTGGGTGCAGGCCGCCCCATGAGCTAGGCCCCGGGCTGGGGTCGCAGGTGCGCTCGATGGGCTGCTCCCTACCGCCGCGCCCCAGCCTTCCTGCAGCATTGAGGCCAGCCGGCCAAAGGGGCTGGCCAGAGGTGACCCGGGGGCCCCCGCATGGGTACCAAGTCGCAGATAGGGGGTGGGGCTAGGCTGATGTCAGCCTATAAAGGTTGCGGCAGTGTCCCACCAGGGACACCGGCCACCATGGATGTGGGACGAATGGGCACCTGCGGGATGCACCTAGCCATCTGCGCAGAGTGGTACCGCTCGCACACGGACCTCATGCACATCCAGACCGCGGAGGTGCACCTGGATGCCCGGCTGCGGGTGTGAATGGCCAGGAGTGCAGCTAGAGCCTGGAGAGCCCACCACGGGCGTAGGCACTTCCTGGCCCGGCTCAGGGCCCAGCGGGTTTCTGGGGTGGCCCGACAGGCCCCCAGTCGCGCCCAGGAGCGGGCAGCAGTGCTCCGCAAGGCGGCTGGCCACCTCCAATGGCGGAGGGAGACCACGGGGCACGCAGCCCTGCTCGCTATGCCCATTGCCCGGTGGGCATGGGTCACGGAGCGGGCACAGGGGTGGTGGGCCTGGGTGCTGGCTCACTGGGACAAGGCCACCTGGAGAGCGCATTTTCTGATGGACAGGCACAGCCTCCAGCGACTTGCGGAGCTATTGACGCCCTGGCTGGAGCGGCAGCACACACCCCTTGCGGACCCCCATTCCCATGGTCCAGAACGTGGCTATTGGGGCTTGGGCCCTGGCAACACCCAACTCCTGCCAGTCCGTTTCACAGCACTTTAGTGTTGGGGTGAGTATCGTCGCCGGGATCCTGTGAGACATCTGCAAGGCGGTGGAGGGTGTGCTCTGGACCAAGCGATCCAGCTGGTGGACCAGGAGACCGTGCTAGCTGGCTTCGCGGCTGGAGGCTTCCCCAACTGCATGGGTGCCGTGGATGGCACCCACATAGAGATCCTCCGCCCATCCAATGGGGAGGCCTCGGAGTATGTCAACCGACACAGGTACCACTCCCTACAGCTGCAGGCGGTCGTGGACCACTGGGGCCGGTTCACGGACATCTACACTGGCCACTCTGGCCAAAGCCATGATGCCCAGATCATGACCATCTCTCCCTTCTATGCCCGGATGTACTGCGGGGACTTCACGAACATGGGGATGTCCCGGATTGAGGGGGTGCTGATGCCCCCCTGCATCCTGGGGGACCCGGCCTATCCCCTCACCCGGTGGCTGATGAAGGCATACCCGGTCGCTTGGAACCCTGTGGAGGCGCTTTACAATACCCACCTGTGTGCCTGCTGGATCACGGTTGATAGGGCCTTCGGGGCCCTCAAGCAGCGCTGGAGGTGCCTCGTGGGCCGGCTGGACTACATGGTGGAGACCTCGGCCCTGGTGATTGGAGCCTGCTGTGTGCTGCACAACGTGTGTGAGACCGATGGGGCTGCCCTCAACCACCCCGTGCCCCGGCGCCCTCCCAGCCCTGTGCCTCTCTATGTGAATGCTGAGAACCCGAGGGAGTACCGCTATGCAAAGTGCATCCGAGCTGCCCTGGCGAGGCAGATCAGCTGGGAAACTGCAGCGTGAGGCCGCACACCACCGTCACCACCACCCCGGGGCCCCCAGAGCTGGAGGGGCCCCCCATGGCAGCTGTTCCCTCCGGAGGCTTGAAGGGACTGGTAGGTGGATGCATGGGCCCTGCGGGTGTGCCGGTGCCTGGGGCGGTGGCAGAGGCAGTGGGGGCGCTGCAGGGCCTGGCATCGGGGCTGGGACAGGCAGGTTGCCCGGCAGGCAGTGGTCATCACGTAGGCGCTCATGGTCCCCGCGTGCAGCAGCAGCAAGGTGCCTATGTTATGGAACCGGTCCATCTTGGCAGAGTGCTCCTTCGCCATCCGGTCGATGGCCTGCTCCAGCCGCCTGAATACCTCCACCTGCCTGCTGTGCTCCCGACGCTCCCACTTCCATTCGAGGCCCACATTCACCTGCAGCCTCCGGTTCCTGGCCTCTGCTTTTAGCACAGCCCTTTCAGTGGCCACCTCCATGCGGTCGATGGCTGCAATCATCCGCTCGCCCTGCTCGGTGGTGGTGCGGACTATGTCCTCCGCCTGCTCCTCCCTCCGGCACCGTACCCGTGTCTGGTGTTTCCTCATCTGCTGTGCCGGGGGCACAGGGCCAGCTTTGTCCCCTGCTGGGGATTGTCTGTGGTGAACATCTGGCGACCTCCGAACAGACGTTCGGGGCCCTTTGGCCCCGCCGCAGGGTTTCGTGTGGTTGACTGTGGTTGACTGTGATCTCGTAACGTCTGAAAACACCCAGCCTTGCTATGCGATGGTATTGGGGTGGGGATAGATGGAGAGTGGGTGTGTGTGTGGAGAAAGAGCATGAGGATGGATACCCAAAATTCAGGTGGGCAATGGGCTCCTGGGCTTGCAATGCCTCAAGGAAAAACCACAAACCCCTTTCTACGTCTGTAGTCGACAGCACCTTAGTAACAGCAAAGCAGTATCCATTATCCAGTCTCCTGTAGAGCTTTGGTGAGAAATATGCTATGGCCTGTAGAGCTTCTCCAGTCAAGGAGAGTGAATGACAGGTTCAATGATGAGGGAGACCAGTTCCCCTTTTATCCTACAACATTAGTGAAAGGAAGTGCCAGCAAGCAGCTCCCACCCAAGCTTGTCGGGGCTTTGAGCTGCCTATAGGGACAGAAGCACCCAACTAGGGATGCATTCAGTCGTCTTTTAAAATACCACAATGACACGGAAAGCCTCAGATGAAATTCCAGACTTTTGCCAAGGGTTGCAAAGACCAGACAGGCAAGTGCATATTTCTGCTGCAACAAGAGATCGCTGCACAGTATGATTGGAGAGCTCAGAGCAGCATAGAGCTGGGAAAGCAATGGAATAAACCCAACAGAGTGAGAAAGAACTGAATTTCTGCCCCCCCACTCCCCGATGGCTCTTGCTTGTAGCCTCTAATGAACCCACAACCTTCTGATGCCTATTTGGTTACTTGCAGACAGTCAAGTGGTATATAGACTATATATCTAGTGGTAAATAGATATAGACTAGATAGCCTAGTTTTATCACAGATTTGTTTTTCTGTTTAATTACTTTTATCACTTGGTTACTCTGTGGTAGCTACCCCTGAAAAGCATCAGAACTAGACTGGCCTTCACAACATCCTCTGGCAATGAGTTCCACACTTTAATTGTACACAGCATGAAAGGTACTTCAGTTTATTTAACTAGTAGTAGATTTAAACCAAATAAGAGTACTTTTTCACTCGATGTATAATTAATCAGTGGAACTCACTGCCAGAGTATGTTGTCAAAGTTAACAGCATAAGTGGCTTCAAAAAAGGACAGGATAAGTACACAGAGGATGGGTCCATAAATGGCTATTAGTCAAGACAGTCAGGCAGGGGATGAGACCTCTGACTGTTGGGGACTGGGAGTGAACAGAAGAAAATGGATCCCTCCATTATGACCTAGTGGGCATTCTTCTGGAGAAAAGGTGGTTACTATTGGAGAGAGGATGTTGGGCTAGATGGACAATTCTCTGTCATTTCTCATGTTTCTTAACTCTACTCATGGATATAGCACGCACGCGCGCGCGAGAGAGAGAGCTCTGCCATGGATCAAGCATGTGTGTAATCACCAGTCCCTGGCTATGCTAATTAGGCACACTTATTTGCATAGGTCCATTTAAACATTTATTTATTTTATCCCGCCCTTCGCTCAAAGGCTCAGGGCAGCTTACACAATATAAAAATGTAAAACATAACATATATATAAACAAATATAAAAGCAATTTTTAAAAAATCCTAAACCCCTCCCACCAACCCTCTCCCTAAATCCTCCACCCAATCCTACCCAACTCTATCCCAGACCGCGAAATACCTGGCCAAACAAATATTTATTTTATTTATTCAATTGTGATAAAGATAAGAAAATGTGATATCAGAACGTCCACTTGGGAAAATCCCCTCCTAACATGCAATCTGAAAGTCCAATTTGTGGCATCACAGGGGGGTGGGAATGCCAGATTCCAGTCTATGGCCCCCTTGATTGAGATTACATAGGCAGTCTTCATCTCTTGAGAATAGTTTAGGCTGCCTGAGGATTTTAGCAGGCCTTACTGCATCCATTTGCGTTTGGCTCAAATTACCAAGGTTATCTCACAGCCAAGAGGCCTTTATCACCTCATCTAGACTACTGTAACGCGCTCTGCCTTTGGGACCGCCTCACTCCCTGGATTCTGGATCAGCTGCTTGGCCAGGGGCACCTTCCTTGAGGTCCCCCAAGTTTGTCGGGTGGTGACCATGGGGAGGGCGTTCTCGGTGACTGGTCCGCGGCTGTAGAACTCCCTCCTGGTGACAATTCATCTGGCCCTGGATCTACCCTCCTTCTGATGACAATGTAAGACCTGGCTGTTCCGCCAGACTTTTGATGGGGGGGCGGGGGGGGTGTTACAGCTCCTTTTAGTAGTATTTTAAATATATTTATAATGTTTTACATTATATATGTTATATTTTATTGTTTTTGATAATGTTTTTTATGCTGTACGCTGCTCTGAGCTGCCTCTGTGCTAAAGGGTGCGAGCTATCAAATACATGTAATAAGATAATAAATAATTATTAATAATAATAATAATAATAATAATGGACTCCACCCTTCACCCCACATGAAAGGCTAAGAAAGATATAAAAGAGGAACCATTTCCTGACTCCTAAGGAGCTTTTAGATTTCATATCAGAGGTCTGGAAAGGACCTCAAGGATCATCTAGCACAGTAGAGGGAAGCCTTTTCCCTCACAGAGACGTCTTTGATTAGTATAAGCGCTGAGGGCCACACAGAAGGTGGGGGTGGGGGTGCGGGTGCTTAAGGGGTGCACTCAGGACAAAGAGGGTCCAGATTCCCTATTCTTGCGTACATGCCCTCATCTCTGCTCTCTTACTCTGAGCTCAGTTTTTCATTGTTTGGGGGTAGGAACTGGATGAAGGGGCCAGATCCAGTAACTTGGAAAGGGGTCCCATAAAAACTTGCATGGGTGTCATTTGGCCCCTGGGCCTGCGGCTCCCCATCTAGCGCAATCACCAACAATGAGACAGGATTTGTTGTACCTAAATCACAGCAAGAGATGAACTGGCTAGACAAGATCCGAGGGCTGCACAAGAAGTTGGAGGTGGGAGTGTTTAAGGGGTGTAGTTAGGAAGAGGAGGGTCCAGATCCCCTATCCTTGTGTACATGCTTTCAACATACACCTTATGATAAAAACAAAATCCTGCCACAAGCAGCATGCACCAATACTTGGAATATTTATTTATTTATTTATTTAAACAATTTATATCCCGCCCCCCTCCTGCCAAAAGCAGCTCGGGGTGGCTAATAAATATCATAATATATAAAATAAAATTTTTAAATAGTAATAATGGTGGAGCATACAAACATAACAAAACAAAACCCCCGCCCTAACCCTCCATCCCCCACCCATACCCATCTCCCTCACCAAAAATCAGGCGGAACAGCCAGGTCTTACATTGACGCTGAAAGGAGGAGAGGTCCAGGGCCATCCGGGCCTCTGCCAGAAGGGAGTTCTATAGCCTTGGCGCGGCCACCGCTCTGAGAACGCCCTCTTCATAGTCGCCCCCGGAATACTCAGGGGACTTCAAGAAGGGCATGCTCCGATGACTGCAGGGGTCGGTCCAGAGCTCGGGGAGTGAAAGGGTACATAGGGCCTAGGCCATATAGGACTTTATAGGTAAGTACCAACACCATGAATTGGGTCCAGAAGACTATGGGAAGCCAGTGCAGAGAGTGGAGAACCGGTGTTATATGTTCCCGGCGGCCTGTCCCTGTGAGGAGATGGGCTGCCAGCAGTCTCTGAGCTGTCACCATGGGTAGTCCCACATAGAGCACGTTGCAATAGTCCAGTCTTGAGGTTATGAAGGCTTGGATTATGATGGCCAGGTCAGAGTCAGAGATATACAGCCGAAGTCGCCTCACCAGATGTAAGTGGCGGAATGTGCTCCTCGTCACATTCTCCACCTGGACATCCAGGCAGAGCCTGAAATCGAGAAACACTCCCAGACTATGAACCTGAGGGACCAAAGGGGGAAGCACCCCATCAGTGAAGAGGGCCTCCATCCCCTCGCCCCCTCCCACCAACATCACCTCCGTCTTGTCAGGATTCAGCCTCAGACGGTTCACCCTCATCCAGTCCCCCACAGCTGCCAGATGCTGAGTAAGCACAGAGACTGCTGGGCCTGGGTCGGATGAAAATGAGAGGTAAAGTTGGGTGTCATCAATATGCTGATATTGATGCAGCATATTGCAGCATATTGATCTCCCCTCCTTCCATTGTATCTGTAAAACCTGGTTGTTTCATCTGGTTTTTGATGAGGGAGATGGGTGTAGGGTGGGATAGAGGGCTGGGGGGTGGAGGAGGATTTGGTTTCTGTGCCTTCTCTTTTTATTGAAGCCACCCCAGGCTACTTGGAGCAGGCGGGGCGGGGCGGCAAATAATTTTATGAAATAGAAACAAATTTAAATAAATAAATAAATAAATAAATAAATAAAACACTGTGGGCAGTGCTGGACGATTTAAAGGCTGATCCGCGCCTGATTGCTTTAATAAAAATGTTATATACAGAGACCTGTCTCCGAGTTAGGATGCCCCCGGGGGGAAGATTTACAGACTCTATCCAAACCTTTAGGGGGGTTAGGCAGGGGTGCCTGTTGGCCCCTTTGCTCTTCAATATTTATGTAAACTCATTGATCACTGAGCATAAGGAGGTTGCGAGGTACCATCCACCGTCTATTGGGGGACGGAAAGTCTTCCTACTGATGTACGCAGACGACACTGCCCTGATCGCTCTCTCTCGGGTGGGGCTCGGTAGAGCTTTACTTGAGTTCCAGAATAGATGCCATCTAAAACATCTGAAAATAAATTATGATAAAACCAAAATCATGGTGGTAGGCGGTCGATATAGGAAACATAGCTGGTCCATACGAGGACATCGGATAGAACAAGTACGGGGCTTTCGCTATCTGGGTGTCAGGTTGACAGATTCCTGTTCATGGAAATTGCAGGTGCGGATGGCCAAGGAAGTGGTAAGCCCAGAGATAGGGGCTATCGTACGTTTTTCCTATGCCCATGGCCAACCGTCTGCTTTGGTGTTGCGCCGAATCTTGGAGGCTAAAGTCTTGTCACGACTGTTATATGGATCTCATGTATGGGGCATTGAGGTGGAAGCAACACGACAACTCCAACCTGTAATTACTCAGTGTTGGAGAAAGATCCTAAGATGCCCCCAAGCTATAAGCTCGGCCATGGTCCTGACTGAACTGGGGTGTCCTTCTTTGGCAGCTTTGATTGATATCAGACTTCTGTCATTCTGGGCGAAATTACGCGATGCACCCGAGGGCTCTTTGTTGGAGCGTACATGGGTGGAGAAGGCCACAGAAAAAGTGGGGGGGGACCCATGGTACTTGGAGGTGACCAGTCGATTGTCACGGCTGGGATTCTCTGAACCTCATTTTCAGTATGCGACCAGTAAACAGGTTAGAGAGACATTGAAGATGCGAATAAGGGATATAGATAGGCAGTGCCTTAGGGCCCTGGCATCCAATTCTCAGTCAGCACCACTCTATCAACTTATCCTGCCCCCCCAGTCTGGAGCTTCTTATTTATATTCTTGGATGCAATCTGACCTGAAGTTTAGATTTGGTACACTCAGGTTCCAAACAGTTAAAACAGCAGTCCTCCTAGGGAGATTCATGGGGATTCCATATGAGGAGCGGATATGCCCTTGTGGGAAGGAGGTGGAGAGTCTTAATCATTACCTGCTGAAGTGCCCCCTGTATGCCCAATTGCGCGTGAGGCTGTGGGATGATATAGGTATGGGAACAGATTGGTCTGAAACCAAGCAACTAATTTTTCTGTTGGGGGACCAGGTTCATGAAAGGTCCAAGCGGGTGGCTATTTTTGCCATCAGATGTGATGCCATTCGGTCCAAATTGTAATCGGGTCGCCCTGGAGGCATAAGATGTTATAGGAGGTGTGTTTGTTTGTAGATATGTGATATGGTAGAGATCCTGTATCATGATGTATTTTATTCCTTTGTCGGCCTCTGATGGTGTATTGGCTCATCATGTCTGATTGTAATATGTAATGGCCATGTGGCTACACATAATAAAGTTATTATTATTTAATAAATAAATGATCGTCTCCTCTTGTCCTGCTGTGTGTGGCTGGTTTCTTGTGCTGGCAGGTGCCCAGTTGCTATCTGAGCCACAGGGAATGGTTCATAAAGGATCTGGACAACTTATTCTTGTAGATTTTTCATGTTCAATCTCACCACATCAAGGGCCCAGAAAACTCAGTTCTTTTTTTATGTAGTTTACAGAAGAGCCTTGCTGACTGTCCCTTACATACAGGCAGATTTTAACTTGTCCCAGGGCTTGCCAGGGCTCAGTCTCAGTACTTCTGAAAACTTTGGGGAACTCCTCAGCAGTCCAGCTGAAAACACAGCAGAATCATTTGTTCACCAGCTTTGTGCATGTCAGTTTCAGCAGAGGAGGGCAGATTCAGCAGTTTGTCAATTTCACAGGTGGGGCTTTGTCTTGTCAATTTCACTGGCATGGCTTGGCTTCACTTATTTATGCTGCCATTCAATGGGTGTCCCGTAGGGTTGGAGTTCATAGGGCGGTAGCATAAATGCTACCGTTTTATTCATGTTGCTGCACCACAGGATGATGTTGAAGAAAGTACCGTGGGGATGATTTCCCCAAGGTTAACATAACATGTAGAGCTACCCACTGTGTTTAACCCCTCAGTTTGAGAAGGTCAGTTAAATCAGTTTGAGAAGGTCATCATTCCCACACCACCTAGTTATGTCTGAAACTGGTTTACCTCTCTCCTTCAAGTGGTTTAAGCTGCTTCTGCAACTGACTTCATACCAAAAACTGTTATGCTTTAAACCACTTTCATGTGTGTGAATACTTAAAGGCTTATTCATACAAAACCTTTCCCCTTTGCAAACTCACCACTTTTTCCTTAATCTGTTTGTGCCTTGCCCCGTTAGCAAGGCATTCATACAGCTGCTGATTCCTCTGTATTTCTGGTGGCAGAGACAGGAAATCCTCAAGGAGCACTGGAAGTGGTAAAGATTTCACACAACACTCAGAACGCAGATTTGTGCCTCCACCCATTCTAAAAGAGTGTTGTGTGAATGAGCCTGTAGGCTGCAATCCTCGAGATGTTTACTCAAGAGTAGCCCCAATGACTTTAATAGGTCTACGCCAGAGTAAGTGGTTTGGGAATTTAACATGGGAGGGAAAAGCCTCTGGGAGGGTGTTCTTTGCTGCCATTCTGTCAGGATGCACCCTGGGGTACCCTGAGGATGCAAGTATGGATAGGAGCTACAAGCATGCACTGAATTTGCTGGGACAGCAGAGGACTGTGTAAACAAGGGAAATTCTCCTCAACTGTACACACACGAGCATGACTCACAAAAAAAGGAGCCTCCATTTTTTCCTGTTTTAACTGTGCTTGTTTACAGAGGTAATTAGCCCTTCCTCCCAGCCTCACTTTCACACAGGAGATATTAAAGTAAGTTAAGAGGTAGCTACCTCTAAACAAACACGTGTGTGAACAAGCTCATAGCGGTAGAGAAATGCTTGAAAAGGTGACTGAGCTGTAACCCAAAGAGTTCCAAAACCAGGAACCAAAGAGAAAGCAAATTACATTATTATTTTTAAAAATCTCATGATGTTGGGGAAGTGGAAAGTGCTTTTTCAACCTCTGGGGTTGGCAACACAAAATGTGAAGTCCAACATCTCACCCAAAGCCGGAAAGTCCAAGCTCATGAAGAAGGGTTGGCAGAAGGCGTTTTCCTTAATCATTCACTTTGCTGCTGCTTCAAGAGAAAGAGTCTAAATCGGGTGTTGGGGAGGAAATAGCCGCTTGGGAGAATTTACATTGCACTTTTGCTATGGAGCTGCCCCTTGCATCAGAGCATCTAAGCCTGGCTTGGGGAGGCATGCAAGCCAAACCACAGGCTGGCAAAGCTGCGCTTCTGCCACCTGGCAACTCTCTCCCCCCAAAACAAAGAGCTGCTAAGTCATAGCGTGCAAACTGATCCACAGTCGCACCTTGAAAAAGGCACCCAAGCACAAATAGCATGATCCTCCAGCAGGGCAAGCCCTCCTCACAGTTAGCACCGAGTCCTATTCATTTCAACAGACCTGTGCCTGCACTAACTGCTAGCAAGTGCTAGACCAGGGATGGGGAACCTTTTCCCTCTCACAGGCCACGTTAAAAATTAGTAGAAGCTTTATGAGTTGAATGGGAGTTAGGAACATGAACGCTTACGGGTCAGGATGGGGGAAGAAAGAGGATGGTCCAGATCATGGATCTGTGCGATATATCTATTTCCTATCCTTGAGTGCATCCCATCATCTCTGCTCCTGTCATCTGAGCTCAAGGGGGTAAATAAAAGCCAGCTGCAGGCCAGGTCAGATTTGGCCAATGAGCCACAGGTTCCCCATCTTTGGGCGTTTTTACACGAGATGCAGACCTGCAAGTTTCCCGGTAAACATGGTAATTACCTGCTTGTGCAAATGCCTCACGCAAGCTGTCTGGGAAAAGTCCCCAATTAATAAAACTGTGATGAAGATAAACAAGAATGGTAAATCACTCTGAACACTGAAAGTGCTATAAATAAATAATAATACATTATGTTCCCTGGTTTGCCATTCAGATAGTAGTGTCTCATTGTTCTAGGGCAGTCCACTGTGTGAACACCTCTGCTGCTTTGGAACAATTACTCAGTTGCTCCCCAGCCAGTAATTTTCACTCAGCATGGAAAATTGGCCCTTCATCCTGAATGAAGCCTTTGTATTTGGGTGGTTTTAGTCAAGTGCCTCCACTCCTATTACCCACAAATCACCCACACATCATGCATGTTGCAGGGCTGCATAGGGCATCAATGCAGCCCTGTAACATGCATGATTAGTGGGTAATAAGTGGGGAGGTACTTGTCTAAAACCACCCTTTGTTGTGGACAGTGTGGAGGACAGACAGTAGATTTGATCTGGGAAATCTCTTTAGTACTCGAATGGTTACAAAGCTGACCGTATGGGGAAAAGGTTATTTCAGGTATTGCCAAGCTTATTCCTGAAGACCCCAGGACGACAAAGCACCCCCTGCAGTTGCAGGAATGGGAGAGAAAGGTTCCGTAAGCCTGTACGTGTGCATAGCTGGTGGTGGCCTGAGGTGGGACCATCATCTGCTCTGTCGTATCATGTGTTAGAGTCATTCTCCCCTGCCTGGGTCCCCCACGGACTCACAGATCTGCCTGTGAAGAGGCATTGTAGATTCAGTGCGATATATCCTGAAACCAGACAGCTGTTCTCCCTGAAAGCAAACCCTCTCCCTCCCGCCCTTTTTTCTCCCTCACCCCTCCCTGTTCATTGGAAGAGTTGCCACATAATTATAATGCTAAGGAAATGGCAAATTATTCTGGTCTGGGGCTGACAAGATGACTCCCCCTCTGTGTGTGTGAATGTGCCACTCTTAGCTTCCTCCTGGGAGATACTAGCCCAAAGGAACTGGCCCTCAACATCCCTTCAGACACAAGACTTCACACTCGATCAGAAAAGGGCAACTCGGAGACAGATGAAGGCCCTGCTTGCTTTCCAGGTCTGTGTCTGAACTAGTCTCTGAGACGATGGGTTAGCTTAGCCTTAACCCTCTCTTGCTCTCCAATCAGACCTTTGTCTCTGGCCTACCTGCCAACCCTCTTGTCTTGGGTACGAGACTTGGTGTCCTTAAAGGTCCCTTGTCTCATCTGATTTATCTCCAGCTGGATAAAAATAATCTGGTTCACACATTATTTTGGGAACCAACAAAGTCCTAGATTCTACACTGAAAACCTGACCTAGCTAGCAAGCACCTAGAGGATCATTAAAGGTAGCAGCATCATAGGGTACTTTCAGAAGTGACAGTGCCCACCGCCACCACTTACCCAGGCGACGGTGGGTGCCATCACTCTGGTCAGGATCTGGCCTGGCTGCCAAACTAATGTGAAGGCGGGCAGAGAGATGCATGGATGTGCATTCACCCTGACCTGTCCCTACGCACAGCAGCCCAGCACCCCCTCCCCACTGCTGACGGGCAGACATGGCAGCCAATGATGGCCACCATGGCACCTGGAATCACTGGGACTTTGGACCGGGTCCAAGTAAAGTGGAGTTTTCAGATGTGAAAGCCGACTTTACTACAGGTCTGGCAGCTGGATCCCGCCAGCTAGTCGCCACCATGGTCGGGATCCAGCCTGGGGAAACATCTGGTGGCAGCTACTGAGTCTTTGACCCCATCTGGATTTCCCCTATAATTTCTCCCCTTAAGTTCTTGCCATTCGTATTACATCCAGCCCCCACACCCCCGCCATCCAGCTTTCCATCCCTGGCAATGACACCCTGGTCTGTTTGGATTACATGAGGGCCCTGCCAGGATTGGTAGATAAGGGATATTATGCAGCTGTGAGATGTCTGTTCCATGGGATTCTATGGAGCTGTAGGGTGTCTGTTCTATGGGCCTATACAGAGGAGAAGGGTATCTGCTCTATGAAGTTCTATGGTGCCGAGTCACCTGTGGAGATGTCTATTCTATGGGGTAGAGGGTTGTCTGTTCTGTGGGGCTCTACAGAACTGTGTGTCTATTCTATGGGGTTCTATGGAGCTCTGAGGCATGTCTATTCTTGTCTGCGTATGGGGCTCTATGGAGCTCTGAGGTGTCCGTTCAATGGAGCTGTCTGGTTCTCAAGTAAGGGAGATTCCTGAAAGCAGGGGTAGGCCACTTTGAAAATTGGTACAAGCACTGCTGCTTAGGACATTTTCACACGGACACTTATTTCCAGGATAACAGAAAAATCTGGTGTTTACAAAACCCAATTTTTGAGGTTTTGTTGGAACATCCAGATGTGAAACTATTCCATTATTATGTCTGTATAAGCAACTTATCTCGGGATAGTCAACTATCCAGAAATTAGCACCATAAAGTCTTATGGCAAGAGCTGGCATCCTATCTCAGAATAAAGTTATCAATGGATAGAAATGCCCATGTAAACAGGTACCTTTTTGTAATCACTAGATATTAACAATCCCAAGATAGTTTTCTCCTAATCCAGTGATAGTTTGTTCATCTGAAAATGCCCTTAGATAAGAGTTGGGGGTGTGAGTGCTTAAGGAATGTGATCAGGATGTTATTATTATCATCTAATTCATTTTTATCCCGCTTCATCCTGCCTTCAGCAGCTCAGGGCAGCATACAACCGTCAACAATAAAACAGCAATAAAAACATCTTAAAAGAACACTTAATAAAAATTCATACAAAAGAAGTCCAAGAGTGCAAAAAATGCATATAAAAACCCCACCCAACCCTAAAGCTCCCCACACCCATCCCCTTCACCAAAAGCCTGGCGGAAGAGCTATGCTTTACACTGACGCCAGAAGGCGAGAAGATTCGGGCTGAGGTGGACACCAACCCGGGAGTGAGTTCCACAGTATGCTGCAGCTGCCGAGAATGTCCGCCTGTTGGTCCCCACTAACTTATATCGCAGAACCTCCAGGAGGGCGTCCCCTGATGACTGCAGAGGCTACCCTGGGGCCCGGGAAGTGAGGCGGTCTCTCAGATAGTTAGGGCCCAGGTCAAAACCAGCTTTATAGGTCAAACCAGCACCTTGAATCGGGCCCAGAAGACAATAGGCAGAAGGAAGGGGAGGATCTATGCCCTGGATCCATTCCGTTCTCAAGTGCACGCCCTCATCTCTGCTTCCTTACCCTGAGCTTGCACTTTCAGTGCTTGAAGACAGAGGGCGACTTTAGACACAACGGCAATCAGGTGCTTAAGACATTCATGTGGCTGTGTGTTTTGCCTAAGCACCGTCACTATTTTTGGCCACTGGTTTGTCCCGTTAGCATTCCATTAACTCCTCGTTGGTTGCACAGATGTATCGGGTGTGGGAGTTGAGCGTTTCCCCTGTCCTCGTGGCTAGCGTGTCTAAAGAAATCGGGTGGTGCATTCACAGCTATTTCCTGCCTGTCTGCGCCGAATCCTCCACTCCGCGCCCCCACCAAACAGCTCATTCTTTGCTGCACACCATCCATGTGCTCTCCCAGAGCACCTGGGGTGGGGGTGAGCAGTGAAGAATCAAATGTTTAGCTGCAGAGCAGAGGATGAAGCAGACCCAACTGCTCTCCCACATGGACTACAACTCCCATAATTCCATGGGAGTGCTTCTGCCAGGACAGCTTCCAGCACAAGTGGCAGGCAGGGCCCCGATTAGCCACTGGATGTGGAAAACAGTAGCGGGAGCTAATCGGGGTCAAATGGTGTCAACACACATTCCACCACCCCTTGCCATTGTGTCTAAAGGCACCCAGAGACTAAATCCACATCTGATCCAGGAACCAGAAAGGGAACACATCAAAAAAAGGCATGGGATGGATTTGGTCCACAGGTCACTAGCTTCCCATTCCTGCCTTAAATAAAGGGATGTCTGGCCACCCTAGGCCCTGCCTAGTGATGGAATATGGAAGTCCACCTTGGAGGTTCTAAGCTGGATAGTCACCTGGGCCTGAGCAAGCCAGGCTTGGAGCATCTCAAGACCACCTGCTGCAATAATTGAGGGGACATTGGGCCAGGACTCTAGAGAACCTGTCCCAGGATGATAAATCACCAGATTTAGCTCCCTGTCAGCATCCAGCCAGAGAGGGGAATGAGCAGACGGCTCCTTAAGCTTTGGGAAGGAAGCAGGCTCTGGTTACCGGGCAGCTTTCAGTGTAAACGGAGAGGAACAGGAAGCAAAGCCATTAACATAGTTCAGTTGGTGCAATCCAAAAATGGCCTCACAGCTCAGTGCAAGGCGGGGGGGGGGGGGGGGGGAGCATTCCATAGGATTAACCCTTTCCCAGTTACTTTACTTGCAGGCCCTCTAGGAAAGACTTCTTCCAAACACTTTCTAGCTAGGGTCTAGTGGTAATTGGACGGGTCTAAATTGGAACAGGAAGGATGTCTGGCAAGGAAGAGGGATGCAGCGTTCATTTTCACTACTCTTGGAAAATTTGGGTGACTGCAGAATTTTGGGAAAGCTGTATCTCCCTCAGCCCCATGTACAGTAGCCACTGCTCGTATCCCTTTCCCATGATATATTCAACTTCCACACACATCCCCGACACACACTAATAGATCCTAATAGATCACACCATGTTCTTCTAGTGGACACTAATGCTAGATCACTACTTGCCATGGCTTGCTCCCCAATTCTGCAATGCAACCCAATGTAATGAGAACAGCACCCTAAACTGGTCAAGATACATGCACTGTTGCTGCGCTCTACTGGATGGAATCAGAATAGCCCCACCAGGTGCCATAGCCCCTGTAGTGCAAAGTTTCGCAAACTGGGGTTCAAGAATCTAATTAGGATCCCACTATCTGCAGATGGCATCAGATGTATATTATACTGTTATATACCGTATACGAGCTAGTCTGGTGCCTAGTAGATAAGGTGTTGCACTTGGCTCTGGGAGGTCATATCTGAAAGAAAACCTCCTCCTCAGCATTCCATCTTGAGCCTTAAGGTCAGCTGACATGGCACAAAGTGCATGAAGCTAAGGCCTGCATGAGGCATTCTAGGTGGCTACCCCGCAGCTCTGGAACTCCTTTCCTCTAGAAGTTTGACAGCTCAAACCTGAGCATCCTTTGGAGGCAATGTAAAACCTTCCTATTTGACCAGGTATTTGATGGGAAGAGAAAGGCTTTTGAGAGTGAGTTTTTATACTTCATTTTATTTATTCTCTATTTATGGTATTTTTATTTTATATTTATAAATGTGTTTTAAGTGAGGTAACCTACCCTGAACCTCTGGAATAGGGCAGGCTACAAATCCAATGAATGAATGAATGAATGAAATAACTAGGTGGTCTTGGGCAAGATACTATCTCTCAGCCTCAGTTTCCTATTTGTAAAATGGGAATAAGGACGCTTGAGAGAAAACTAGATAAGGATTGTACAGGACTTTGAAAATTGAAAACAATGTATATATATATATACACACACACATACTCGTTGCTATCTAGGGCCACAGGATTACATTTAAGTCTCAAAACGGGGTCACATAGGCAAAACCTTTGGGATCCACTGCTGCAGTGCTAGTGGAACCCACATGAAGGAAAGTGAGGGGAAGAGGCAAGGAATATGTGCTTGCTTCACAGTATGTATGTGAGCCTATTCAAATCACAACTAAGCAGGCTGCTTATTTTGATCAAGTGGTAGAGATAAATACATTTAGACCTGGAAGTTCTTAGTTCAGTTCCTGCTGTGGTGACCACATCATGCTATTTGCTTATGAAGGCTCCCCTTTGGGTCAACACCCGGCTTTCAGAGCAGAAGGTTTTGAGTTCTATCCCCACTGTTTGCAACAAAAAGCCGAACCATGATTTAGTTAAATCCCCACACCTTTATATAGCGCCTTTCATATCCAAAGGCTTGAAAAACTCTCTCTCTCTCCTGCTCTCTAGGAGCCCCAAGGCCTGGTAGCATTAAAGCGCAGATGGAGCTGTGGAACGCAACAGTTGTTTGACAGCCATGCAGAAACATTTGGGACAGGAAGTGAAGAAGAATTCCATCTCCTACTTCTTCTGCAAAAAGGTTGTCACTACGCAGAACACAAGAGACCACATTAGGTAGGGCACTGAGGCTAAAAAAACCTCCATTGGAAAAATGTGTCTGTGATGGTGTGCTGGGCAGAGGTAAATCCCATTGATGTGAGTGGGAGTCATTCCTACATAATCCCACCAGAAAATCTTGCAGTGTCTCTACCACTGACACCTCCCTTTAGCCAGAGCTCAATGCAGTGCAGATGCAGGAAATATAGTCTGGTCTCAAAGGTCAGCTGACATGGCTTGCCTGAATCTCTATTAGCAGTGAACACATTTTCAGAGACCATCTTGTGCGTGCATGGGAGGAGTGGGGCATGCCAATTCACAGGTCATTTCTCACATGCAGTCAGAGTGGACACTGATGTCTATCTTATAGTGGATATTCAAGATGGCAAATGTATAACCCGAAGGGTCTATAATATGCATGGAAGATTTATTTATTTATTTATTTAAAACTTATATCTCACCCCTCCTGTCCAAAGGCAGCTTGGGGCGGCAAACAACACAGACAAAAAATTCAACAATAAAACATTTTAAAATATATCTACAAATTTAAAAACAAATAATAAAAACTCACCCTCCCTCCCAAACCCCACCTACCCCCCCCTCGCCAAAAGCCTGGCGGAACAGTCAGGTCTTACACAAATGTCAAAATGACAGGAAGGTGGGGGCCAACAGAGCCTCCTCCGGGAGTGAATTCCACAGCACAGGGGCAGCCACCGAAAAAGATCTCACATCAGTGGCCACCCGCCTCGCCCGGGGAACCTCCAAAAAGGCACCCAAGGACAATCTCAGGGGTCGCACGGGCACATGGGGAGTGAGGCGATCCCACAGATAAGCGGGGCCCAGACCGTGAAGGGCTTTGAAGATCAAAACCAGCACCTTGAACCTAGCCTGATGCTTTATAGGCAGCCAGCGCAGAGCCCGGAGCACAGGTGTCATGTGCTCCCTGCGGCCCACCCCCGTAATGAAGTCTTCATTGTGAAGACTCATAGCCATGGCACTTCTACATGTCAATGGCTGTGACTCAAAAGTTGTGGTCAGTACTGTGTGTATGGGGTGGATGGAAATCAGATAGTAGAGGAGGGGCACAGCTGGATTGAAAGCACTGGAAGCTATGAGGAGAGAGCGATGCATTTGGAATGGGTCCAGCGCAGTTATGGCATGAGGAGCATGTGTGACCAATTGGCCATGCTGTTCCAACTCAGGAGGGGAGAGGGAAGGGTTGCTGCGCACGCTGGCTTTGTGGAAATCGGCAGGGAGCAAGCGGGGAGGGGGTATTTCCTCTCTTTATCCCTGGCTCTTCAGGTTTCAGTCTGGGTTTCCAGCCGCTCTTACACATCTGGGGAAATGCATTGCCTCTCTGTTCCCAAACATCCTCCAAACACTGCTCTCGGAGATGGCCATGGTAGCCTTGCTCTCTAAGCACAGAGCCTGCAGGGGTCTGTCAACAGCAGAGGGGTTCTATGTGCTGGGAGCCTGATTATATTTATGGCAGTAGTGACTAAAAGCTCTGGGTCAGGGCCCTAGTGTGCAAGCAGAGAAAGGAGTTATAAAGCTTACGAGGTCCTGAGAATGTAGCATTGCCAGATGTCATGCGTTTTAAGAGTTGCCCCATTCCAGACCCCCAGCTCCATGCTACCCCATAAAAAAGACACCCCCATCTCCATAGACCTCTCTAGAACAGATACGCCCCAGCTTCATAACACCGACATATGACAATTTCATAGACCTCCACAAAGAGACACCCCATAAATCCATAAAGCCACATAGAACAGACATCCCCACAAGAAGCCTCTAGAACAGACACTTCAGTTTTGTACAGAGAGCACCCCCCCAAGTTCCATACAGCTCCAGAGAACAGACACCCCCACAGTTCTATAAAAGCCTGTAGAAGAGACATCCCACATCTGCAAAATAGAACATTCCAGCCCTGCAAAGCCCCAGAGAACAGACATCCCACCCAGCTCCCTAGAGATATCTAGAACATGCCAGTCCCTCCCCAACTTCAATGAACTCCACATAATGGATTTTATAGTGCACCCTCAGATTTGAGGCAGTGTATTTTAGTGGTTAAGGTACTGGACCTGGGACTGAAAGTATGTGAACTCTAATCCCATCTCTGTCACTGTAACTTTTATTTGGGAAAGAAGACCCTTCTCCTTTTCCTCTCCCACCTCTTCTTTACATAGGAAGTTATTTGGGGCAGGGACTTTCCCCCCTTGCTGCGTGTCTGTACAGCACCCAGTACAATGGAGAATAGGAATAATAATAATCTGGGTGGCCTCTTTGCACGCCAGACAGTCAATCATCTGCCTTGCTGGACCCCCCTATTGACCTGCTAATCAGCTCTGTCTACACCCCCAGGTATCCATCTTCTGCCATTTCCTCTACAAGCTGCTCCTGAGGGCGGTAGCCCTCGGGCAGCAACTGAAGGGCTGCACAAAAGGGCACTGGCTTTTTTGCAGTCGTTTGGCGGCCAGTAAGGGGCCAGGCCATGTACCCCCTGTTCCTGTGGCATTCTCCTATACCACTCATTGAGATATGCCGGCACCCATCCATCAATCCTGTCCACCTGCAGTAAATATCTAGTCTGCTTCCATGTACCTTTCCTCCCCATCTCCTAAACTCCTTCTCTCCCAGCTCCCCCCTTGGAGCAACATTCCTGCACCTCCACACATTTCACACACACACCCAATTTTACTTCTTGCTCCCGCCCCTTCTCCCCAAACCTGATCCCCATCCTGTGCCCCCTCTGGAACTGCCACTCTTCTGTCCAGAAAGTGCCATTCAGCTCAGGGGCGGCTGGTGGGTGTTGAGATTGGAGGGGTCGGTGGGCGGAGCCAGGGCAACGGTAGGCGGAGCCAGGGCAACGGTAGGCGGCATAACCCAGCAGCAAGGAGTTCCAAGGGTTAATGTTGGATGGACATTACATTACTTAATCAAGCAATTTCAGTTAGGTTAGGCAGGTTTAAAAGCAGGCAGACAACCTTAAACCTCACTTACAAGCAGTTTTACCAAAGACACACACACACACGCAGCAGAGGTTAAGAACGCTGCTTCAGAAAGAAGGGACTTGCTGCATGTATGTTGGAGGGACCCCAATCCCTGCTTCAGAAGTCCCTTCTGAAG
>QEPC01013663.1:1567410-1608921 GCA_003113815.1 Sphenodon punctatus
GCAGCTCCACCACCACCAGGTGGGCACCCCTCCATGGCGAGGCACACTGGCCAAGGGGCCACAGGGGGCCGGGGATGGAGGTACAGGGTTGGGGGGGAGCACCCAGGGGCGTGCAACCACAACCAGCAGAACTGAACAGGGGTCGGGGTGTTGGGGGCAGGTGGGAGGGGCTGGTGGGCCCACAGCGGCCCCCACAGCACACCTGTCACGGGCCCCACCCGCGGTGATCAGCTGCCGGGGGGGCGGCCAACCAACACCATAGCGGCTTCCCACTGGTGCAGGTGCCCCCCCCCTGCACTTCGGCCACCCGTGGTTCCCCCAGCAGCAACCCTTCCTGGGCCTGGTCCACGGGCTCCCCCTCCCCCACATAGGGCAACAGGACCTGCTGGCGAGGCCACCGTTCCAGCCTGCATGCCCCGTGATCCTGCCCCCGCTGCCACCCCAACCCCTCCACCAGGAAGCGATGCCCCCACCCCAGGACCATGCACCCCAGGACAACCAACCGCCCATGGTGTCTGCCCCACCCCCTTCGGTAAGGATGCAGCACCCTGGGGCTCTCTGGGGTGGGGAGCACTATGGGGGGGGGCTGGACGAGGACGAAGGGGCACTGCACAGGGCACCACCCCGTTAGGGAACCCAGTACAGAACTCACACTGAGCACATGCACCACAGGAACCGTGGAGCCATGACCGTGGCCACTACCAAGCGTACCAGCTCCGGTAAGCAGGTCTGGCCTGCACAGGGTCCATACTACCATGGGAGGGTCAGTACAAGGGCCCCCTTCATAGGGGGTTGCTCCACATTATGTGTTATGCTCGTGTGGGGTGTAGGGAGCTCCCTGGGTGACCACTGCACCTCCAGTGGCATGTGCACCTATATCTTACACCCTTCTTTTACCTCCTCACAGGGGCCATCAGCGGAGGCCAGGATGGAGCGGCCAGTGGATGACAGGGGGGCCGGGCCATCCAGTCAGTGATCCCTGCGGTTGGCTGTGGCTAGGGCTCGCCGACCTGCAAGTCCCGGTGGTGCGGCCAAGAAGGGGTGTGGGCACCCCCGAAGTTAACTACCCCCTCTCATTGTACGCACCCCCTACCAATAAAGAGCTGTTGCACAAACACCTCACTGTCGCTTCCTCTGTCCTTGGACAGGTGGTAGGGAGACAATCCTGGGGGGAGCCCATGGGGGTTCCATGGTGTGGGGGGCACTGTACAGTGTCTGGGCAGCTGCCGGGGCCAGGGCCCAACCCGGTGAGGCAGCTGCCAGTTGCGGTGGCTGGAACAGATGGGCACAGACCTGTCACTGGCGGGTCGACGAGGGATGCCTGCCAGGGCACTGCGGGGCCCGAGCACCCCGCAGCAGACAGCGAAGGGAGTGCGCACGCAACCCGGAAGCCCCCGGTTCCCAGTCCCTGGACCCCCGTCGCCCACACATGGCACGGAGGCAGGGCTGTGGTTCACAAGTACTACCCAGCTTTATTGAAGGGGTTCACAGGACTATGGATATGGGTGTGGGTTGGGTGATGCCCGGTATTCGGCTGCCTGGGCAATGATGCAGCAGCAGATGGTGTCCCTGTTCTCCTCTGAGATGCACCGGAACGCCCCTCCATGGGCATGTTGGTACAGGGGCACAGGGCCGACCCTGTGCACCGGTGGTGGGCTGTCCAGGGCAGCGCCTCCTGTCTTGCATACATTGTGCAGGATGCATGCTGCCAGGACAAGGATGGGGGGGTGGTCCAGGTCAAATTGGCTCCTGTGCATCAGGAGGCACCAGCGCGTCTTCAGGAGCCTGAAGGCCCGCTCCACCACGCTGCGTGCGGACGACAAGCACTCATTGAACAGGCGGTGGTCAGGGTTGTGCGCCACTGGATAGGTCCACATGAGCCACGGGCCGAGCGGGTAGGCGGGGACCCCTATCATAACAGGGGCCATGAGAACCCCCGCTATCACGCGGTACAGGTTGGGGGGGGCGATCTCCCTGTCGAACATGCGTGCATAGAAGGGGGAGGCACACAGGATACGCGTGTCGTGGCTTCGCCCCAACTGGCCTGTGTACACATCTATAAACAGGCCCCTATGATCCACTACGGCCTGCAGATTGATGGAGAAGACCTGTTTTCAGTTCATGTAGTTGATCTTTGCATGAGGTGGACATATGATGGGGATGTGGGATGCTGTCAATGGTCCTGATGCAATGAGGGAACCCCATTTCCTTGAACCCACGCATCACCTCCTTGGGGTCATGGAGCTGGATGACCCGCTCCAAGAGCAGGTCACACACATCATGGAGGGCCCTGTTCACGGTGGTGGTGCCCACCCTGAACTGCTCCCCCATGCTCCTACAGGAATCGGGGGTGGCCAGCCGCCACACCACCATGGCCACGCGCATCCGTTGTGGCAGCGGGAAACGCATGTTCATCTCCTGCCTCCAGAGGTGGGGGTTGAGGAGTTCCCCCAAGTGGGTCAGGAGGGAGTGGGGCATCCGGAAGTGGTCTGACCATTCCCCGTCTGTCCAGGTGGCCAACATGTTCTGCCACCAGTCGTTGGTGCAAGAGCGTGACCAGTGCCGTCGCAGGGTCGGTAGGGTCACGTGGTGGGCGTACACATTGAGGGTCCATCGGGCCAGGACGAGCTGGCCTTGCTGGGACACCACAGAGCCCAACAGGGCCCATTGCACGATCGCCACCCTCCTGAGGTTTGCATCCCTCCGCTGCCGTGTCCCCAGGAGGACAGAACCTCAACCCAGAAAGCAGATCAGGGCTATCTGCTGTAGCAGCATGCGCAGCAGCAGGAGGGCTGCGCCCAAGAGTCGCAGCAGCACATCCCTGGGCTGTGGGTACTCGTCCCCCGGCTGCATGGTTCCGCAGCTCCCCACTCCCAGTCACCCCTTGCTGGCACGTGCCCTGGCTGCCGCGCACTCCGCTGTGTGGCCCGTGCCCCTGGCCCACTCTCCCCTGGTATCGCAGGTGCTCCTATGTGTCAACCTAGCTCGGTGTCGCCATTCATCCAGCTCGGTGTTGCCGTTCTCTGTTTGCTGCTTGACCCCGTGCTACAGTCACTCCGCCCCACCCCCAACCACCTGCATCAGGTCGCTTATGTACTGTGTAGCCCGGTGGGGGCAGGGCACCAATTGCAGCTGCACTGGGGATGTGCTGGGGCTGCCACCGGTTGCCGGACCCGGCTGATCATCCCCGCGAGTGCGCCGGCCGCATGCCCGCTGGGGGGGGGGATAGGACACCGTGCACCCCAGGGTACCACTGCCTCTGCACCCGCACTACAGTCCCCCCTGCCATGGTTCGCCTTTGCATGCTGCAGCTGCGCACGGTGTGGATACAATGCCTGGCTCAGCTCCTTGGCCTGGCGCAGTGCCCAGCCATGGGCTCCTGCATCTCTCGGCACCTGTGCTGCATCCCTTCTGTCTTGTGTGTGGGTTGCGGCACCCCGGCCCCAGCAGGCCGGCCTATCTCTGGCATGCAAGGCTGCCTGTGGGAGAGGGTAGCCACTTGTTACGTGCTCGTCCCAGTCGCTGCAGCCCTCCATCTCCTGCCTGTTGCTTCACTGGAGCGGGCCCCACTCCTACCATGGCCGGTCATTCTGCGGGGCCCTCAGCCGGGGATGTATGGGAGGGGTGACCGCCCTGTGCGGACATGCTGTTGATGGCCCTCTGGCTGAGCCCCGACATTCAGCTGTTGGTGGATGACCCCCTGTCAGTGGAGGAAGGCTTTCGACTCGTCACGGTACATGTGGATGATGGGTCACCAGGTCAGTGCCCCAGCATGCCGGGGCCATTCCCTCGAGCTCGGCTTCACCCCCCTGTGCCAGCCTCCTTGGGGGCACCCGGCCGCCGTTGTCATGCCGTGGACCGCTGCGGAGTTAACGGCGGCTCGCCTGCTGATGGAGCAACCTGGGTTCGGCCTCACCTTGCTGTCTGGGGGTCTCCCTGTTGCTGCCTTGTACACCGGAACCCTCCTGCATGCCCGCAGCATCCCACGCACACCCTCAGACATGGTGGCCCTTCTGTGGGACCTGGACTTGCTGTTCCCTGAGGTTGGTGGCCCATTACGGACCAGGGACCCCTCCACTGTGGAGCTCGCTGCCCTTCGATCGGTGAGGGACCTTCCAGCTGTGCGGGCTGCAGCCGCCGGAGCAGATCTCCTCCTTCTCCGCTTCCTGGTGGATGCTCATTTGCGCTCCCGAGGCTTCTGAAGGGGCCTGTTCACCTGTTCACTTCGTGCAGGGGTCCGGGTGCTCTTCCGGGTGGTGGCTGTCAGCATGTGGGGTGTGCCCCTGGTGCTGTTGCTGCCCCCAGCCCTCTCAGGGCCCGTTGGTGCGGGTATTCCCCATTGCCCTGTCCCTTCTCTCCTGCAGTTATGGTTGTTATGCTGCTGGCGATCTTGCACCTAGGCGCGATGGTGCAGCAGCTGGAGCGGGCGGTGTGGGACATGTTGGCGGCGGGCCGGTTGTTCGATGGCATCCGTGAGTGTGCTGCCTGTTTGCTGGGCCCTGTGCCTGTGTCCCTCCGTGGGGGGGTTCTGTTCCTTGGTGCCCGGGGCCAGCTCTGATGGCTGTCTCCTCCCCCTCTGTCCCATTCAGTGCACGCCATGATCGTGGAGCGGACCTGGGAGCAGGGGGAGTTGTTGGAGCTCCTCCTGCATGTCCTGGAGCGGCTGCACCGGCTGGACCACGTGTAGGCTGAGCGCTGGCGCCGGACGCAGAGTCGCTGGCCCTATTGACCGGGTGCTGTCCCAGGCTTGCCGCTGCTGGCACTGCCCCCCTTCTGTTGTCCCATCCCCCTTCCTTGGCCTGTTGTTGTTGCCCCCTGTTGCTGGTTCCCCCTTTCATTAAAGGCGTCTGTGTTCCTTCCCGGTGTGTCCATGTTGTGCTTGTGCTTTGCTTTGCCCTCTTCCCTTGTGCGGGTGCCTCTGGGGGGGTGTTGTGGGGTTACCTGTGTTGTGTGGGTGCCTTCCCCCCCCCTTGGCCCCCCTTGGCCCGTCCCTGTGTGCTTCTGCTGCCTGCTGGGGCGGGGTGGTGGTGGTGGTTGCCGCCGGGCTATCTGGGCTGTGTGGAGCCGGCTCCTTTGTAGCAGCTGTCATCCCATCTCCCTCCCACCCCGTCTGCACGGGGGCGGGGTTGCGTTGCATGGCTTCGTTTGCCCTCGCTCGGCCATGTTGTGCTGTCACTGTGCCGGGTGAGGCTTCCCCACCGGTCCCGGCTGTCCGTGTACTTGCATGGGTGTTTGCTGGGTGCTTCCTGGGATGGGTGTTTGGCCGCTGGGTGTTTGCAGGCCCCTTCCCTTTCCTTCCCACACACCCCCCGCGGCGCTGTCCGTGTAACTGTCTCCCTGTTTGGTGCCGCCGGATGTTCGCTGGGTGTGCTCACCCACCCATCCACATCCATCTCCACCCATCAGCAGTGCTGCATCGTCTGTGTAAGAACAGCCTAACTCAGAAGTCTGCTTAACACCCAACTTTACTAACTGGGGATAGGAGTGGAGAGTCTGGAGACTATCAGTTGGTAGCACAGAGCGAAAGGTCAAACCATCTCACAGTCTGTTCCTCGGTTCCTCCTCCACACTCCCCAGCTGGCCCAGAAGAGGGGTACAATCCAAGAGTTGAGCCAGCTCTCCCAAGCTGCATCTCCAACTCCCAGCAACTCCCAATTGCAGCTTAGGGCTTCCTCTGTTCCAGGGACTGACCTGAACTGCCCAACACCCAGAGTACTTAAACCCAGAGTAACCTACCCCACCCAGCTCAGGTAACTGGTCACCCCCTGAGTGTGCCCTCTGAGCCATAGACCTGAACTCCAGGTCAGGCTTGAGAACGCCATTCGGGCCTACTTACATGGCCACCGTGTGCTTCTGTTTACTGTAAAAAACTGATTCACCTGGCTGCCTCTCCAGTCTACCTCATGTTCAGTTCAGAGTTCACCACATTGTCAAAGATTGCCAATGGTAATAGTCAAGCAGGTGAGTGAATAGGACACTGACTGTCGGAAGTTGGGAGTGAATGGATCACTCCATTGACAACCTATATTTTGAACTTCAAGTATCCATTGCTGGCCACTATCAGAGACAGGATACTGGGCTAGATGGACCATGATCTGATCTGTCATCTCTTTTAGTCTGGTCCCTTCCATCTCTACAATATTTTCATTTTAAACCAGTTCACCTTAAGGGCTGCTTCTATTTGGAGGGTAATCAAATCATCAGCGTCCGATGGGAGTTTAAAAATAAAAGCTGGGTACTACCAATTGGAAATCGGAACAGAAACTGACTCCCGCACCAGTGTTGATCAACTGTCCAGGTGAGCAGCAAAGAGAGCATGTTGCGAATTGGACACCCTGACCTGCTATCTACACAGAGCTGGGGGGTGGGGGTGGAATTGGGAACCCCCTCCTGCACAGCACATGCTCCAGACAGGAAATGGATTGTATAACACCACTGGATAACTGGGGACAGCCAAGGAGAGAGAGAGAGAGAAAAAGCACCCTTCTCTGCAAGAGAGATCCTATCAGCCATGTAGGCACAGCCCTTCTCTGGTGTGTATGGCATGCATGCGGTGCCCCTCTAGTGGCTGCTGCCAGACCACACAGCTAGGCGAGTGTCATTTGTCAGAGCTAATGAAAGGGAACAGTTGAGTCCACCCTTATGGCTCCATCCAGAGGATGCAAAAATTCTATTTGGGCTTCTGCTCCTCTAACATGCCTGGCTGGGAGAGCTCCAGGCAGACTGGCCTCCTAACTGTCCCCATTTCATGCTGCCACAACTTGAGTAGTTATTCCTCTCTGCCTGGCTTTGGTTGGTCGCCATCTAGAGTACGGCATCCATTTTGGGTCAGCTCACTTTAAGGATATCAACAAGCTCAAGATGGTTCAGAGGAGAGGAGCAAGGATGATAAAGGGGATGGAGGGAAAGATTTACACAGAGTGATTAGAATAGTAGAATTGTAGGACTGGAAGTGTCCTCAGCGGGTCACCTAGTCCAACCCCTTGTTCCAAGGCAGGGGATCCTCTGCCTACAGCATTGCAGACAGATGCCTGTTCAGACAGCTTTTGAAAACATCCAAGAAGGGAGAATGAAAAAAACGGGGAATGTTTATCATAGAACAAAGGAGATTAAGGCGGCGGGGGGGGGGGGGGGGGGGGGGAGGACATGGTTACAGTTTGTCAACTATGTAAAAGGATGCTATAAATGGCGCCTGGCTCTCCTCTCTGATCACGGAGGATAGAACTAGAAGTGATGGCCTAAAATTAAAGGAGAAAAGATTTGGACTAAACATTAGGAAGGACGTTCTCGTGACCAGGACAGTTAGGCAATGAAATAATTCACCAAGGGAGGTTCTGGAGGCCCCCACCAGGAGGTCTTTAAAAACAAGTCAGACAAACATCTCTCAGGGATGGTGTCGATAGTATGGGTCCTGTTTAGTAATGGGGCTGGACTAGATAGCGTTTGGGGTTCCTTCCAGTCCTAAGATTCGACCCAGAACAACAGCTAGGCCTGCCACCTCCTCACTGCCCAGCAGCAGAGTTAGCAGGGAATGAAGTCAAGCCACAAAACGAATACCCAGGATGACTTGCACATGCAGATGAGAATTGGTCAGTTTGGCAATATAGCATATTCATATTATATGTTCTTATTGTAAAACCTGCAAGCCCGTAGTCTAATTCTGATAGGAGTGGAGGGACAAAAGGTCCTGAGGTGGGGGGGAAGAGCTGCAGTCAACAATTGATTATTATTAATTATTATTATTATTATAAGCATTTATATAGCGCAAGCAATGTACCTGGCGCTGTGCCAAAGTACATCCTGTGCAGTTTAGAGGCAGTCAGCTTCATACGTCTGTGAACTCCATGTGTCAAACCCCTTTGTTTTAGGCAGTTTATATGATTGATCTGTGTCCCAGCAGTAGCTGGCTGGGAAGAAGGGGAGTAACACCCCAATGATGAGAACAAGATAGCTTTGCAGATAAGTTGAGACCTCCTTCCATGCACAACAGACAGCATGGGAGATGACCCAAAAGTTCCTGTTCTCAATCTCTGGAAAACAGTTGCAGACTTCTCTTTTCTTCCCTTACATTGAAAAAACCCAGGCCTTCCTACCCAACCCCAGTCCCTCCTCCCTCTCTGCCTATTCAGCAAGCCGGGCTCCACGTCTGGGGAAACAGAGGAATTATTTGCCATCCAAAGTAGCAGGACGGTTCTTCTTTTCCATCTAACTGGTTTCATCAGCGTCAGCGCTGGAGACGAGCGCTGTATTGTGCTTTGTGAGAAGAAGTTTCCAGCTGACCCGACGGACCTGAGCTCCCCAGAATGCACGCTGCTCAGATTCCAGAGAACGTGTCAGCTAGAAAGTTTGTGAATCAATCCTGCAAGAGGAAATTGCTCAATGAAGGCTGTGGGGAAAACTCCATTTTCCAAATGAGTGGCTGTACCCGTGCTGGGTCTCCTAGCATCTGAGCATTGAACAGCAGGAGAGGGATGATTAAAAATGAAAGGGAGGAGTTTGGTCTCCACTCATCAGGACTGTCAGCATTTCACATCCACTTAGGCAATGCAGCATGTATGGGGCAGCAAACCTGTTTATGTCCATTTACTAGCTGGAAATTCATTCAAGTAAAAATTAGCTTTGTATTTGCTAGATCAAAGTTTCAAAAAGAAGGGACACTATGGAACTGTGGGGCATCTGCTCTAGGGAGTTATATGGAGTTGTGGGGCTCTGAATTAAGGGGCATTTGTTATGTTCCGTTGAACTGTGGGGCTCTGAAATAGTAGACATCCATTATGTTCTATATGGGGAACTGTGGAGAAGTCGGTTCTTTGGAGCTGTGGATCGGTTCTATGGAGCTCTGTGTCTGCTTCTATGGGACTTTCTGGAGTTTGATTCTATGGGCTCTGAAATTCTGTTCTATAATTGAGCTGTGGGTCTTTTCTATCAGGAGTTTGGTGTTATGGGCTCTGAAATAAGGGACATTCTCTTAAAGCAGCGGTGAGGAATCTGTGGACCATGGGCCAAATCCAGCCCACCACTGGTTTTTATTTGGTCCTTTTCCAATTCATGGATCTGGCCCGTGGTTCAGTGTAAGGGTCATAGAGTGAAGGGCATCCAGGTTGTGAGTGGACATGGCATTTTGGTTAGAAAAGGGTACGGTCAGGGCCAGAGGAAAAGACAGGAAGGGGAACAGGAGGGACAAGGACTAGGGGAGAGGCAGGATTAGGAACAAGAGAAAGGAAGCGGGAACAAGACACAGAGCAAGAGCTGGGCTGGAATCAGATAAGATAATAATAATAATAATGATAATAATAATTTTATTTTTATAGCATTCACCTGCCTACAGGGCACTCGGATCGCTTCAAGTTTTACATAAAAGTAAAAACAATGTAAACCATTTAAAACAACGTAAAATAAAATAGTATTTTAAAAAATTTAAATAGGGGAAGGAAAAAGGGAGGCCAGAGTACATTAAGGGAACTGGCAGTGGATCCTAAAAGCATCTAGAAAATAAATACATTTCAGATGCATTTTAAAGGTGAGGGAAGAACTGAGACTGCATTCACACCTGACACGGTGTGGTGGCGGCGAGACCCACGAGGGAAGACGGAGCAGCAGGGAAGAGCCAGATGGCCAAAGAAGAACTGGTGCGAACGGGGATCTGCCGCAGCTACCCTCACACATGTCAGGGAGCAAAGTATGTCTTGGACAACTGGGGATAGTGAGTTCCTCACTGAGGGGCCTGCCACAGTAAAAACCCAATCGCCCACCAACTTAAGATGCAATGGCGGAACCCCCGAACAGTGGGTGTTTCCTTAGCACAGATACCTATCAGTATGAGGCTCCAGAAGAAGGTCTCAAATATAGCCAGGGCC
Organism: Sphenodon punctatus; assembly: GCA_003113815.1. Classification (NCBI taxonomy): domain Eukaryota; kingdom Metazoa; phylum Chordata; class Lepidosauria; order Sphenodontia; family Sphenodontidae; genus Sphenodon; species Sphenodon punctatus. The sequence continues at coordinate 1,577,268 of QEPC01013663.1, forward strand.
TAAGCTGTTTACGGCCCTAAAAAACAGTGCAATCTTAAACTCAGTCCATTGTTGTACAGGCAGCCAATGCAGAGAACCCAGGGAAGACATGATATGATCACAGCTGCCCAAACCAGTAAGCATTTGCGCTACCGCATTCTGAACAAGCTGCAAGTGATGGATAAGCACTGCCAATAGCCTGTAGAAGAGGCAATTACAAAAATCAAGCCTCCTAGTCACAGGGAATGCGTCAATGTGGTAAGGTCAGCCTGGAATAAATAAGGGCATAACTTACGCAAATTGCATAGTTGAAAAAAGCATTTCCGCACCACGTCCAGTACCTGAGTTTTCATGGAAAGAGTGTGGTCAAAAGTGATGCCCAAGTTCTTTACCCGGTCCACTACTTCTACCAAGACCCCATTCACATTTAGGGGTCCAAGGGAGGCAAGGGCATCCTCATATCGGCTGCCCCTTCCCACCATCACTACCTCAGTCTTCCCCAAATTGAGCATGAGGTAGCATTCCGCCAAGGCAGAGGCCAAGTTGGCAGGGCTCATGGGGCAAGAGATATAAAGTTGTGTATCATCAGTGTACCAATGATACTTAACCCCATGCTTGATCATGACATCCCTAAAGGGCTGCATGTATATGTTGAACAACATTGGTGTTCAGAACCTTGAGGAATGCTGCAATTTAGGCCCCTTGGGGATGACACATATCCATCCATCACCACTGATTGGCTCCTCCCTTCTAGGTATGACTGAAACCACCAACCGGCAGCTCGCATCACACTCAGCAATGTCCCTCAGCCACTGAAGCAGCAACCCATGGTCAATCATATTGAACACTGTCGTAAGGTACAGCATGACCAAAATGGCCAGCTGTCCTCAATCTAAAAATCATCAGCAGATCGTTCAACACCCTGACAAGTGCAGTCTGTACCCCGTGGGAAGGCCTGAACCCAGACTGGAATTTCCCCAAAATATTGTTTGAGTCCAGGTGTCTCTGTAGTCACACGGTCACAGTCTTCTCAAGCACCTTCCCTAAGAAAGGCATATTGGAGACTGGGCAATAATTGTCAAACACTCCAATATCAAGAGATGGTTTCTTGAGAAAGGGGCAGACCATTGCCCATTTGAGGGCAGCTGGCACCCTCCCATCCCTAAAGGAGATGTAAACAATGCCTGTAATAAAGGTACCACCGACTCAGTACTCGCCTTCAATAGCCAGTGACAGGCACAGGTTGGAGGCATGCGTGGTGGGTCTCAACAATCCCAGCAGCGCACAGACCTCCTCCTCAACCATGTCAAGGTCAACCAGGTGACTACAGTCCCTTAGGACTCTGCAGCTCTCCACATCAAAGGGCCCAACGAGTCCCACCCAGAATCCCTCTATCTTCTCTGCAAAGAACGTAGAAAATTTCTCACAGCGCTCAGTTGAAAAAACTGTGGACGGATTGAGACAGTCCAGATTCACAGCCTGAAACAGTTGCATGGCCAATCTGTTTCATGCAGCATCTATGCCTGAGGACAGGTACAAGCACTTGGCCTCCGTAATAGCCCATCTGTACAAACCCCAGAAATACTTTGTACACCTGAAGATCAGCTTCCAGATAGCGCCTCAAGCATTTCTCTCCAATCTATGCCCCGGCCTCTTTAAGTCTGCCAGATCGTTGTTAAGTCTACAGATGGTCAAGACAACTAGGGTCCATCGAGGAGCCAGGGAATTGAGGACCCCCTCTAACAGCTGAAAATAGCTGTTGGTGAGCCTCTCAACCCCCTGGTTCAAAGAGGCAGATCTATCAACTCCAGCACTAATAATGAGGTTGCTGAAATCCACCAGATTCAGCGGTTTCCATGGCCATTCTACAATCAATCGGCTATGGTGCTGTTAGTCAGGTAGAGCAGCCCAGCCCTTCAGGACTTTCCCTTCAATATCTACCTGCAGGGAGAGGAAGGGGTCAAGTGTTCTCACTCCTCCCCTCAAAGATAGATGCGTCACCCAACTTCCTGGTGCTACCAGACGACAGCCTTATAGTGATGATCTATAAAGCCCTATACGGCCTTGGCCCCTCATACCTTAGGGACCGCCTCACCCTTCGCGCCCCGGAACGGCTCCTGCGGTCTGCCGGGGGTGCCCTCCTGGAGGTCCCACATGTAAAGCGGGGGGCCACGATGGAGCGAGCATTCTCGGTGGTAGGGCCGCGGCTGTGGAACTCCCTTCCGGAGGAAGCTCGCCTGGCCCCAAGCCTTTTGACATTTCGGCGGAACTGTAAGACCTGGCTGTTTGCCCAGGCCTTTGGGAGGGAGGGGGGGGTGATTTTAATCCCCCGCCCATTTATCTATTTATTACTGTTTTCTAGCCCTGGTTTTTGATGTATTTTATATTTATATTTTAACTGAATTTTAATTGTTTTTATTATTGTTGTTAGCCGCCCCGAGCTGCATTGCAGGAGGGGGCGGGATATAAGTCTGAAAAATAAATAAATAAATAAATAAATATGCTGGCTCGCAGCCAGCCAGGAAGCTGGTAGACGTGACAAGGGCAGGAGACAGACAGGAGGAGGTGTGGCAAGGGCAAAACAGAAAGGTCTTTTGTGTGTGGGGTGGTGGTGGCTGGGCCTGAGGCAAGGAGAAGCAGTGGTGCCACATATCCAGCCACTGCTCCAAGAACTCCAGATGTGAGGGTTCAAGACCTGGGTTGGGGGTGACCCCCAGGTGTCAATGAGCCTCAATGATTTTTTCTTGGGGCTCAGTGACAGGAAACAGGCTGGGAACACAGGTGCGGGCCAATGCTTAAGAAGATAGCTCTGACGGGTGGGCAGATGACGGACAAGGTGGGGTGGCCTCCCGGCAGGCCGAGTCATGAACAGACAGTGGGCAGATGACGGGTGAGGCAGGGAAGCTTGTTGGCGGGCCACGTCATGGGCAGACAAGGGGTGGCAGACAGAAGACGGGCGGGGTGGCCTCCCGGTGGGCCAAGCACAGCCTAGCAGCAGGCACAAGCTGAGGCTGGGCACACACGGCACAAGCTGGGCAGAGGAACCAGGTGCATGCGGCACAGACCAGGCAGAGTACTCAGGCCAGAGCAGCTGGGGCCTGGACTGGCACAGGGTTTGGAGCCACAGTCCAGAGTGTATATTTAATTTTATTTATTTATTGGATTTCTAGGCCATCTTCTCCTGCAGCTCAGGGTGCCTTACAACACAATAAAAACACAAAATATCAAACAACAATAAAACCAGTATAAAAAACGATATAAAAATATGTGAATTCATGGCAGAGTATAATCCCCCCACCCCTACCTAACCACCCTCCCTCACCCATCTTCCTCGCCAAAGGCCCAGCTGAACAGCCAGGCCTTACACTGTCTATGGAAAGAGGGAAGGCTCAGGACCAGCACCCAGGCAGAGGCTGGAGCGGGTGCCGGTGGAGCCAGCAGGCACATACTGGTCTGACAAATGGTTTCAATCTCCCTGAAAAGAGGTGCCAATTTCTGGGGCACCACCATGGAGGGCACAGAAGTCAGAGCCAAAGTCGAGAGTCGCAGCATGGAAGGCACAGGCTTTGGAGCAGGAACCGGAGCCGGTGCTGGAACAGGAACCGAGGCCAAGGCAGCTGCTCGAGCAAGGCCTGGGTCTCCAAAAACTATGGAGAGCTCTGGGATGAAACCCTCAAAATTCTGCAGGAGTGGGCTGTCCTGCTCAAGGAATGGGCAAGCCCAGTTCAGGACTTCCCCTGAGAGAAGGCCCTCACCAGCCCCACACAAGTAAAGTTCATGGGGTGGGCGTGGGGCCAACACCCAAGATGAAGTTGGAAGTGGGGTATGAAGTCTCTGTACTGCCAATGGTTCCCACAGAACAGGGCAGGCAGAGACCTGGTGAGCATACACAAGAGCACATAAGCATGGGTGGAGCAAACTGTAAAGGCTGTGGGGTGAGGGGAATCTGGGATGTGTGCAGACATGGGGTTTGGGAAACAGGGTTAGGATCAGGGCTGGGAACAGAATTAGAGAGGGGAAACCATGAGGCAAGGCCCTTGCCATGAGGCAAGGGCTAGAGGAGGCAGGACTAGGAGCAAGAGTCCAGTCCCTAACCCCAAGTATTAGGAAAGAATGAATGCAGGGGGAAAGAATGGAGTTGAGGGCATGCACACATGGTAGGGGATGGATCCATGGCATAGATACATATTATTTATAGTTTATTCATGGGCCTCATGTGTTGGGGGGCCCCCTCTGAAATTACTGAAAGCCCTACATGCTGGGCTGAAGACTCCCTGTATTTGAGGCTCTGTGGGCCCATATTTTACTCTAGTGCTTCTCCCACTCATGTTGTCATTTCAAGTTGATTCATGGCCTCCATGTTTTGAAAGGATCCCGTGCAGTCACAGAGGCTGGCCGGGCCCTGCCCACAGACCTTGTACTCATTTTCAAAGTGGCCTGAAGGAGAGGGAAAGGTTCCCCACCCTGGGTGCAGTAGGGATATATAAGGGACATCTTGCTACCCTAAATCACAAGCACCTGCACAAAAAAGTTGTCTGAACTGTACCCACACCATCTCAGAACTGGTGGCATAGGGACGAGGAAAGCTGTTTACACCTTCCTAGCTCTTTGATTTTAAGACCAAAAGGGACCATAGGGGTCATTCTGATTCGACCACCTGCACAAAACAGACCACAGAAAGATCCCCTGTGACCCTAAGGGAGAATAGGGCAGACCCAACTCCCCCACCCCCTTAGATGGAGCTTTCTATAGGTGCAGAATTGATAGACTGTAGCAGGGTTTCCATTTTCTGGACAATGGTCTTCCCTAAATGGGAACAAGAAATTCCCTTTCTTCCCTGTTCCTCACCCCACCCCCCTGTATCAGTCACACACCCACCCACCCAGGATTTCCCTATACATATGCAGCTGTCCACAGCTGAAGTTTTAACAATTGTTAAAAATCATATTTAATAGGATACGTGGAAAGGAAATGTACAGTTTAATACCCTCCCAGTCTAGCTTTCGCCCAGGGTATTTATTTAATTTAATTTTACTATTTTTCTACCCTGCCCCTCCTGCTCACAGAGCAGCTCAGGGCAGCTTACAAAATACATAAACAATAAAACACACATAAATCATCATTACAAACATTTTAATGTTATGGTATGGTACAGAGACTACACTTGTGGCCTTGGTTGATGACCTGCGCCAGGAGATGGACCAGAAATGTTCAACTTTACTGGTTTTATTAGATCTCTCGGCAGCTTTTGACACACTTGATCACAGGTTGTTGGTGACTTGCTTGTGGGACCGTGCAGGATTAGATGGAACGTCCTACAATGATTCCATTCCTACCTAGCCGGTAGGACCCAAAGGGTAGTGTTAGATGATGATTCGTCTTCTTCTCGTGACCTCTCCTGTGGTGTCCCGCAAGGTTCCATTCTGTCCCTGCTCCTGTTCAATGTGTACATGCAGCCACTGGGTGAGGTTGTGAGACGGTGCGGAGTGAGTTGCCATCAATATGCTGATGACACTCAGCTGTACCTCTCATTTTCTTCAGACCCAAGCCCAGCAGTCTCTGTGCTCTCCAGGTGTTTGGCAGCTGTGGGGGACTGGATGAGGCAGAGCCGACTGAAGCTAAATCCTGACGAGACGGAGATAATGCTGGTGGGGAGAGTGGCAGGTGTGACATCTCCCATCATTGACGGGGTTTGCCCTCTGCTGGTCTCCCAGGTGCAGAGTGTGGGGGTGCTCCTTGATTCCTGGCTCCGCTTGGATGTCCAGGTGGCGGCGGTGGCGAGGGGGGCTTTCCAACAGTTACATCAGGTTCGACGGCTTTGGCCTTACCTCTCGGGCTCTGACCTGGCCACCATCATTCCTGCTTTTGTTACCTCAAGGGGCTGGACTACTGCAATACGCTCTACATAGGGCTACCCTTGGTGACAGTCCGGAGGTTACAGCTAGCGCAGAATGTGGTGGCCCGAATCCTTACAGGGTCAGGTCGCTGGGAGCACATTACACCGGGGCTCCGTCTTCTGCACTGACTTCCTATTTTTTTCCGGGGTCAACTCAAGGTGTTGGCTCTTGCCTTTAAAGTCCTGCATGGCCTGGGCCCAGTCTATCTACGGGATCACCTCACTCTCTGGGTCCTGGATCGACCCCTGTGATCTGCTGGGCCTTCCTGGAGGTCCCCCGAGTTAATTGGCGGGGCCACTATAGAGAGGGCGTTCTTGGTGGCCACACCCCGGCTGTGGAACTCCCTCCTGGAGGAGACTCGCCTGGCCCCAGACTTGACTTTTCATCGCTTTTGTAAGACCTGGCTGTTGAGCCAGGCCTTTGGTGGAAGGGATGGGTGAGGGTGGTTATGGGGGGGAGGGAGTGGGCGGAGGGAGTTATGGGATGGTTTGTGTTTTGTTATATTTTTAAGTTGGGTGGGAATGTCATTTTATATTTATATGATTTTATTGTGATGATGTTTTATTTATATGATTTTATTGTAAATCGCCCCGAGCTGCCTGTGGTGAAGTTAGGCAGCGTATTCAATTGTTAAAATAAATAAATAAATACCTAGCTCTGTTTTACAAACAATTAACTCTATTCAGTTGCAAAAATTACATTTGAACTTATCTCTAAATAGTAGTCGAATATACATGTTGTAGCAAGAGGGAAGTGGTAGCTAGAACAAAAATTAAAGGGAATGGGCATAAAAAGGGATGTTCACTCCAAAATAGGGAATGTTGGGATAGGAAGGCCTGGAACATGTGGGAAACTTATTAAAAATCCATGTTTGAGGGCTAAAGGCAATTCCAGAACAGCCCCCAAACATGGATATTACATAGATTTCCCTCATACTGGGAGGTCTGTGGCGTGCGGAAGGAATATGGTTGGTGCAGCACTAAAGCACCAGGTGATGAAATGGATTAAAAGGGCTGCTAAACAAAGGAATTATTACTAAAATGAAGTATTAGGAGATCAAGCTGTTTAGTTATAATTCTGTACAGATATAAGATTTTTATTGGATATTTTATGTATATATTGTTGGGTTTTTGTAATATATTGTTGTGGCCTGGTTGCCTCAACAACAAAAAGAGTTATAACTTACTAAACTGAATTTTATACAGTATTTATTTATTCAGTTTTTTCTACCCCGCATCCTTCTGCTCAGGAGGAGGGTGTGGGGAAGGGAAGTCAGGAATGAGTAAGAGAGGAATTTTACCCCCATTCATTTTTCTCTGTTTAGGGAGTTTTCCCCTGTGCAAAACTACCCTGGTCATGTCATGCTCCTTCCTGCTCTAGCCACACCCCTCTATCCCATGACACAGCACTCCCTCCCCCTATACTTAGGGGCTGCCAAGCAGACATTTAGGTCTGTTATACTGAGTGTTGAGTTTTTTTAAGGGGTTTATGCACTGATTTTACTGGCAATAAGGAACAGCAGTGTCAGATTTGGGTCAGGGTGCAAAAGGGGTGATTGTCCCTACCCACAGGGGATGCAGCTGCACTAGTGAGAATAGGCTCCCCAGGCTCGTGGGTCCTGGGGCAGCTGCATCACCCTTCACTATTATAGCTACACCCTTAACAGAAACCACTGAGCTTACCAATGCCCCTTTCACAGGGGTTTTGACGAGAGGGAGGCAAGTGGCATTGTTGCTGCTGCCGCTCCACCCCCGCGATACTCTCTGGGACATGTCTGCTGTTTAGCCACATCCCAGAGAGTATCTGCGCATGCGCACACTTCCGGCGAGACCAGAAGTGCGGTGTAAAGTCGGCACATTGGCGATCCGCCTTGAAGGGGGCAGGATCGCCAGGCTGGCTTCACGCGGAGGAGACCCGGCGTTAGAGCGAGTCGGGGATTCAAACAGACGGCAACAATGGAGGCTGATAAAGGGCTCAGCCGCCATTTCCGTCTCGTCAAAATTTCCTGGGGTGTCGGCTCCATGGAAGTCCTGCCCTTCAAACCACACCCCCTACCCCTCCTCCTGGGAAAAAAGGGGCATTCAACCCTATGCCCACTGCATCCAGGGCACGTAGCAATGGTAGCAACTCCAGTAACAAGCAGGCAGAGCTTAGCATGCTCTCCCAATCCTGAGGACCTGGAAGGAGAACTGGGTGGGGCACAGGTAGACAGTAGAGCCCCCAGCTAGGCACATGCATGAGGCAGGATTCAAGGGTGCCATGCAGAGCAGAGGAGGGGTCTTCTGTGTGAAGCTGGCACACCAAGATGGAGACATCTCCTGGTCTGTGAGTTTTATTAGGGTGGGGACCTGATCCCCAGCTTCTGGTTCCAGGCAGGGGCTCAGGCCCCCATATAGTTGGTACCTATGCCTAGGGTTGACACATTACGTGTATTTTTACAGGCCACTTATGAAAAATACATGTTGCAGGGCCTGCACTGCTGCCATAGGTGCCAATGCAGGCCCTGCAACAGGTATTTTTCATAAGTAGCCTGGAAAAATACACCTAAGGTGGCAACCCTACCTATGCCCCAACTAAACCATACCCTCATTCCCCTCCTCCCCTCTTCAGCTGTACCACTGTTAACCTCTCATTAGGAAAAAGAAAAAATACAATTAAGCTTGCTTCCAGGCACTGCAAGCAGATCCAAGATGACAAAAATACAACCCCACACCAAATAAATACGTAGCATTAATTAATAGACATGCACAAACAACATCTCTCCTCCCCCTGAAACAACCAACACCCACCCCACCCCCAGAGTAATGCTTGTTCTTTGCGAGAAAAGGGCTTTGGGATATCCAAAGTGACAAATGATGCTTCGTGTGCATTAATTGATGTGACGCTAGGCTGACATCGCTAACCCCCAGGAGTGGGGGGAGGCTAACATTCGGCAAGAGGGGGAGTCAATCCAATCAAATGTTAAAAATAGGTCAGAGAGAAGGAGCGAAAGCCGTTTTAATTTCAGCAGCTAGTTAAAAAAGATCCAGCCCCCGGCTATGGAATGCTTAACGCAAGCCCGGGCAGTGACATCAGATCCCCAAGCCAGTCAAGCCAACCAGAGGGGAAGCGCGCCGGTAACCCAAGTGGGTCTCAGGACACAGATGCTCACAGCGTGACATTTAACTCTTGCTTGCAATGGAAGCCAGGACACAGACCTAGGCTGCACGTGAGCCCAAGAGGAGACCCCTCCTAGTCCAGTAGCTCCCAAGCTTTTTAGCCCACTTTCTCTTCTTCTTGTCTGTGGTGGGGGAACTGGGCAGGGAGACTGTGCCTCAGACATGGGACCCAATGGGGAGAATTACTGAGATGGTGGTTTGTCGGCCTTGTGACTTGGGTGGGGGTTGACAGCGAGTCTTAGGGTAAAGCCACACAAGACAGAGTGGGAAGGCTACCACGCCTTGGGTAATCTTACCCCACTCTGGGCAGCTAGGCCAGGCCACAGGCGATACAATGCAGTGCATCATGTGACCAGCTCCCGCCAGATGTTCCCAGCGGGATTAGCTGGCTGCTATATGACACATCCTTGGAAAAATTATGAGGACACATTGCAGAACAGCCTTACCCGAACTAGGGTAAGTCTGGCCGAGGCAGGGTAACTCACGCACCCAGGTTGCAGTTGCCTCACCACAGGGAGCACTGCTGTGGGGGCTTGAGCGGTGGGTGTTGTCGCCCGTCGCATGCGGCCAAATCATGGCTGGGGCCGGGATATTGGTTGGGCCAGGGTAAGGAAGTGAGGGCCCAGGGCAAGACCAGGCGCCTGCTTGTTTGGCTAGTGCTGTGACCTGTCCCGGCTGTGGCGACAGCTTCATGCAAACATCTGCCCAGCTCCCCATGCTGGCTGCGCAGCATGGTGGCGGCAATTGCCCGCCATGAGGCTGCATAACCACAGCTCATCTGGCTGCACCCTTTGGGTTTTCAAGCATTTCAGGACTCAGGGTTAAGCCAATCATTCTCAGGGTCATATGATAATTCTCCATAAGTCAACTATCACTTTATATTTTGCATACACTGGAGGAGGAGCAGGAGCTGTGCAGGGATATCCATATCCATCTGCTCAGGGGAATTTCCTGCTTTGGCTGCAGTAAAAAAGGGGACCCTTGCCCTGCGAACTTCTTTGTACCTAAGCTATGGGTCTGCCCCTCTACACTTGCACCTCCATGCCTTTGCACTCAGCCCCTACACCGTGTATCCAGCCCCTACCTTCTGCCCCTATCTATTTATTATCCAAATTAAAATGTTTTTTAAATTTGCATGAATTTACATGAATCAAATACATGCAAACTTATAAAATTAGCACAGTCAGGGTTTCCTCCATGGAAGAAGTGGCAGTCCTAGCATGGAGGTGTTGTGGCAGCCACTGCCTCCAAAAGTGGAGCAACACCTTAGGAGGGACTGCAGGATTTTCCCACAGAAAGTCCACCTAAGGCAGGACTGTTGGGAGTAGGGTGGCCGTACCTCCCCTTTAAAAGAGGGCACTTATGAAAAAGACATGGTGCAGGGCTGCACTGAAACCAATGCAGCAAGATTAGAGTGGCTCATGTGGTTTAAAGAGACTACATACAGTTACGCCAGACAACCCACCTCCCTTCATTCACTTTCTGCACATGTAGAGCCCAGTACACTTCAGCTTCCCAGGCCTCTAAGCCAGCCCACACCTGTGATGCCCCCCTCCAGCACCCACTGGCCACCACGCCAAACACATGTACTTGGGCCCTGGGCCCTGCCCCTTTCCTCCACCCCCAGGGCCGGCCTTACCGCGGGGTGGCTAGGGGCAGCCGCCCAGGGTCCCGCACTTGGGGGGCCCCCCACGGGTTTGGGTTTAACTTTTATTTATTTTTATTTATTTATTTTAATTGGGTCCGGGCCAGGGGAGGAGGGGGCAGCAGGAATGTGGGAGAGGCAGAAGCCCCGCCTCTCCCTCATGCCGCTGATCCCCGCCGCTGCCTGCCTGTTTTGACCAGCGGAAATGAGGGAGAGGCGGAGCCTCTGCCTCTCTCTCCCTCATTTCCCCTGGCCGAGATTGTGCCAGGCAGTGGAGGGGCGGGCGAGCCTGGTGCGGGCCCAGGCCGTGAGGCCAGAGGTGGCGGCAGCAGATCAGGTAAGTGATCCGACTGCTGGAATCCGAATGGCTGCTCAGGCTTGGGAATGGGCAGAGGGGAATGTCCCTCCACCCAGCCCCGAGCCCAGCCCCGGTAGCGCACTGCTCCTGGGCCGGGGAGTACCCCTTTAGCCAGGGAGCGCTGTTAGGCCAGCCGGCTGCAGAAGATATGAGGTCCCGCATTTCTTTCCCGTCCTGGGCCCCACTTAGGGTAAGGCCAGCCCTGTCCACCCCACCAAACTGGGTTGCCAGCTTCTCTCAAGCTTTGACCCAAAGGAGGTGGGGCCAAAAGTTTCTGATGTGGCCATCTCCCCTCCAGAGCATTGCGACAGTATAATGTTCTTATGGACACAGGGCCACTTTAGAAAGAGGGCGGGACAAAGACTTTCTTGACCCTTTTCAATGTGGTCATACCCCTTTTGGAGCATCATGACATCACGACCATCCACAGGGAACTGGTGCAATATGGCCTGATGGCTGCTGCGCCATTCACCCCTTACCCACCCACCTCCACAGTGGGCAGGAGAGCCTCCTTGCACTGCCCCTTTCCTGACATTCTCCTCCCCTGCTGAAATAAATTCTGGCCAGACCCCTGGATAATTTGGGGGTAATAGAGGCTTAATTTGGAGCCCTGAGATGAGGATGCATGAAAATCCATAGATTCCAGGTTGCCTAGAGAGGCGATAACCGTACCTGCTACCCTTGCTTCCCTAATTCCAATGGTTTGATTCTCTTGCCTTGATGTCTAGGAGTTGGGCTGTACAATTCTTTACAATCTTCACATCTTCTGTGTGTTTGTATCTCTGGTATCACTCAACAATCTCCCATATCAGCACATTTCTCTGGTTTGGTCTACTACACATTTCCTGTAGCCCGTTCACAACTGCAAACATCAGCTTTGGGTTGTTGTTTTAGGAGTGATGCTTACTTGGCTTATCTGCTCTCTTCCTCTGTTCATTTCTTCCTAGTCAACCTCTGGTGTTCCCACCCTCACCTACGGACATTGGGGACAGTGACAGAAGTCAGCAAAGCCAGCATGTTCATATGGTTGGATTTAAGGCAAATTTATTGCCTGGATTTAGAAGTCTATAGGTTCCTTTTTAAGTATATACTGAATTTTTCAAAAGTGAATATAAAAGTGCAATGGCAAAACACATTATACAACTTTGGCACCAATTATTTTTATACGAGTATGTAAAAATAAACCATTAGGGATAAGAAATAGGGGGTAGATGGTGAGTTGTTTTCTTTCTGGTGATTCTTCTAGAAATTGGTAAATCAGTTATTGGGTAGCCCATATAAAACATTAACATCACTTTAACATTTCTTATGCATGTTGCAGGGCTGCATAGGGCACTAATACAGTCCTGCAACATGCATAAGTAATGTTAGAGTGGAGTTAGTGTTATGTCTCTTTTCACTCATGTGATGTACTGAAGTGCCAAAGAGCCAAATAGTCCAAATATGCCAAAGAAGAGAATTTCACAGGAGCAATTCATATTGTCCCCACATGGGGAGGGTGGGGGTGTCACAGCATTGGCAGATGAGGGTCACAGTCCTAATCAATATTTACATGTCTTTGTTGTTGTCTGGGGTGAATCAAAATGCCCTGTCTCACTTAGTGGATTTGGATTTTGACCATGCCAGATCTCAGAGGTCCATTTCACCAACATGCACCCCACCCCCCACCCCACTTCTTGTGCATGCACACACAAAAAAGTATTTTTAAAAAACGCACATATGTAAAATGGCACCACACTGACGGGAGAAGAGGGAAGCAGGAGCTGCTGAGCTGGATCTCAGGACCAGATCATGGCTGTTATGCATTCCAACTGACCCAGATCGGAGCAGCAGATTCTGAAGGAAATGGAACCCATTGTAAGGAGCTGTTTCAGCCCTAGGTTAGTCTGATGTCTCAAAATGGGGTTACATAAGCATACAATCTGGAAACCCCTGTTCTAAGGTATCCAGCATTGTCCAGGATTTTTTATTTTTTTTGGTCTTTACACTGCCATACATTTTGGTAGCGTGTCTACATTTTGCACCAAGTCGGTTATTGGTCTGTTTCTTCCACTGCTCGCATTTTTGAGCAAGTGCCTGCCTGAAAAGGTCACCAGAAGTTCATCCTGATAGAGACACCACCACCCACTTGTATCAATGGGACCGATTGCTGCAGCCACCAATTCGAATTGGAGATGCAGCTGTGTCCCCTGAGACAGAGAACCAGAAACAGTTCCAGGCTGGTGAATTCTCCAAGGGGAAAGGGTTGAGTCTGGAACAAGGCTGCCTCTCAGATGAGCCAGCCTGCAGCCAGATACATGGTCACACTGAAAATTCCCCAGGGTTGTAGGGCAAAGGGAGCAGACAGGGGGCTCAGGAGATCAGAACTCGATACCTGGCTTTGGCACAGACGGTGTAAACCTAAGGAAGCCACTTCCCCATTGTTGGGGAATTCAAGGCAGCCTGAGCTTCACCAGGGGAAACAGCCAGGCTCCATAGTCAGAGTTTGCATCAGGTGAGACATCAAGGGGCAAGTCGAGAGGTAGGAGGCAAGAGTCAGAGTCATGGAAGGCAAGGATCAGTCAAGGCACACCTGATAGAATGCAGCAGCCAAAACCACGGAACCTTCTTGTTGCTCAGACAACTTCCTGTTGCTTACTTGTCCTTATGTAACCCTGGGTAGCCAATGAAGGTTCAACTAGACCTGGTATGGTATGTCCAGATCATATAAATTAAGACAGGGAACTAGGATCTGCGTCTATGGGTGTAATAAACGAGACAATCACCCACACCAGGTGGGTGTCCACCTGCCTGTTTATTAGCTGTTCATCCCCACCTGCCACATGGTCACCGCTTACTGGACATGCAGCTCCTGTGGACATGTGGGTGTACATTAGCCCGCATGGTGGACTCCGTATTCTCTGGGGCCCACTTATGGCGGGCCCCGGAGAATACAGACCCCCACCATGCGGACTAATGTACATGCACATGTCAGCGTTCCATCAATTAGGTTGTGTGTAGCCTCCTTTCATACAGGTCCTCCAGCACCACAGAGTCACAGGCAGAAAGTCTAGAGCATTCTGAGGAGCAACCACTCCTGGCCCCTCTTGCTCTCACTACCGTGTACACAACGTCTTTCTTAAAAGCCCATTGTTCCATTTTTAAAAATGTACACTCCCTGCTCATCCTAGTTGTCAGTACATGTCTGACGCTCACACTTTCCCAGCCACTGCATTCTCTGGAACAACTTGTGGAGGATTACCATTACCGGGACCATGGCTAATACTGACAGCTAGCTAACAACCAGCACCACTATCTCCACTGTGCAATCTCAGGTGCTCACTTCCTACAGCTTGGTGTGCCAACTTCGTACAAATCTGCCCACCAATGCTGCATTCCCTGGACCAGTCCCTTTTTAAGACTCAGAGGCCAGGGACAGAATATTCATTTGAGACAGACAGACAGACAGACACCCCTGCCCTCCGTCCCTTCCCACTAACATCCTGTGTCAATATCATTTGAGGGGGGGAAATTGACATGCATATAAGGTTTTTGAAAACCACCTATATTTGATATCAGAATTCAGTACAGTAGTATGTTATGGAAGTCCTGCCCTTTATGTCTCAAAAACTGAAATACAAAAAAACAAACCCAGAACAAAAAAACACTATTGGATTCACTTGCAATGTACAGCACTTTCTGCACATGAGATCTTTATAAATAAATAAATAAATATTGTTTCATCAACTAACGTAAAGATCAAATACAAAGTTAAAGAAAATTATTACACATGACACACGAGTGTTCCCCGCCCCCCCCCACGTGTGCGGTGGGGTGTCTGTGTCTGTGCAGATGGCACCATGGTGGGGGGGGGCGTGTGCGCTCCTGCACTCCACCCATCCCCCATACACAAAGCAACAAGCTCCAGTGCCAGTTGTTCCATGCGTGGTTGGGTGTGTGCCCGTGGGAATGGCCGTACACCCACCTCTGCCCACCGTGGGTGGATACCCATCCCCCCACCACCTCTGCCCATTTGAAAAGGGCTTATATTGAGGTTACTGCAAAATTTATTGTATCAGAGGGTCTTCCCAGAACCACACGGGGCAGTGGGGTGTCTCTAGGGAAATTAGCTAACTCTGCTGCCATGCATATTCAGCCCTCAACCAGGCTGTATTCCCCCAAATAGGGGTTTACTCTCATGAAGGAACCAACACTACACAAGTCACTGAAGTAAATCAGCTTCAGACTCAGAGTCTTTAGTTACACCACACAGTCCCACTGTATCCCTGGGCTGCTGGCTCAGTTGCCTTCACCCTGCAGGCCCAGGTTAGTCTCTTCACAGGTACAGGAACAACAGCAACAGCAACCCCACAAAGTCCATAGTAGCCAGGCCCGTAGGCTCCTGGCTCACAGTAAGCCTTCCGCAGGCAGGAGGCTCCTTCCAGGGCATAGCCTTCCCCAGTACCTGGGTCCACTCCGGTCCCTCTCTAATTCGCCTAGCCTTCAGAACCCTGGAGAGCATAGAGTAGAAGCAGGCTTCTTCTTGGGAGATGTTGCCTTCTTGGCTTCCAGGCAGAGACTGAGTTCCTCCTCACTCAACCTTCTTCTTATACAAGCAGAGTGGGCGTGGCCAGGCTGCCAATCCTGAGCCTTAAAGGGCCATCGTCCTGCCCACTCTGTGTCAGGGTTTTGCAACCTGTTTCTTTCTCAGGCTGGTTTCTTGGTATGAGCTGGCTTCTTCATGCCCATGCACACAGCCCAATGGCTGGTGGCCTCAGTCCCTTCTTAAAGGGGCAGCAGCCGCACAGGATTGCTCCCTGCTACAGTTATCAAATCCTCTTTTTCCTAGTTTTCTTCGAAGCAAATTTAGATACGAGATCATCAAAATAATTTCTCTCAGAGATCCTATTCTATAGAGAACAGATAATTATGACAATCTTGACTGCAGCATTGTTGACTGTAAATTATGTTAATAAAGGATAATTTGGAGAATACTCTTCCTCCTTCACAATTTGAAATGGGCAGGTTTTTAAATGGACACAGCTGTGGGGTGGGTCCGTGGGGGGTGGGTGACCCACCCACTTCAGGTGAATGGGGAGGGTTTTTGTGCTCCCTGATTTTTTCTTCATATTTTTTCCAATTTGAGAAACCTCCTTCCACAAAAGCATTTTTCATCACTGTGGATGAGTGAAAGAGTTTGCAGGCAAAGCAGAAAACATTTCCTGTTGATATAGAGTATAAGAGCCACTTTTGACAATGTCTTTCATTTTCTAATAGTTTGCACAAATGCTGAATTTGACAGTGCATTGAATTTGAATACACCTGGGCTGAAGCTTCAAACTTTCCATCAAGTTCTGAAAATATTCAGTCCCTCTGCTGATGCAGAAATTTTGCATTTCTTCAGTAATTTCTGCAGGCCATTTAGCAGGATCTCTGTCCACATAAGGAAAGCTGTACTGACAGGGATAAGATGTTCTGGGCTCATGGTTAGGCTTTTTGTTGGTTCTGGATTTAGTGAGTTCTGAGCCACCAGCACTTGATACTTGATTTTGAGAGAAGGATGACCGCTGAGGAGATCCAGAGTCTCCTTCTGAGCCTGTTGGTATGCCTTCCGAGACAGACATAAAAAATGCATACGTTTTTTATGTTTCCTGATTGCTTCTTCTTCCAATCTCTTTGCCTTTGGCAGCTCCCCTTTCGAAGTGTTTTGAAGACATTGTGGACACGATGCTACCAATGGGACTATAGAGGAAAGGTAGTGTCCACAAAATAGTGTCCAATGAAGAAATAACTCAGCCACTAAAGAGATTATCAGGCTTATTCAGGAAGGTAAACCCTGTCCCAGCTCCCATCTCAGTTACTGTTCTGTGTCCCTCAGGCTGGATGATGACTGATAGTCACCACTATTTTGGAAAAGGGCAGCCAGTCTGCACATGAGCAGTTGCTTCAGCCACTCTGGCCTATCAGGAACTTGAGTGGAAGTAGCCTGAAATTAAGGGAAGTAGAGGATAGTCTTGCGATAGTCTCTCTTCTTCACAGTTCCAGTTGAGCTGACTGGTACCAGCACTGAATTCTTCTCAGTATCCTTCTCCACTAAGAAGTGCTTCTCCTCAGACTCCAACTCTCCTCAGAACTGCCTCAGTCCTGTCAGAGTGACAATCTCCTACAGTTCATACCTTGGGACAAAAAGCCCTCCTGTAGTCCTCTGACCTCTTCTGAAAAGATCCCTGGAACCACCAGGGTAAGTACTTTCACAGCATTACAGTGGTATTGTTTGGGACTGGTTGAAACGTCTTCTGAGTATGAAAACTAGGGGCGGGAATTCAGTTCGGATATAATCCATAACTGTTCATAACGGGCAGTTGCAGATTAAGCCGTACTGAACTACAACATTGAACAATAGGCCCATTGCAGTTCAGTTTAATTTTTTTTAAAACAATGCATGCAAAAAAATGGCTGCTGGACTATTCTGCACCTACGTGCCCTTTTCCAAAATGGTGGTGGCAGTGTTGCTGCCATTTTGGAAAAGGGCAGCCACCATTGCAGTTTGGTTTAAATAAGAAAAAACTGTGCATGTGCAAAAAGGTTGCCGGACTGTTTACACATGTGCACCCTTTTCCAAAATGGTGGTGACAGCATCACCACTATTTTGGAAAAGGGCAGTCAGTCTGCACATGAGCAGTGGCCATTTTTCACATGAGAAGCCTGCCATTGCTGCCACCATTTTGACAAAGGGTGCACATGCACAGAACACTCCAATTGCCATTTTGCACATGTGGACTGTGGCTCAGGTGTTAGAGTGCATGCTTTGCATGTATAAGGTCCCAAGTTCAGTCCCTGGCATCTCCAATTCAGGATCTCTGGTAGCACGCTTGGGTGAGGCCTCTGCCGGAAACCCTGGAGTGCTGGATTTGAAACCCTGTTGCTGTGTCAAGTTATGACAATACTGGGCAAAGATGGACCATTTGTCTGACTCAGTCAGGCGTAGTCTTATATGCAATGATTTTTTAGATTTTAATTTTAAAAAAAATTATAGTTCTTAATTGATTTAAATACAGATCCGTAAAACAAATCTGTATTTAAATCTGGAAATTGCAGAACCAATATCATAATAAAGAAATGAGCAGCAATTTCATCTGGCAGACCACCCCTAATGAAAACACATGTTGGTGAAGTGTCCTAACACCTGAGTTTTCTCTTTGTGGGTCTTTTCACTGACCAGTGTTACTGCCTTGGAAGGAAAAATGGGATCTGATCATTCAAACATAGTATTGTTTGTCATTGTTAATGTGGCCCCTTCCATGGGTGAGGCCTGTAGCAATTGCCCCCACTGCCCGGCCCCTCCAAAAAGAGTCTGCCCTGGACCAAGGAAGAGACCAAGGCACTGTGGAGGGAGAAGAAGGTCCAATACGCCCTGGTGAAGTGCTACAGGAACGAAATGGTGTTCCAAGAGATCTTGGCCCAAATGGTGCTCCAGGGCTACAACCAGGATATGAACCAGTGCTGGCAGTGGGCCAAAGACTTGAGGTGGGGATACAAGAAGATCTGGGACAACAACTTCACCTCTAGCCATGGGAGGCAAACATCACCCTTCTACAAGCTCCTGGATTGGTTCCCATGTGTGGATGGATCCATTGTCACATCCTACCTGTATGGCTGCACCTTTGGCAGAAGCAGGTGGATACAGATCCCACATTGCCAACGTTTGGCTCAACTGCTCCAGCTTCATTCCCTCCCACTGCAACTGCACTCAATTCTCCCCCCAAGGCCTTGACTGACAGAGGACATCCCTCTCTGCCTGTTGTCACCTCAGAACCAGAACCAGGTCGGGTCAATGCGGACACAGACACCATGACACTCACTGTCTTTTCCCTCCATCTTGATAGTCAGCCCTTGTTCAAGAAATCACCTGAGGTTCTGGTCAAGAATATGGAGGACCTGGATGCCACCTCTGTAGAGGTCGGAGATGGTAGAGGCAGAGGATTATGGTAAGTTAATGCACCTGGGTGGTGTGTGTGCATGTGTGTGGTTGCATTTATACAGCTGCATGATGAATGCTTTCATTTATTGTTATTTCATTATCTCTCATTTACTGTGTTGACAGGTGGCCACAGACTATGGGGGAGGAGCCAGGGACACAGGCCCAGACGACGTGAATGGTAGGCAGGCACTAGGGCAGAAACAAGATTTTGCCCTAACAAGCAAACTTGACAAAATGCTGGTCTTGGGACGAACCGAGGACCTTGGAAGGTCTGCAATTTCTGGTTTCATTCTTTTTCTTCTTTTTTAAAATCACTGCGCATGGGCAAATGGCCATTGGTGGGAGGATCAGAACTGGGCCTGCTCTGGCAACATTTTGAGCGGTCTGACAGTGTGCTTGAGCAGCTGAGCAAGGACCTGTGTGAGACGTGGGCACAAATGTAGAACAGCTTGTCCCAGTCCACTCAGTTCTAAACCTCTCTGCTGGAGCATGTTGCTACCGCGACTGCAAACATTGTCACCATGGGCCAGGCACCATTTCCCAACCCCCATCAGCCATTCACGACCACGTATGGGGAACTGGGCCACCTGCCTGGTATCCCTGGCGCTCCAACCCCAAGGAAAGCACCCAAGCCCACTCCGCACTGCAACCACGCCAGGGAACAGTGCCTGGACTAGGCACATTTCCACCCACACCGACACACATCCCATGAACATGCCACCTCAACCACATCTGCAAGAGGAGAATCAGGAAAATGTCCCCCTGCCCATCCCTTCACTGAAGCGAGTGTGCCAAAGAATTTCTCCTAAGAACAGCAGGCACCAAAAAATATTAATTTTAAGGTTGTTTCATGCTTCTCAGGGGAAAAGAGGGATGTTTGGCGAGGGAAGTGGGGAATGGGGCTTTGGGGTTTGGACATTGGAAGGGGAAGGGTGTGGAGGGGATGGAGGGAAAGAGGGGAATGCTCAGGGTTTTGGTCATTGGGGAGGTGCAGGGAATAGGGGCTTGGGGTTTGGACATTGGGATGGGAGGGCCTCTGACCATGCAATTTCAAAAGTTGTACTTTTACAACTTTGAATAAAATTTGCTCACTTTTCATAAACCTTGAGTTGTGTGCTTCCTTTTAAAAAAGGAGGGATGTTTTTAAGAGGTGGAGAGGGGCTGCGGGATGTTTGGTGGGAAATGACAATGGAAAACACACAGGGATAGTCAGCAGCTGACTACTGCAGGAACGTTCATAGGAAACTCACTGGAAAACCCAGCAGCCGGCTACTTCAGGAATCACAATAGGAAACTCACGGGGAAACCTGCCAGCCAGGTCGTACAGGAATGATAGTAGGAAACACGGCCATGTGCTGGAAAGGTGATAGGGACCCCAAAAGGAAACAATGACGCTCAAGTGATAAGAGAAGGATGATAGGGAACTCACAGAGAACGACCACTGGCTAGGCAATGGGCAAGGGGGAAGGAACAGGCAACCCAGTGTTAGCTCCACTCAGTTCAGTTGATCACAGAATAGGGGTACTGGAACTAATCGGTAGGGGCTTCTCCAGTGTGAACCTGCCAGCCTTGCAGAGGTTGTGGAGAACACAGACAATGGTAGTTAGTGTTTGTGTGGTCACCAGCTGGAAATAAAATGCCTACTAGTGGGACTTGAACCCCTCGCTACTGGTAGTTGGGAACAGTCAGCAGGAGATGTATCACACCTTCATGACTTGTATATGTACTTCTTGAGCTACCAGAGCTGGCCACTGTTGGAGACTGGTTGTTGGGCTAGATGGACTACTGGTCTGACTCAGTATACTTCTTATATACTTAAATCAATTTTAGTCACAGTTAGTCTCCAGTACTGCTTTAAAAGCCCAAATGCTCTCCCCACAACAGAGCGTGTGGCGCTGAGCTGCCAGTTAAAGTACCTTAGCTCTGGGGTGTGGGCAACAGTGTATGTTTTCATGAGCCCTGGCTTCAGTGGGTAGATGGGGTCCCAGAAAACAACTGGCTGCATGAGCACCCCCTCAATGTATGTTTCAGTGAATGGTCCAAAGTCTCTGTTGTACGTGCAGTCAAAGAAGGGAGACTGACGGACGATGTGGGCATCATGGTTCTTCCTGGAGCACCCAGCCAGCACATCCACAAAACGGGCACAGTGGTCCACTATGGCCAGGGCCCCGATTCTTCCGCGGAATTAAAAAAAAAATTTCGTGGGAGTCAGGGCCCAATTCTGCGCCTCGGCGCGATTTACCATGCGGGGGGTGTGTGGCTTGGCTTGCCTCCTCCTCCCCCCGCACTGGTAAAATCCTCAGGGCTTGCCCTCCCCAGCTGCCGGGGCTTGCCCTCCCCAGCTCCTGGGGCTTGCTTGACTCTCTCCCCCCCCCCCGAAAAACAAAAGGAATTGCCTTACCAGAGACGGCAGCAGCAGCTGCTCCGTCCAGCGCGCTCGTACTTCCTGCTCGTACTTCCTGGCCCCTCCCGACGGGGCCTCTCAGGGCGACGCAGCCGGATGACGTCATCCGGCTGTGTCGCCCTGAGAGGCCCCGTCGGGAGGGGCCAGGAAGTACGAGCAGGAAGTACGAGCGCGCTGGACGGAGCAGCTGCTGCTGCCATCTCTGGTAAGTTAATTAAGTATCTAAAGCGGGGGAGGCAAGCCCTGGCAACTGGGGAGGCTGGGGAGGGGAAGCCCCGAGGGTTTTTTCATTCCCATCCCCTCATGGAATCTCCTGCCCTGCGTCCCCCCAGCGCAGGCTGGAAATTCTGCGCTGAGGTAAGCGGGGCAGGAGATTCCGCGGGGGGAGGGGAATTCCGCGGGAAATCTGCGAATCGCAGACCCGTGTTTCCCTCGGGGCCCTGACTATGGCCTAAAGAACCACAGGAAAGGACGGGGGTGCACTGAGCATGCGCAAGGAGTAGCCGCACGGGGAAACGGCTCCGTCCCGCCCGGCACAGATTTCAAAGATTAAGTTCCGTCCAGCAGCTTTAAAAGAACCCAAAAACGATCTCCCCCATGAGCAGAAGGACCCGCAGAAAGTTGCAGCAAAAAAGAAAGTGGGTATGTGATACCATCCAGGCTTTTTGTAAAGCTCAAGAAAGAGCCCCCCTGGGAACGCTTGCGGCGGTAGAGAAGATGGCGGCTGAGCAGGAAAATGCAGAACCCGAGATAGGCGAGGAGGGAGAAGCCATCCCCTACCTGGTCAACCTAACTAAGATGTTAAAGCAACAAGATGAAGTGGCCAAGGCAGATAGGGACACTATTAAAGAAGGTCTGGCGAAGGTAATCTTCACGTCTGATTTGCTGGACAAAAAGTTTGACACCATGGCCAGAAGGGTAATGGAGGTAGAGAGCTGGCTGGGTCTCTAGGAGGACGCCACGGGGAAACACGGAAGGAAAATAAAATATTTAGAGGGCCATGTGTCTAACTTACAATATAAAATAGAAGATCTAGAAAACAGAAGTAGAAGATGCAATATTAAAATGATTGGGGTCCCAGAGCAGGAAGAGCCTATGGTTGGGAGAGACTTGGTTGCTGACATTATCAAACAGGCCTTCCCTGCAAATCCTGAGCTACACGATATTGAGATCGAGAGAGCTCACCGGTCTCTCCGGCCTAAGCCACAGGAGAAGGAACCGCCTCGCGCCATAATTTAAAAATGCCTGCGATAAAGAAGCGGTTCTGGCGGCAGTAAGGAAGGCCAGGGAGATCTCTTACAAGGGTACCAAGATCCGTTTATATCAAGATATGGTCACGGAGACACTCAACAAAAGGAGGGAATGGAGGGATCACCTGTCTCTCTTCTACAAAAATGGCATAAAGGCTCGCTTGCTGTTCCCGGCTAAATTTGCTTTTTATTACAAGGACAGGCTCAGGGTTTTCTCACAGGTAGCCTAGCTGGAGTCCTATATGCAGACCTCGATGTCTGACCTTCCCTGGGCTCAGTTGAAAACACTAGAGGCCTAGATCTGGACGTTAAAAGGTGTAAAAGGCCTGACAATAAGGCCACCACAATCGCTCAGGACACTGGCTGGTATAGAGAAATTGCGCTGGGTCCTATAGCCTGGATTTAGCAAGTTGGGCAGTAGCCAGTACAAGGGTCTCATCTAAACTAGATGAGCTGTGGTACAGTCTCTCAAAACTGTATTCAGTCCCAGTGCCTTGTAAGAGGGACTGGATGGCACCAGGCTGGGGCACAGTTGGATTACTGTTAATATATGGGGTTTACTTAGTTTGTTAACTTAGAGTTCTGATGGTTATAAAATAAACTTAAATTTAATGGTTAATGGGAAACGTTTGGGTACTTTATCCCAGACAAACCTGATCCATGGAAAGTACAAAGATGGTACTCACACTAAAAGGTGGATGGAACCACATGGTTAAAGCCAGGCTGAACTTGAAGGCGCATGGAAAAGGCCTAAAGTAGTTTAATTTTAATTTATACACAGCTGGGTGACTATTACTACCATAGAGGGCTTATCTGGAAGAAAAGACTCATAGAAATGTAATTAAAGCTTAATTTAAATTTAATGGCCCTTGGAAAAACATGGGCAGCCACCTGGGCTAAGCTGGGCCATTGAAAGTATAAAGAAGGTATTGATACTAGAAGGCTGATGGAACTATATGGTACAAGTTATGCTGAATTTGACGGCACATGGAGAAGACTTAAAGTCTGCTAACTTAAAATTTTTGCACAGTTGGGTGACTGCTACCACATAGGGCTTAATTGAAGGAGAACACCCAGGGAACTTTATTTAAATGTTATTTTAAATCTAATGGCTTATAGGAAAAATATAGGTAGCCTAACCTGGGCAACGCTGAATCACTGAAAATACAAAGATGGTATTTATTTATTTATTTATTTATTTTATTTAGTAAATTTCTATACCGCCCCATCCTGCACAGCAGCTCGGGGCGGTTAACAACAATAAAAACCATTTAAAACATTTAAAATACAATTATAAAACATATCAGTAAAACAGGGTGGTATAAAAATAAATATACAGGTGGGGGATTAAAAATCACCCCCCCCCCCCCCCCAAAGGCCTGGGCAAACAGCCAGGTCTTACAGTTCCGCCGAAATGTCAAAAGGCTTGGGGCCAGGCGAGCTTCCTCCGGAAGGGAGTTCCACAGCCGCGGCCCTACCACCGAGAATGCCCGCTCCATCGTGGCCCCCCGCTTAACACGGGGGACCTCCAGGAGGGCACCCCCGGCAGACCGCAGGAGTCGTATTTATACCTGTAGGTGGAAGGAAACATACTGTAAAAGTTATGTCAAAATGGAGGGCTTCTGGAAAAGGCTTAAAGCTTTCTAAAACGTATGGAAATACAATACCAAAAGAAAGAAATAAAAAATAAAAAATTAAAATGTTGGGGACTTAAATGGTTCACGAAGGTTAAATAAACGTGCTGGGCGAGGGGGGAGGGGAGTACCGCTAAGTGCGAGATCAGTGATTCCCCCCCCTGCAGAGTGATAAAAATTCTGCAGATAGATAAGTGTGTGACGGGTTGCTGTCACTTTAGTAGGGGTTGAATGTTTTTGAGTGTGTTAATTAATAATTTTTGGTTTTTGTTGTTGTTTCATCCTGCAATGCTACATGTGGGGGAGGAACCAGGCAGAAACGAGGACAGGTTTGAGAGGGGCTCTGCAAGACACATGGGAGGGCGACCACTAAACGATTGTGCAGAAATCAGGACCACTATGGAATCGCAGAGGTATTTGAATAGATGGAGGGAAACTAGACACGACATGCGGGGGCCACCTGGGAAAGGTCCAAACCGCATAAATACAGTGAACAGTCACAAAACAGAACCATGACAGAATTAAGAGTCTGTTCAATAAATGTTAAAGGCCTAAATAGTCCCATAAAGCATAAGAAACTATGGCAGTTTGTGGGGCAAAGGGGTACAGATGTGCTGGCCATGCAGGAGACACACCTACTTAAAAGAGACAACTTCAGGATTAAAAATAAAAAATTTGGAGAGATTTTCTTCGCAAACGCAAAGCAAAAAAAGGCGGGCATTTTCTTGGCAATGTCCAGCTCCCTGAACTTCACCCTACGTAAAAACCTCTGTGATAGGGAAGGTAGATAGCTAACTGTGGTGGGAGACATACAGGGATGTACATACACGTTTGCATGTCTGTACGCCCCAAATAACAATACACACGCATACTTTAAAGACACAATACCCATAATTTTAAAGGAAAAAAAGGGTAAACTGATCGTATGCGGGGATTTCAACGCTCCACTTTCAATATTGGACAAATCAAACGCCAAGACATTCAAAAAGAACCATCAAAAAATAATACAACTGATAGACCAGGAAAGCTTAGTGAGTGTGTGGCGTACACAGCACCCTACACGGAGGGAATACTCCTTTTACTCCAATAAACACATGACCTTTTCCCTAATAGACCATATCCTTATTGAAAGGGGGGAATACAGATCAGACTTTCATAGTGACTACCTTCACAGATCACAACGCAATTTGATGTAATATGGGTCAGGGGAAGGGGAAAAAAAAAAAAGAGAGCGGCTGGAAATTAAATAAGTCAATTTTATTACACCCAATTATTAAAGAGCAAATACAGAAGGAGATTGAGGACTACTTTAAAAACAACGCACATATGGGGGTCTCCCCGCTAATGGTGTGGGATGTGATGAAGGCGGTCATACGGGGTTAATATATTGCTGCAGCGGCCCACAAATGGAAGGAGAGAGGCAGAGTGGTTAGGGAACTTCAATTAAAATTAGTGGCCCTGCAAGAAATACAAAAGGTTAAACCCACAAAGGCTAGAGGGAAAAAGATAACTGAAATAAGAGGCTTAATTGAAGCTATGAATTCAGAACACATTATCAAAAAATTACGATGCACAAAGCAGTTTTATTTTTCCAGGGCTAACAAGGCAGATAAAACCTTGGCCTGGATGGTCAAAAAAAAGAAAGAGAGGAATAACATCTCCCACATTAGAGATAAATCTGGCAATGTGAACTTGACAGGAAAAGATATGAGAGATAGGTTTCTTCAATTCTATACGGAACAGTACCAATACACTAACCCATCGGCAGAGTCCATAGATGATTTCTTAAATGTACTAAAAATACCCCAGTTGACAAGGACACAAAGGGAATATTTAAACTCCCCTATCACGCAGGAGGAGATAAAATCCACAATCAAAGAGCTCCCTAACAACAAAGCCACGGGCCCGGACGGATTTCCGTTCGAATTTTACAAAACCTATAGCAATGAAATTTCCCCTGGCCTGGAGGAAGTTTTCCGGTCATTCATAACAGGGGACAGTTTAGTCCCCTCCTTCTATGAAGCCAACATTGAGCTGTGTCACAAAAGCGGTAAGAGAAAGGAGGAGTGCTCGGGATATAGACCCATTTCTTTGTTAAATTTGGACTCAAAAATCTTCACAAAAATCTTAGCCAACCGACTACAGCTCTGTATAAAAGACTTAATCTCCCCGGACCAAACTGGGTTCATATATGTTAGGATGGGCATAGATAACATTAGAAAAGTAGTAAACGTGATGTTTAAAATCCAGAAAGTTAAGGCCCCAGCTGCAGTGATTTCCCTGGATGTGGACAAGGCGTTTGACCGTCTTGAATATTTATTTTTGATTAAGACAATGGAAAGGATGGGCTTCCAGGGCAATTTTTAAAAATGGGTGAAACTTATACAAAAATCCCCAGCCTCCAGAATTATCATCAACGGAGCTCACTGAAAGCTTTTTGTTGAAGAGAGGCACAAGGCAGGGATGCCCACTCTCACCCCTGCTTTTCAATATCGGGTTAGAGCCGCTGGCTCTGGCCATAAAACAAAATACTAGGATACATGGAGTGGCAGTGGGTACACAGGAATGGAAAATCTCGCTTTGTGCGGATGACACAATGCTATTCTTGACAGATCTGGAGCAGTCTGTCCCCGAGACAGTGGCCCTGCTGGAGCGATTTGGTACCGTATCTGGCTTTAAAGTAAATATTTCTAAGTCACAAATGTTTTTACTGAATGACCAGAAAATGACAAAGGGGGAAAGGACCTGGGCCACTCCATTCCAATTGAATAACTCAACACTAAAATACCTGGGAATCAATCTTCCAAAGAACATATCAGATCTATATAAAACTAACTATGTGCCACTCTTAGAAAAGGCAACTGACTTAAGCTCCTCTTGGAGGGGAGCGTGTTGCTCCTGGATGGGCAAGCTAAATTTAATTAAAATGATGCTGTTCCCCAAACGTTTATATACATTAACTGCCCTGCCAATACAAATTCCAGAGGACTTCTTCAACAAACTGAATAAAATTATAAATAACATAATCTGGAGGGAAAAAAAGCCCCGAATCAGACGTTCTATAATGAGGACTCCGATGGAGTCCGGGGACCTGAATCTGCCCAATGTGAAATACTATTATTGGGCATCAATCTTGAGAGGAGCAAAACTTTGGTATGAAGAGGGAAGGGAGTCCCTATGGGTCGAGATAGAGAAACAATTGATATTTCCAAACCCTTTTAGGAATATGTTGACAGAGGACTCCCCC
The DNA here is from genome assembly GCA_003113815.1 of Sphenodon punctatus. NCBI lineage: Eukaryota > Metazoa > Chordata > Lepidosauria > Sphenodontia > Sphenodontidae > Sphenodon > Sphenodon punctatus. Next base: position 1,604,800 of record QEPC01013663.1, read on the forward strand.
AGGTGTGAGCCTGGGGCAAAGGGCCTGCAACAACAACCTTTTATAGGTACTGCATTGAGAATATGGAAAAGGTGTCAAAACAAGTGGGAAGTCTGTCAAGGCAAATTCCCATATAAGCGAATCATGTGTGAGGCCCTGTCCCTAAACAAGAAGGAAAAAGAGGCGATGGAACGGTGGAGAAAAAGGGAATCTGGCAGGTTAGACATTTCTTTGTGGGAGAGGACATATTAACGAAAGATGCACTACACACTAAATGTCAAGAACCGATAGATGGCTGGCTATACTTAAAAATACACAGCTATTTGATGCATCCAGTGAATAAAATACACTTCACAAGGGCCCCTCACGCACTGGAGACAGAGCTCTTTAATTACGCTCCACAGCATAAAGTGATCTCGCGATTGTATTGGATTATCCATAGCATATTCCACTCTCCTGATGTGGGATACCTAAATAAATGGACAGACGACCTGGGACTGGTATTTACAAAGGAGTCAATGGAACAAGTTTGGTCACATACACAGAAATGTGCCAAGTCCCTCATGGTCAGAAAACCCCAAATTAAATTAGTTTTTAGATTCTACCTGACACCGCTCTCCATACATCATGCAAACCAGGGATACAGTGAGTTATGCTGGCGGAGATGCGGACAGGAGGGCTCTTACATCCACCATTGGTGGGAGTGTGAGGTAATTATGGGTTTCTGGAAGGCTGTCTGGAGTAAGGTGGAGGAACACACCCACCTGCAGGTGCCTTTTATACCGCAGATTGCTCTACTGGGAATGTGGCCTAAAGAGCTGAGAAAAAATTCCAACACCCCCGCATGTAAGGCAATGTATCTAGCAGCTATTCACTGTATTGTGTGTAAATGGAAGGTACCTGAAGGTCCGTCAATTATGGATTGGATTAGTAGGCTATGGTTTGTACTATCCATGGACAGGATCGCTGCAGGACTACAAGAGAAGCTGGAGGACTTTTACGCGACATGGACGCCAAGCTGGAATCTGATCACAGGACACATTGAAGTAGAGAAGGCTGAGCTCTCCATAAACTTTATAAGAAAGTTTTGCCCCAGGTTTGCCTGCATGGACGCAACTGCAGAATGTACTTGAGTTCTGTTATTTTTCTTTGTATTATTTTGTTTATTTAATTCACACTGCTTTGGCGATGCTTTGTACGAAAGGATGCTTTTGTGAACATTTCGCTAGTATTATTTGTGATGTACTTTCTTTTCTTTTTGTCTTTTCCTTGAAAATTAATAAATACAATTAAAAAAAAAGAAGAACCACAGGAAAGAACCTGCTTTGGTTCAGGTAGTCGTCCTTCTTATGGGGAGAGCAGATGATGGTGATATGGCTCCCACTGATCACCCCTATACAGTTTGAGAACCCCTCCAACTGAAAACCCTCCATTACCTCCGCTGGATCAGCAAACTGCACCATACAGTCCCTGATGATAACCATTCAAACCTCCACTATTATGGTGCCAGCTGTGGAGGCTCCAATGCCAAATTGCTGGGCAACAGAGTGACAGGAGTCAGGAGTGGTGAGCTTCCAAATGGCAATGGCCACATGCTCCTCAACGGGGATGGGAGACTGCATCGCTATGCTCTGTTTCTCCAGTTGAAGCCTGAGGATCTTGGCTATCTGTAGAAAGAGACGACAGGGCATACTGCCGTTGGAGTTGCACTCAATGTCTCCCCAGGAGCCCAGCACTTTCTCCCACCAGTTGATGCTTTTCTCCTTCACCAAGACAATCTTCTCGGTGGGAACAGCCTTGTGCATGGCATCAGTGATTGCGACATCATCTGCCAACCTGTATCTCTTAGTGAGCATCAGTTGCCCTTGTGGAGATTCGATCTTTCCCAGTGTGGTCTGTTGATGCCAGAGGTAGGCAAGTGCATAGCACCGAAGCCGGACCTACCTCTGTGGTGTGGCATGCCCCACAATTCTGGACACTGAGCAAGTGAGAGCCTTTCTCTTCCATGACAACACATCTAGCCAATGACAACAGTAGGCTTGAATCTGTTGAATCAGTTGCAGGTTCTGCTCAACTGCAGAAAGGAAGGCCTGGAGCACAATAACAAGCACAAAGAAGTTCTCTGAATGCATCTCCATGGCTGCAGTTCCGGCATCTGTGAACTCTGCAGACCACACGCCAAATGTTTTCAACAGCTTCAAAAGATGGGATGATGCCTAGTGCGGATTGGCTGCGCGTCGCACATGAGCTGCTTTTGCTACTGTTGGTCATGTGGCCTTACAGGACTGGCTGCACACCAAGCTGCTATTGGCTGCTATTGGTCCCATGCTGAAACAGGCTGGCTATTGGATGAACATTTTTTTTCCTCAAGCTTAGGATGGGTGTGTGTGTGTCTGCTGTTACACTTGCACTGCCAATCCAGGTGGCTATTTAACTGCATAGACATCCCTGTCACATGCATGTCAGTGCATACACCAACTCAGCTAAAAATGTCACGGGTGTTAGCACCACAAAAACATGTGATTTTGTAATTGGAGGGGGTGGGACCACTGCATGTTAAGAACTGGCAGGCAGGTGTGGGGATCTGCATGGCAGTGAAGGTCACTGTGGTTGGAATATATGTGGGAGCAGAGCAGGGATGCTATTGCCCATTGCTTAAAAGTTACTCATAATGTCATATCTTTGAAAAGTAACAGTTTTTGCTTGCAACAAGCGTGAAGGGTCATAACACCATAGAAAGTTACTGCTGCTGGTTATTTTCCAAGGACAGGAGAATGGATTTCTTCTGTGGGTGCTGTGGCAGGCCAGGCTTTCCAGGTCAGAGAAGTTGGGGGGTGATGGATACCCTGGCCTTTACTGACATTTGGGTGAGGCGTGATGTACAGAGAGAACTGTCAGACCCATCCTCCAAGGCAGCTTATGCGCTCATAGGGTGGCACATGTACACAGTGGGGTTCTATGTATGCAAGATGGAGTAAAGACACTATGCAACCCTGCTGCATTTCCAAGTTCAGCAAAACGGAAGCGTGAGAGTCCCAGACGAGATGAGAGAGTGAGATGAGAACAAGATTGTGACTTTTCTGGAAGTTTGTGCACTGCCAGAATTAATGCAATCACTAACAGAGGCTGGACCTTTCCTGCCATTTTTTCTCATCACTGCCCTGATGACAGTGAGAGGATACCCACAGGGCCACCGGGAGTGTCTCAATCAGATTGGAGAGCTGAATCTCTTTGGGGTCATTCTTTGAGTGACTCAGGGAATGTGAAGTGACTGAAGCAGAGCTGGTTAGTTTACTCTATATGAGGTTTGGACATTTGAAGAAGATGTGAGGGAGTGCCCTTGAGAGTGAGGATGTTTTCTACTCACACTGTATGGTGAGGTGAGGATGAAGATGATAGAGCAGGGGTATGGGGAAGATGATAGAGTGGGGGCATGGGGGTATAAAGATGATAGAGCAGGGGTAGGGAGGGGTATAAAGCAGAGTCGCATTTTTGACTGCGGTTTTATGCAAACTGAGAGGGATTTCCAACACCAAATGCAGCAGAACCCCACTTAAACTGTGTTCTGCTTCCCGCTGCTACATCGCTGTGAGTCGTAGATGTGAGAAACTGGGTGACAATATGTAAAGATGGATTGCTTTCAATTTCATTTTTTACTTTAATTGTCAATTTTCACTATAGGCGCTCAATAAAGTATGCAGTATGCTCATTAAACTCTGCATTATGTAGTAACAGGTTAGTTCTAGTCATCAAGTACTTGCAGGTATAAATGCAGGTATGAAACTCCAGGGGCAGGCAAGGATTAGCAGGCGCTGGACCACCTCCTGGAGTCATAACCCAAAAGAAAGAAACAGCTGGTGTGGCTTCTTCTTCCCATGGTTCGCCTTGGTTGTGAGTCATGATAGGGGGCAGGATACTGAGAAGAGAGGGGGTTGGTAGTAGGGATGGGACATCGGGCAGAAAACCAGCTACCGGTTTTACTGGTTACCGGATTGCAAAAATCCAGTTTACCGGATTAAAACCGGTTTACCGGTGCCGGATCTATTGCATTGATTTCAATGGGGAACTGTCAGTGTCCCCATTGAAATCAATGGGGGGAAAAAACAATCCCTCCCCCTCCCAGGCTGTGCGGGTGGAAGAGGG
>QEPC01013663.1:1609047-1619417 GCA_003113815.1 Sphenodon punctatus
GCAGCATGGTGCTCCGGGCGGCTTCAGCGCTGGCTGTGTCTGCCGGCTGGGGAAACCCGGATGTTCCCCGGAAGGCCTAGTAAGCGCTGAAGCCGGCAGCCACAGCCAGTGCTGAAGCCACCCGGAGCGCCGTGCAGGGGCTGCACAAAAGCATAAGAAATACACGCAGGGGGCTGCCCATATATTAAGCTCTACACACTAAACATATGAGTGCTACACAGCCTGAACATTGACTCCAGCAGACTATCATCCTGTTTGTTAACACCCTATAAACTTCCCCTCTCTAGGGGGAGTCTCAGCAGTCCTAGGGGTCAGACAGAATTCTCAACTTCCCATATAAGTTTAGGGACTATGATACAATTACCATCCTGGACCAAAGGACACCACAGCTGGCCAACCAGAAACCTGATGTAGTTGGGTAATGTCCAGATTTACAATGCACAGTCATGATCCACTTAATTTAGGCATCAGTCTCAGGCAATCTACTGGAACCCCTCCCGCTGGCTTTCACGCTCCAGGCCTGAATCCCCTCTGCTGGTTCTTGGCTCTAGGGCATTTCAACAACCAGTTTCATGAGTGGAAATGAACCCTCCCCTTAGAGAGAACCTTCTGGAAGAGCCCTCCAACCCCTTCTCTTGGTCACCCCTGGTGTCAAGGCCAACCTTAGAATTTGCAGGACCCAGGATGAAAATAAAATGTGATGCCCTTGGTGGCCCCCACCCCCTCAGGGGCACCCTCTGCGGGCCCCTATAAGTGGTCATGTTTGGGGTGTCACTGTTAGAGAGTGGGGGTCCTGCACCCTGACCTGGTGTAAACAAGGGCTACTGCAGGCCCCCTGGACATAGAGAATATAGCAGGGCCCAAGGCAGTCTCCCTGGCTCGACCTGTGGTAAGATCAACCTGGCATGGTGTAGTTGCTAGAGCAGTTCCGTCTCCAGGTACTAGTGCAGCTAGTGGGGACTTGGATTCATCTCCTCAGAGCATTAGCATAGGACTTATCAGACCCAGGTTCAAGACTGGTGGGCCATGACATCCATCCTTGGGTACTATATATTGGAACCATTTAGACTGGAAGCTCTTTGGCAGAGACTCTCTCTTACCCAGTCCAATGAGTTTGTCCAAGCACAGGGCAGGGGAACTGCCCTAGATTTCAGACAGCACCAGGAAGGGATCTTCTGGTCCCACTGTTCCTCTGTTGCTCTTGTAAAGCCACTGGAGTAACAGCAGTGGCATGGGTCACACCCAGAAAGGCAGAAGCCTGGATGCCCCTCTCAACCACAGAGGGGATCTGCTAGCCTTGCAAGAGCTGCTGCTCCACCAGGCCACTCACCCCTCTGACAGTGCATTCACACAACATCTTCCCCCCTTGGAAACTCATCATGTGTTCCTTAATCTGTGTTTGCCTAGCCCCATAGCAAAGTATTCACACAGCTGCTGATTTCTCTGCATTTTTGTTTCACCCCTTCTTTCAGGAAGCAGAGAAAATGGATCATCAAGGAGCATAGGAAGGGATAAAGAATTCACACAGCACTGAGAATGTATGTGGGTTTGTACCACTCCCCACTCCGAAAGTGTGATATGTGAATGATTACCTGCGCATCAAGGGGTAGGGATCCTGGGGGCAGAAGCCAAGGCAGGGCCAAGAGGGAATGCCCCTTTACTTTCAACACTCACATTCCACCCCCGCGCGCCCCAGTTCATACCCATTGCAACTGAGCCCATTCACAGCTAAGTGTTACTTTGATCCCCTCTGCCCTGTAGGGTGTTTTAGAGAGATGCAGGGGCAACCCAACCCCAGAGCTGCTCCGGGGATGCAACCCTGCATCTGCCTGCTTTCAGCCCCACCTGGATCCTCTTTAGGTGGACCCAGCAGGTTCCCCTGGCCATGGTCCGCTCGTGTGGTGCCCCACCCTCCATCACAGAGTTGTGAACAATTGCCCGACACTCTAGGTTTGTGTCCGCAACTACGGTTGCCATATATGCACATTTTTAGAGGGCCCTTATGCGATATACAGGTTTCAGGACTGCGTTGGAACCTCTTTGCCCTGTCTCCCTTTCCAATATGGCTTTGCCCTCTGAATCTTAGAGATGATGGGTTAAAACCTGGAGATTCCAGGTCAAACTCGGAGTGGAGATAACATTAGCCATGCCCAGGAATCCTCAAATAAACCACTTGGCTAGTTTCTAAGGGAAGGCACCTGAGGGAGGTACAGCTGCTGAAGCTCCATACAAGCTGTATGCATGCCCATCCTTTACATTGAGTGATCCTCCCCTCCCCTCCCCTCCCCTGACTGCTTGCTTACTGATCACTAACTTGGGGGCTGCATGGAGATGTCTCAATGCATCACACACGTCCTTGCTGCTCGGCGAGCATGGGCCAAAGGTGACTGAGAGGAACCGACAGTAACACAGTGCCCAGCACTCAGCTGCATTTCACACCCTTTGAATTTTGATGCCTTAAGTTAGATGACATCTTTGCTTCTTGCCCAGTCCCTCAGGGCATTAGCTGCTGGCCACGGCTTCTGTATCCATTGCCGATTAAGGGGGAAGAGGCCGAGCATGCTTGGCTAGAGCAGATAGTCTCTTTGCATCCCCTTGGGTTGCAATGAGCTAGAGAAGGACTTGCTCTTTTGCCATTAAGTCGATTGGATGGTGTGATACAGCCTGTGGCCTTTGCTGCTTTGGGCCAAGAGAGACCATCAGCATTTGGAAGTGAAGCAGGAGAGGTTAAGAATGTGGATGGGAGACCACCAGAGAAAACCCAAGGTGCTGGAATTTCCACAGAATTACTCTTCTGGTTTTTCTTTAACACTCATAACAATTGAAAAAAGACCCAGGTGTAACACTGATACTGTAAAGTATCATTCATACAACACCCTTCCACCCTTTTTAAGCTACATTTGCCTTTGCATTCACGCAACACCGATTCCCCAGCATATTAATGGCCCAACCCTTGCATCAGGTGGCAGAGAATACAGGATCATCAAAGAGCACAGGAAGCAATGAGGATTTTACACAACTCAAAATGTGGGGTTGTACCACCACTCACTACAATCATGAATGGGCTACAGAAAATGTATTGTGTTGTGTGAAAGAGCCTTTGGGTTGCCTGCCATTGCTGTAGGGGTGGTGGCTTTAAGAACAACAATCAATATTACAACAGTTTCAATAAAATCCCCTTTTCTCTGCCAAGTGAGGGAAGGGGTGGGTTAATTAAATACAGGGTAAATAAGCAGCTGTGTGGACACATTGCAATGGGGCAAGGCAAACACATATTAAGTTACAAGTGGTGAGCTTGTAAAGGTGAAGAGTGTTGTGTGAATGAGCCCCCCAATTCTCAAATTAGGGTTTTACAGTATAGGCAAAAAGTTTAAGAACCACTGGCCATATCTTCCCTCTGGGGGACACCTATTGGCACAAAATTCCGAGCACCAACTTACCTTTGGGCCTTGCATCCCTCTGCCAAATTTGGTTGAAATCAGTGTGAAGAATCCAAAGTTATTAAAGGTGATACATACGCAAACACAAAAATACACACACTTGTGTGCATACCCACACACACAGAATGATGGCATAAGTCTTCTTTCCATAGGAAACCTGCCTAAACTTCCTCATCTTCAGATTTAAAAAAACCCCAACAACAATGAACTAAACAAATTGGCAGCTGGCACCTCGCAGTGCCATGAGGCGCTTGTACTGGGCAACCCACAAAAGCCTGCTGGAAAGGACTCTAGGCAAAACTGCTTCTCTGCCACCCGCTGTGGTGAATTCTCCACATTCTGTCATCTCGCTCTCCTGTGCCGAAAGGAGAGGAGATGCATGTGGATCCAGCTAGAGTCCATCTGGGCAGGCGCCTGTGCTCCAATGGAGGGTGGCATCAGCTCGGGGTTTGGACTGATAGATAAACACCCTTTGATGTTTGATATAGATGACCCCAAATTTAACCCCACTTACCGCTTAGGCAAACGTTACCCCAAACACAGATTGGCTCTGACAGCCGAGAACTATCCCCGTGGCTGGATCTGCTGAGGCGTTGACCGTGGCAGAGAAAGGGGAGTGGGGGTGGGGAGTTGTGTGTGCTAATGTCATGAGGAGTTCAGTCCTGTCACCTCCCCACAGTGAGATCACTCGCCCTGCGGCCCCTATACACTCCGTGTCAGCCCCGTTTGCGCTTGGGTGTTTTTATATTTTAGTGCAAAAAACCCCACAAAAAACTACTATTCCCCGAAGCTGCAACGTGTCACTCCTTCCTTTGCTGCAGCCTGTGATCGAGCTGGGCACATGGCAGTGCGATTGGGCCTGCCGCCACAGTTAATTTTAGGTCAGCAGCCTATGAACTTTGGTGTGTTGATACTTTGGGTGGGCCGGGGGTGGGGGTGGAGGCTGGTTAGGAGCTGTGGACTTTGAGAAATGAAAGGAAGCTCGTCTCTTGCACCTACACCAACTGCTGAGGGGGAAATAGGTTGCTCCAGATGCCCTGTCTGCTTAGCACCAGGCAAGATGCCAGCTGGTAAGCCTTGGTAACTGTACACTCACAAACCTCCCAACTCTTCAGTCGGCTGGCATTAGCTGTACCAGGACAGCAGCCAGTTCCAGTGCCTTGAGGTTCAGAACTGTTGACCTCTATTCTCAACATTGTGAGGAGGTGCAGCTTAGTAGAGCTGCGTCCTGTGGACCTGGGACACCTGGGTTCCATTCTCAGCTCTGGAAGTGAGTGCAGCCTAGCAATGGAGCTTCCTCCTGGGGCCAAGGACTCCATTTTCAGCTCTTGGATGCAGTGTAACCCAGAGATTAGAGCTGCATCCTGGGGCCCAGAACACCTATGTAGGGTTTGCTATCCCCTCTGGTTTTGACCCAGAGTCTCCGGGCTGAGCCTCTATTTCCCCAGATTATCCACTATGGCCCCACCCTTTGCAAAGCATTGTGATGTCACAATGCTCCAAAGGGAGTAGGACCATGGCATCCATCTACACCATCCCCTTTTGGGTGGCCTTGCCCTCTTTGGAGCATCTGATGTCATGATACTCCAAAGGGGTGTAGCCATTGGAAAGGGACAAGATAGACTAACTTTGCTTCACCATCTTTCAGCCTTTCCACCAACCCTTACTGGAGCAAAGCATCCGAAAAAGTGGCAATTCTACTCCTGGACACCATTCTCAGTAAAGGAGTGTGGCCTAGTGGTAGGGCAGCAGCCGGGGCACAGAATTCCTAGGTTCCATTCTCATCTCTGAGGGAGAGCATGGCCTAGTGGTAGGAGCTGTTGCCTTCAGCTCATGACTCCTGGGTTCCTTTCTCATCTCTGGAAGGGAGTGCAGTCTAGTAGAGTTGCATCTTGGGGCCCACACCTCCTAGGGCACATTCACACGAAGGAGTGTCTTTTCTCACTTTTAAAAAATTCCTCTGGGAGATAACATTTGTGCTTTATCTTGCCTTATCTTTTTTCACACATTGCTCTCTGCTGTTCATATTACTTCTTTATTTTTATGATGTTAACAAACGAGACAGTAGCCCATACCAGATGGGTGTTTTCCTGCCAGTTTATTAGTTGTTCATCCCAACCTGCCACGTGGCCACTACCACTGGATACGCAGCCCGCCCCCCCACTCACAGCGGGGTCCCAAACCATGTGGAGCCTTGTCATGTGGGTGAATGTGGGCTAATGTGCACCTATGTGTCCATATCCCATCAATTAGGTTGCATTCAGCCCTCCACATGTACAGGTCCACCAGCGCCATAGAGTCACAGACAAAAAGCCTAGAGTGTTGCAAGGAGCGACCACTTCCAACCCCTCTCTCCGCTCCTGCTTTTGGACGCGTACATAACATACACCTTAAAAGTCCACAGTGCCATTTTCAAACATGCATTCTCCCAGCTCTTCCTGGCTGGCAGTACATGCCCGATGCTTGCTCTTTCTGAGGCGTTGCATTCTCAGGCATGACTTGTGGAGGATTAGCATTGCCGGGGCCGTAGCTCAAACCAAAAGCCAGGCAACAAGCACCGCTAAAACCACCATGGAATCTCAATCACTTTCCGCCTACTAATCCATCCACCAATGTTGCATTCCCTAGACTGAGGAAAAGACCAAGGACTTAATTGCTATATGGGGGGAGCTAAAGGTCCAATATGCACTGGTTAAGTGCTATAGGAATGAGGTGGTGTTCCAAGAAATCTCAGTCCAAATGACACAGCAGGGCTACACCCAGAACACGAACCAGTGCCAGCTGTGGGCCAAGGCCATGAAGCATGGGTACAAGGAAATCCGGGACAACAACTTTGTCTCTGGCTATGGGAGGCAAACATTGCCATATTATGAGCTCCTTGACTTCTCCCTGACCATACTGTTAATGGAGTCCTGGATCTCGTCTGCCTGTCGCATGGACTCCCCAAGCAGCTTCCTTGCCAAATCTTCCCTGCGCCGCTGGTTGCAGACCTGCAGGTCCTGGCTCTGCTGGGCATTTGTGGCAGGAGGTTCCATCCACACCCGTTGTGCTGGCAGGCCTGTAGCAAGGCAACAAGGAAGGCCATTAGTTCAGACCGCTCCATCCACCTTCTCTCCCCAGAGTTTCAGATCCCCGCCTGCCCAATTTTCAGCCCTATGCCTGCAATGATGGCTCCTGTGGATGGAGCCATCATTGCTGCGCCTTCGTCAGGGGCCAGAAGCGAGTGGATATGGCTCCTCCACCCCCCGCTCTTGCTGCAACCACTCCTGCACCCCCATGGAAGCCACAACCACCAGCAGACATCCCTCCATGCCTATCCCCATCCCGGAGCCAGCACAGTTAGACATGGACATGGACATAGACATGGACACCATGACTCTCACAGTATATTTTCTCAAGCTTGAGAGCCAGCTCTTGTTCAAGGAGCCACCAGAGGTTCCAGTCGAGGGCGCGGAGACCTCAGATGCCACCTTTGTAGAGGAAGTGGTGGAGACGAAGGAGAATGGTAAGTTAATACACCTGTAGAGTGTGTGTGTGTTTAACAGCTGAATTTATTGTTATCTAATTATGTAGGGTTTTTTGTTTACTGGGTTGACAGGTGGCCAGGAAAATGCAGAAGAGCAGCAGGAAAATCACCAGGGAAGAGCTCCACTGGGTGGGAACAGTAGGCGTGGGAAGTGGGTGGCAAGGCACCATGGGGAAGCCACCATGGCATGCTGGCAAGAGGTGGAAACAAAAATGGTGCCCGGCAGGGAGGAGAGAGGGCACAAATAGCAGTGCTTGATTTCTGTATGTTCTTCACTCCTCTACAGTGATCGTGGGAGGAGAACTGTGTGGCGCTGAGATCCTGCCGCAGCAACCATCTCATCTGCAGCATAGGCCAGGTACTCTTCCCTGATTCCCTACAGGCAGGCAGAGGACTGAAAATTGGGCGGACGGGGGCCTGAAACTCTGTGGAGAGAAGGTGGGTGGGGCGGTCTGAACTAATGGCTTTCCTTGTTGCCTTGCTACAGGCCTGCCAGTGCAACGGGTGTGGGCGGAACCTCCTGTTACAAATGCGCAGCAGAACCAGAACCTGCAGGTCTGCAACCGGCGGTGCAGGGTGGATTTGGCAAGGGAGCTGCTTGGGAAGACCATGTGGCAGGCAGATGAGATCCAGGATGCCATTAACAATATGATCAGGGAGCATAAGCAGCTGGTGTAGCAGAATGTAAGGCCTTTGCTGCCAAGTCCCTCCTGGACTGCTGACAGGAGGACAGGCACTGGGTCTGCTTCTGTGGTCGGACAGCGTGACTGAGAAGGCAAGCAAGGAGATGAATGAGATGTGGGCACAGACACAAAACAGCCATCCCCAGTCCATTCAGCTCCAGATCTTCCTTGTCAGGAAGGTGGTCTGGGGCACAGAAGGTAGCAGCAGGATCAGTGCAGGAGAGAGAGTTGTTCAGGGTCAAGTCCAAGATTTCAGTGCAAGTGAAACAGTGCAAGATTGGATCTGGAGCCTCCATGCAGTGAGTCATCACCAAATCGGGTCCAGAAGGGGTCGGAGACAGAGGGGTAGGGCAGATGAAAACAGGACTGACAACTGGACTAGGCAAGACAAGCAGAGAGACAAACTGGACAGAACGGAACCTCAGGGGACAGACGGGCAGGGCAGAGCAGAGCTAAAACAGGCAAACGGACAAAGTAGGGTTGATCTGAGCAGACAAAACAAGGCAAAACTGAACTGAGCAGATGGACAAGGCAGGGCTGAAACACTGGGGTCCACAAGGGAGAGTCAGAAGGATCAGCCTCCCACTGGCCCCAAGGAAGCCAGCCCAAGCTGTCTTCAGGAGGGGCCGGGGTATAAATTGTAGAAATAAATAAATAAATAAATATACAAAGTCCAGGGACGTGCAGGGCCAGTCCAAGTTACATGGTAACATCAGGCAGGAAACACAGAGTCAGGAGAAGCAGGAACCAGGAGGTTGAACAATGAACGACCCAGCTTGTGCTGACTGGCCTTATATACAAGCTAGCAGCCAACCAGGAGGCATGCAGCAAGGCCAAGGAGGGGTGTGTGGCTTGACTGGCATCAGAGAAGATCTTCAAGACACTACCAGGCCCTGGCCAGAAAAAGCCACAGCTGCACCCAGGGCCCCAAGAGTGCCGGTTCAAGGCCAGACCCGTACATCCCTGCTCAAGCATGTTGTTGCTGTGACAGCGAGTAGTGTTGCTCAGGGGCAGATGCCATTTCCTAAACCTCATTGGCAGTTCATGCCCCCCTACGTGGAACCTGCCCACCTGCCCAGTTCTCCTAGCAATCCACCCCTCAGGGAAAGCATCAGTGCCGTCTCTGCCCTGCACTCACACCAGGGAACAGTTCCTGGGCCAGGCATGCCTCCTCCCAGTCAACTGTTCCCGGATGCCTCCCGTAAACACTCCTCCACAACCGGATCTGTGGGAGGATTATAGAGAAAATGTCCCGCCAGTTACACCATCCAAGTGAGTGTGTACAGCTGCCCCCCAAAGGAGCAGGCAGAAAAAGAAACAGTTCTAATTTATTTATTTTTTAAGTTCTTTACTTTTTAATAATCCATGCTTCTTCAGGGAAAGGAGGGAAGTTTGGGGGAAGAGGGGCGCATGGAGAATGGTAGTATGGCAGAGCGAAAAGCTGCTTTGGAGGCTGGGGGTTGGAAGGGAAGGGGAGGTGGCGGGTGCACCAAAAACAGCGGATGTGGAGTCCTCTGGTCATGCACTTGCACTTGAGGGTAGGTGGGTGGGGCATAAGGGGGCCAGGGAGAATGGCAGTATGGCATAGCGATAAACTGCTTTGGGGTGGAGGGTGGAATGGAAAGGAAGGGAAGGGGGGTTGTGGGTGCACCAAAAACCGGGGGGAGGGGGGGGAGCAGTTCTCTAGCCATGCGCTTTCACTTGAGGGTGGAGAGAGTGCAGGTGCAAAGGGAACTGCTATGGGAAAGCCACAGGCAAAAGTCAGGTGCTGGCCAGTCATGGATAAGCCAGCTACACGCCTGCACTTTCTATTGACATTCCCAGCCCCAGCTAGCCTGCAAATGCCAATTGAAAATACAGAGGTTCAGGCCTGCAGCCAGCTAATCTGCCAATGCCAATGGAGAATGCACAGGGCAGGGGCGTAGCAAGGTTGAAAAGGGCCTGGGCTCAAGCTTCAGTTATGGGCCCCTCATGTGTTCATGTGCAAAGCACGCGCGTACTCCAAAAACCCAAAGTGGGTGGAGCTTAAGGGATGGGGCAGGGCTTAAGGGATGGGGCGGGGCCTGCTGACAGCTTCTAAATATACAAAATCCAGCGGCTAGGAGCTATAACTGTGGCCATAGACAAGCATGGCCTCCCAATGCTTCCCACCTCCCCAGCCGGGTGTCTACCACCACTCCCCAAGAGTGGTTCCACTGCAGGGGCAGCCGGGCGGGCAGTGAGGCAGGCACAGAGAGACTGACTGCGTCCACTGCCTTACTGGAGGAGGGGAGTGAGCTTAGCCAGTCTGGCCTCCAGGGCCTGTTGCTTCTTGCTGCCAGTGCCACCTGTGCCTTGTGCACGCATGCGGTGCGACCAGTCCAGAGGTGCTGCTATCAAACACACCAGACACCCAAAATGCAGCTAGCTTATTAAGTGCATTATGCCATGAAAAGAGACATATATATATGGGTGCCCCTGCCCCCATATAATCAATTCACACTGATTCACCAGTTCAGTTGTGCCCCCATAATCAGTTCATGCTGCCCCCACCCATAACCATTTAATGTGTGCCCCTGGGGCAGCATGAATTTATGATATGGGGGGGAGGGGCGCAAATGAACTGGCTATGGGGTGCGGGTTTAAAGACCGTATTCCTGTTAGCAATAACTTCATTAAGAAAAGTTAGTGAAATAGCAGCCATAATCATCTCAGAGCCATATTTGCAGATTTATTTTCCAA
>QEPC01013663.1:1628537-1643259 GCA_003113815.1 Sphenodon punctatus
AAAAAAAAATCCAGGCTGGGCAGGGTGGGTGGGGGGTGTCCCCCCTTCCACCCGCACACCCTGGGAGGGGGAGAGGGAAGGAATTTTATTCCATTGATTTCAATGGGGACACAGTGCCCCATTGAAATCAATGGAATAAAACCGGTACTGGATACCGGATTTAATCCGAGAATCCGGTTCTTTGAGAACCGGAAACCGGTAAATCCGGTATCCGGTAATTGCCCCGGGGTCCCATGCCTACTATCAACTCAAGAGCCTGGGCAACAGATTTCCACCCCCCTTTGACGGGTGAAGGATGAATCCTGTCAAACCTCACAGTTACCATAAACTGGTATCAGTTCCTCATAATGTTGCTCATTAAGCGGACTAGGGGAAGTAATGGGATCAAGGGGAATTTGAATTCGTGGTTGAGGTTGTGGTTGAGCCTGAACTTGGTGAAGACATACCTCTGCGTAAGGTGACATACGCGTTACATTTGGTATGCATGGAATGTTTACAGTTTGTGTTTGTGCAGGTGATGGTAATGGAGGTGGTGGAGGAATTTGTAATGGACCAACTTCTCTTGGTTCTCTACCATATACTTTACAAGATAAACAGGTTAACCAAATTAATATAATCACAATACTTATCCATAATCAAATTGTACATATGGTAAATTCTAATGTTTCATCATTTTGAGGATTAACATTGACTAAGCAGTTAATTACATGTTTAAGATTGATTTGGGTATCTCTTGCAGTGGTTTCAATGTTAACCAAATTGACATCATTTCTGAGCATTAAGTTTCGCAAATCCAAAGATAATGGAGGGATATAATGGAAAAATTTAGCAAATCCATCAAGCAAATTCTGATGAGTAGGAATAACATTTATTATGGAAGCATATCTTGATCATGTACTGGGAAAATTGTTGTTGACCCAATTGAAAAAGGTAGGGTAGGAGAAAAACAAATATTTAGAATTGTAATTCGACAAACTTTATCTCCATGCACATAAGATGGTCTGTTAGTTGCTACACAATAATTTCCACTGACTGCTGGAACCAGTTGTTCTTGCAGTAGGTTCGATTCCTGTATCTAGTGATATTATCCTTCCATCCACATATAGGAGTACCCACTTTGAACACCTGTCCTCTACAAATATAAGTAAGACCATGCAAGACACAAAAACGAGTGTCAGGGATTGTCCAGGCTTTGAATTCATGGTGGTACACCATCAATTGTGGAACTGTCACCGTTTCAATATATATGTTATCGTTCAGATAGCTCAAAGAACGTATATCCATGATGTTAGTGAAAACATTTTGTTCTGGGTTAAAAACAGGCAATGAAACAGAAAAGGATACCCATAACTGACCTCCAAGAAAACTGATCAGTTGGTAACAAATTGGTGTCAGAAGTGGGATTATCCTGGGAAATTTATTTCCGTTGGGATTCATTTTTCTTTGGGTAAGTTCCATACAGAGATATCTGAAAGACTGGATGAATTTTCCCACATTCACAGTGTTGCTGTTACTGGTACTCCTTGCCCTTTCTATTGTGGTAAGTTGTTTTGGTGATTGTGGTGTGTGCTGTGCTGAAAAGACTTAATTCGGATGGCTCTGAGGCTCCACTCATACAGGTTGCTACACCTGTCTTTGGAGCTCGCGGATGGCGTTTCTGAAATCTACAGAACAACCTTTTCCTTTTACTTCTCTTTTTGTTTTTGTATTATGTACTTGAGAAAAATAGCTTTGGTTTTTTAAAAAATAATAAATAAATAAATAGTAAATAAATGTTTTGGACCCAAGGAAAAGTAAATCCTTGCAGTAAGGCATTTCCACCACTCCCACCTTTTTACTGGCTTAAAATAACCACTCCTTGTAGGATCCAACAGGGAACATGAGTTAGGGTCACTTGAGGTTTGTCCTTGGTATGTGCACAGCTGGTGGCCTGTGTAGTGCAAAGGTGTCAATATAAACTAATAAATATAACATAAACAATAAGATCAGGATAAACTTCTGATTTTCAGGTGGCAGTTATTGAGCCTCCCAAACCAGCAGAAAGAAAGATTGAAAGAGTGAATCCTTCTCGGGTATTTAAAACTGCAGCACCGGCGCCAAAGGAAACAGCTCAGAGAGTAGTCCAGGGGAAAGCACAGGAAGTGGTTGCTTCCGATTCAGCTTCTTCCACCCTCCCAACTCCAAGCCAGCTAGCTGAAGGCTTTTCTGTTTGTACTGGAGCGGCCAGACCTAAGGTGCCCATTGTTCATGGAGAATGGCAGATCCAGCCTGGGGTTCTAAGAGCGATGCCATTATCTCACTTGGATTTGGCTGCACCTACCAGGTTTGCCATGCAGGAAATTGGTGTCAATGCTGGTTGACGCAGAAGTGTGAATTTATTCCCTGATTCTCTGTGTCCGGAACCGGCCTTTTCCCAAAAAGGGCACTTACTGAAAGCCGAGGATTCCATCTTCTTCTAACTCCATTCCATTTCTAAATCTATTGCAACCTCAATTCCTACAACACTCTTCTCTGCTATTTCTCTACATTTCAACATGCTGTAACTTCAACATACTTCAACCAACTAAAATCTTTAAACTAAATTTGATATATATATATAAAAGTAGAATATATATATTCTACTTCAAAGCAAATCACTCACTTATCAAGCAACTAAGATTAATACATTATGAACCAACCTTAAACAATCACTCCACTCTATAAATGTTAATATGTGTGATATATGTGTAACTATGTGAATAACTACCTAGGCCTCAAGCCTGAACCTATCAACTTAAGAGCCTGGGCAACTGAGGAGAAGACATGGCAGGGGAAGGAGGCTGGTGTCAGGCCCTTGGGCCTCCACGCTGGGAGAGCGCAGGCATCCCCCGAGACCCCAGCCACGGATGCACACATCGAAGTGGTGGTGGGGGCTATGCCGCCGACACCTCCAGTTGCCAAGGGCAGCCACTGGCGGCGTTGCACCGCTCCCAGGGATGTCACGGGGGTGGGGCCACGCCCATAGCCATCGCGGCACTCTGCGCGTCTCCTGGCACGCCAAGGGGACGTGGTTCCAACTACATAAGCCGGCACCGGGTGTTCCCTGGCACCGGTAATCAGAGCGAGAGACTGGCCCCAAAGCTAAGTGTTTGGTTCCTATATCTGTGGGGTTTTGTGTAGATAGTGGGTGGTGCATGTGTGGACTTGGGATTGGTGTGGGGGTGTTTGGATTCCTAACTGTTCTTCCCGTAGTGTGTGTGGTGACAGCGTCTGGTGTGAGCGTGAGAGTGAGTGCTGGAGTGTGAGTCCCATTCCCAAACCCCGCTGGGTTTCCTTCCCCATTCCCCGGTGAGTGCAGCCCTTACCTCTGTCGTTGTCCTGGGTCCTCGCCCCCGTCCCCTCACTACCTTCTGCACTTCCAGCCTTCCCCGTCCCCTCCTTCTTAGTGTGAGTGCGTTGCATGAATCTGTGGCGGGCCGGACCCGCTTGGGCTCGATCTTGTGCTCTGCACCCTATGATGATAGGGGCCCTGTCTCTGTGAGACATATTGGGCCACATTACTATCCTGACGGGCAATTTTCCCCAACACCTTGGGGGCAGGGCACTGGTATAACTGCAGGGCGTGTGAGAGCGTGGATCCGGGTCCCCATTACCCCCTCCCACTGACAGAATTACCAGCTTCCAACCCCTTCCTCCCTTCCATAGTGGGAATTCGGGGACATGGATCGGGCCAGGGAAATGGAGAAAATAATGCGGGCTGTACAAGCCTAGGCAATGGAAATAAAAGACCTGCGGGTTAAGTATACTGAATTGGCTGCGGTGGTGGGAAAAGCCACCACCGGGGAGGAGGCTACGTTGGCGCCTCCTGCCGCAGACCCAACTGGGGAGCCGGCCATAGCCCTGGCTGCGGTCCCTAACGTAGCTCCCCTGGCTCCTGCACCATCTGGGACCCTGGCCACCATCCGAGAACCTAAGGGACCCCGGGTAGAAAAATTCTCAGGGGATAGGCGTTCATTCCAGGGCTTCTTAGCCCTCTGTGAACTTAACTTCACCATGTAGCCTGCCACTTATGCCTGCGATACACTGAAGGTAGCGGATATTATAGAAAATTTGGGTGGAGTAGCCTTGGACTAGGCAACGACTTTACTAAAAGGAAAAAGCCCCCTCTTATCCAACTATACTGATTTTGTTAGGGAGTTCTCTTTCCTCTTCGATCACCCCCACCTCCGGAGGGATGCAGAAGGCAGGGAAAGGGCAGCCTGCTTGATTATATCACACAGTTTCAACAGTTAGCCCTTGATTTGCAATGGCCCAACAATGTTCTGATTGTGATGTTTCGGAAAGGCCTTAGTGAGGAGATCAAAGACCAGCTAGTGTACATCCCCCTTCTGGATACCTGGGAAGGCCTTGTCTCCCTGACCCTCCAGATTCAAGATCGCCTTTCGGAGTGATGAAGGGAGCGACGGCAAAACATCCAAAGCTTTGCACCCCGCGTTCTTCCACCACTGTCGCCGTTGTCCCAGGCATCCGACACCCTGGAACCTGAAACCATGCAGATTGTTGCATCCCGGGGACCATTGCCAATGGAAGAGCGAGAACGGAGGTGGAGGGCCAAGGCATGCTTTTATTGTAGATGTGCCGACCATTTCATTCAGGAGTGCCCCGCTCTACCTCCTCAGTGCCGGGACCAGGGAAACCCCAAGGGCCGGGATGGACAGGGGGTCATCCCAGCTGTAGGACAGCATCCCTCGTCGCAGATCTCGCCCGACCCTCATCTGCGAGTACCCCTCACCACGGTCCTCGCACCCCACTGCACCCGTATGGTCTGGGCCCTTATTGACTCTGGGGCTTCTGGAAACTTCATGGACTTAACATGGACCCAGGCCAGCGCTATTTCCTTGGAAACCAAGGCTTGCCTAGAGATGATTCATTCCATAGATGGCTCCCCTCCTGTGTCAGGCCCTATCACTTCACAGACACTGATGTTACAGTGTACCATCGGAGCTCATCGTAAGCATATATTCTTTTATATTGTTTGCACTCCCGTGTTCCTTGTGGTCCTAGGGATCGCTTGACTCCAGCAGCACGACCCCAGCATCTCTTGGAACCTCAAACAAGTCCGCTTCCCGTCCCGATATAGCATCCAGACCAGTTTTCTACCACCACCCCAGAAACCTGCAACCCTTGGTGACAGCACTACTACTGTTGACGTCGCCTTGCCCCCGGAATACCAGGATTATGCGGACGTGTTCAGTCCGGTACAAGCGGCCAAACTCCCCCCACATCGGGCCTATGATTGCCCCATCGACCTCGTACCAGGCACAGAGCCTCCCTTTGGACAGATCTACACCCTGTGGACACCAGAATTAGGTGCCCTGCAGCAATACCTAGAAAAAAGTCTTCGTAACTTCTTTATCCGTCCGTCCTCATCGCCCGCTGGAGTCCCCATCTTTTTTGTTGCCAAGAAGGATGCAGGGCTCCGGCCCTGTATCGACTATTGGGGATTAAATACAGTCACGATCAAGAATCGCTACCGTCTCCCCCTGATTCCGGAACTCATGAATCGCCTCCAGGGGACTCGCTGGTTCACCAAGTTAGACCTCTGGAGAGTGTATAACTTTGTGAGGGTACGAGAGGGAGACAAGTGGAAAACAGCATTTCACACTCGTTATGGGCACTTTGAGTACCGGGTAATGCCGTTCAGATTAGCCAATGCCCCGGCCACGTTTCAGCATTTTATCAATGATATCCTATGGGATGTGTTGGACCTCTTCGTCATAGCATAACTCGACGACATTCTCATTTATTCGACATCGTTACCCCAGCATGTCCAATACGTATGACAAGTCCTACAATGTCTGTGCCAGTACAAACTCTATCGTAAGCAGGAAAAATGTGCATTCCACCTCCAGATGGTGGAATTCCTTGGCTTTGTAGTGAGCTCCGAAGGGGTGGCAATGGACAAAAACAAGGCTGAGGCCATTCGACAGTGGCCAGCTCCAAAAGCGGTGAAACAGCTCCAAAGGTTTTTAGGTAGTACCAACTACTACCATCAATACATTCCTAACTATGCAGACATCACCAAACCCCTCACGGCACTTCTCAAGAAAAATCAAGAATACGTCTGGGGGCCTGAACAACAATGTAGTTTTGTGTACCTCAAGGATGCCTTTCTTACGGCTCCGATCTTACGACACCCGGATTTTAACAAACCCTTTCAAGTCGAGGCCGATGCCTCCAGTCACGCGATAGAAGCCGTTCTCCTGCAGCCGTCTGACGACGAGGAGGGGCTCCACCCCTGTGCCTATTACTCCCGCCAGCTATCAGTGGCAGAACAAAACAACGCCATATATGATCAAGAACTCTTGGCCATCAAAGCGGCCTTCAAGACCTGGTGTCATTATTTGGAGGGAGACCAACACCCCGTGATGGTCCTCACCGATCACAAGAATCTCACCTTCTTACAAAGCGCTCAAATCGCGAACCCACGCCATGCACAGTGGGCCCTATTTTTTGCCCACTTCTACTTTACAATACAATATTGTCCTGGAAAACTGAACGTTTAGGTGGACGCCCTGACACGTTATCAAGAAGGTTGGGACCACACACGGCACCACCACGATCCAATTTTGGAACCTTGAGTATTTACAGGTACCTACCTTTCACATGAATGACTGCAACAAGCCACCGCAACAGAACTTCCGATAGTGGGTAATCTGTCCTACGTGGCAAAGGATGGGCTTCTCCATAAGGATGGTCGTATTGTGGTTCCCCCTTCCTGTAGGCAGCACATCCTTTGGTCCCACCATGACTCTCCTCTCGCAGGACATTTAGGACCAGACTGCATTAGGCAGTTAATCCAAAGATCTTTTTGGTGGCCTCACTTGACACAGGATGTACACTAATATATACAGTGCTGCCTTACCTGTGCACAGTCCAAGAGACCTGGGGGTGCACCTATGGGACTACTGCAACTCAGTCCTGTACCCCAGAGACCTTGGCAACGTGTAGGGATGGATTTTGTAGTGGACTTGCCCTCGTCTCGGGGCTATACAACCATTTTTGTGATAGTAGATTACTTCACTAAACTGGGTCACTTTGTAGCTTGCAAAGGTCTTCCAATGGCTCAACGCACTGCACGACTATTCCTCCACCACATAATGAAGCTGCATGGATGGCCAAGGGAAATTGTCAGTGACCGAGGATCTCAGTTCGTGTCACACTTCTGGAGAGCCTTGTGCAAGGCTATGCAAGTGACCCTAAAAGCCTCTACCGCATACCACCCCCAAACCAATGGACAGGCGGAGAGAGTCAACCAAACTACTGAACAACCTCTTCGTTGCTACACTAATTACTTGAAAGACGATTGGTATCCATGGTTCCCTTCGGGCGAGTTTGCATATAATAACGCCCCAAATGTGTCGTTCGGGAACTCCCCCTTATATTTTACGTATGGATACTACCCCCTGTTAGGAATGATGGATGTCTCAATCACTCAAGTCCCCATGACCGGAGCTTTGCCCCAACAAATCCATGTTACCAAAGCCTTCACACAACGCACCCTAACTCAAGCTTGACAAAACTATAAATGGTATATTGACAGCCAGCGGCGCCCCACTCCTTCCTTCATGCCTGGGGACCTGGTATGGCTGGACCGGCGGCATTACCCCTCTGCCCAACCTTCTCGCAAGTTGGATGAACGTTACATGGGCCCGTTTCCAATTCTTCGCAAGGTGAATGATGCCACCTATACCCTACACTTTCCTCCACATTTATGGATCCACCTGACCTTTCATGTCTCCCTCCTCAAACCCTTTCTAGGCACTGCTCCTCCAGCTACGCCCGCTGCTGACATTTCCTCCTCCGCTGGAGACCCTGTATATGAGGTCCGGACCATCCTTGATTCCAAGCTTTCGTGAGGCCGCCTTTATTACTTGGTGGACTGGCATGGCTACGGCCCTGAGGACTGCTCCTGGGAGCCTGCTTCATTTGTCTCCACCTCACGCCTAGTCCACCAGTTCCACTTGCGGCACCCAGGCCGCCCCCGGCTTTTGTGGTCCCTTGCGTGGGGGGCTCGACAGCAGGTACTGTCAGGCCCCTGGGCCTCCCCGCTGGGAGGGCGCAGGCATCCCCCCCCAGACCCTGGCTACGAACCCATGCACTGAAGCAGTGGCGGGAGCTGCGCTGCTGCCACCTCTGGTTGCTAAGGCAACCGCTCCCAGGGATGTCATGGGGGGCAGGGCCACGCCCGCAGCCATTGCAGTGCTCTGCACGCCTCCTGGCATGCCAAGGGGGTGTGGTTTCAACTACATAAGCCGGCACCGGGTGTTCCCTGGCACCGGTAATCAGAGCGAGAGACTGGCCCCAAAGCTAAGTGTTTGGTTCCTATATCTGTGGGTTATTGTGTGGATAGTGGGTGGTGCTTGTGTGGACTGGGATTGGTGTGGGGGTGTTTGGATTCCTAACTGTTCTTCCCGTAGTGTGTGTGGTGACAGCGTCTGGTGTGAGCGTGAGAGTGAGTGCTGGAGTGTGAGTCCCATTCCCTTCCCCCGCTGGGTTTCCTTCCCCATTCCCCGGTGAGTGCAGCCCTTACCTCTGTCGTTGTCCTGGGCCCTCGCCCCCATCCCCTCACTACCTTCTGCACTTCCAGCCTTCCCTGTCCCCTCCTTCTTAGTGTGAGTGTGTTGTGTGGATCAGTGGCGGGCCGGACCCGCTTGGGCTCGAACTTGTGCTCTGCGCCCTATGATGATAGGGGCCCCGTCTCTGTGAGACATATTGGGCCACATTGTTATTCTGATGGGCAATTTCCCCCAACACCGTGGGGGCAGGGCACTGGTATAACTGCAGGGCATGTGAGTGAGTGTGTGGATCTGGGTCCCCGTTACGCCCTCCCACTGACAGCCGGTGCCATCACAACTTCTGGTGCAATTGGGTTCTACCGCAACAATACTCACAAGTGACAGGTCTCAAAAATCCAGTCCTGTCATTCGTGAGTATTGTCACGGTAGAACCCCGTTCGCACTGGAAGTTGTGACAGCACCGGCCTCCTTCTCCTCATGCCTAAGGTGTGAATGCAGCCTTAGTCCTTACCCAGACACAGAGGCCACAGAGGCTTGGCCTGGCCTGACCTGACCTGGTCTGCCATGGGCTGGCCTGGGCTGGCATGCCCCGCGTCTAGTCCTTCCCCCTCCACATCACAGAGTTCCCATGCTTCCAGCTACCGCCTTTTTCCCTCACCACACTGCTCTGTCTGTTCTGCACGCTGCAGTACAGGCTTGATATGATGCCTGTTCATTCACTCTCCTTCCTCCAAGCCCACCAACTGATCTGCCTGTTGGCACAAGCACAATCTGGGCCACCTCCTCCCCTGCCTCAACGCTGCCTGTTCAGCTTGATGGGAGCTACCTGCTTGCTCCCTGATTCTCAGGTCAGAAGGGAGATGAAAGGATCTGGGGGCTGGAGCTGAGTCTGGGGGTGGAGACAAGGGGGATCTGCAGGCATAGAGACAAGGGGGATCTGGAGCTGGGGGATGGAGGCAAGGGGGGATCTGAGGGCTGGATCTGGGTCTAGGAGGATGGGGTCATGGAGGAATCTGGGGGTGTAGAGATGAGGGGGAACTGGGGGCTGGATCTGAGTCTGGTGGGGTGGACAGAAGGGGGATCTGGGCACCTTGGTTTGGGGTGGTGGAGAAAAGGGGGGCCTGGGGGACTGTGGAGGCAGGGGAGATCTGGGGGCTGGAGGTGGAGAGAAGGGAGATCTGAGGGCTGGGGCTGGAGAGAAGTGGGGGTGGGGGTGGAGAGAAAGGGGACTTGGGGCAATATGCAAAGCCCCTTCTCCTAATGCTAGATTAGCAGCCAGTCCTCAGTCTAGGAAAAGTCAACTGATGGGTCATGGATTTAAAGTTGGATCCTGCGATCGACTAAAAGGTGTGATTTCTTTCATACAATTACAACATTTTGTTCCTGTGTGGTGGGTTTGTTGGTATCTACAGTGGACTCTTGTTTTGTAATAAAGCAACTATAGAAAAGTGTAATTAATCACACTTACATTAACATCTTCTTAGGCTGCTTTCAGACACTACGGGGAGGGGTGGGAACTTTTGCAATTGCTGCAGCGGCTCTCTAATTGCTAGATAAGGTGCCCCTCAGAATGCACTTAATCCCCTTTTAGAGCGTGAGAACACTCGTGCATGACCGGATCCCCAAATGTAGCCTTTACAAGGGAGGGTGTTCTCGCGCCCTAAACCTTCTGCTTCTGAAGCCAAGCACTCCTGGGACCACGCCCTCAGTGCAGCCCTCTGCTATATGCAGTTACCTGGTGGAGGAGACATGGAAACACACAAGTGTGGGTAGATACCCTCCCTGCAGTTTCTGACTGTGAAGCCAAGTTTTCCTGGGACTCCACCCTCATGCAGCCCTCTGCTATATGATGTTACCTGGGGGAGGAGATATGGAAAAACACAGGTGTGGGTAGATGATACCCTCCCTGAAGCTTCTGCCTGTAAAGCCAAGCTCTCCTGGGACCCCACCCTTATGGAGCCCTCTGCTATATGCAGTTACCTGGGGGAGGAGTCATGGAAACACACAGGTGTAGGTAGAAACCCTCAGAGAAGCGTTCTGCTATATTCAGTTACCTGGGGGAGGAGACATGGAAACACACAGGTGTGGGTAGATACCCTCAGTGCAGCCTTCTGCTATATGCAGTTACCCGGGTAGGAGACATGGAAACACACAGGTATGGGTAGATACCCTCAGTGCAGCCTTCTGCTATATGCAGTTACCTGGGGTAGGAGTAATGGAAACAAACAGGTGTGGGTGAATATCCTCTGTGCAGTCCTCTGCTATATGCAGTTACCTGGGTGAGGAGACATTGAAAAACACAGGTGTGCGTAGATACCCTCAGTGTAGCTTCTGCCTCTGAAGCCAAGCTCTCCTGGGACCCCGCCCTCAGTGCAGTCCTCTGGTATATGCGGTTACCTGGTGGAGGAGACATGGAAAGACACAGGTGTGGGTGGAGACCCTTCCTGAGGCATCTGTCTCTGAAGCGCAGTGCTCCTGGGACCCTGCACTCAGTGCAGCCCTCTGCTATATGCAATTGCCTTGGGGAGGAGACATGGAAACACAGAGATGATGTAGCAATTAGAGAGCTGCCACAGCGATTCCAAAAGCTCCCACCCCACCCCCTGTAGTGTCTGAAAGCAGCCTTACTCAGCTATTAAACCCCTTCTGGCTCTGCCAGTGTGATTCAGTGGTTATGTTTTGGGTCCTGAGTTCTGTTGCTCACTGTATGCCCATGCCAGCTTTCCAGCAGTTTAAAGTCAAATTAAGCAGGCATTTACACACACACACATGCATGCATGCACACACACACACTTGTGTGTACAAAGTTTTCAGTGAAGCAGGCAAACTTGTAAAATATTATATTCATTTCATATCCCTTGCACAGAGCAACATTTTAGATGCAGAAGTGTTATAAGGAGATACTGGGCTACATGTAGACTACAGGTCTAACAAATATGTAAAGGTTAAACATGTATGTAATGTGAAAGCTGAGAACTGGAAACTCACTTCATGCAATGGAGAAATGCATGCAAAGTCATGCTGAATGTGTATTCAGAAAAAGCTTAAACACCTCTGCAGACACTAGCCAGAGACCATTGAGTTGCAAATGGATTTCTTCCTGTGGACGTGACAGAAAGCAGAGTCACCTGGTGGGAAAATCAAACAAAGGACCCTGGAAAGGTACTTAAGGGGGGAGACAAGACAAAGAGGAGCGCTATCTTTCTATCTCTCTCACTTGGCTGAGATCAGCTTGTTGAGCTTCCTCTGCATCATCATATCTTACCAGCCAGAGAAGGGCTGCACCAAAGGAACTATGAAGTAAGGCTTTTTGGGAAACTCTAAAGACTGATACCCAGCCAAGCTTTCCATCGCTGGCTGTGACATGAACTGAAATACCCTTGGACCTTTATTAGGGTAAGCCTACATCAGGAGAATCCAAGTACAGATAGGAATGCGTTATTGGTTATGTTATTTTCATTTCTGCACTCTCGAGTATAATCTTGTACTGCATGCTTATTCCTGATTCATTCATTAAACTTCCTTTTACTGAACTTCGCATGGTCCAGTGGAATTGCTAATCCTAACATTGGCGAGACACAGTTTGGGGTTAATTCTGTGTTTACAAACACAGACGAACCTAGAGAGAAAGAGTCTGTGCTGAGAAATTCTGTGGCTGAAAAAGTGACAAGAAGTTTCACCCGTTGCAGGCTGAATCAGTTCTAGAGAGAGAGCTGATCCAGTGAGAGCTGCAAGTCAGGGAAACGGAGTCATGACAGCCTAGAGGGGGGTAGTGAGCCCGCAATCCCATGACAAGCAGCAAAGGACATTACTGCTGGCACTTGTAGAATCAAGAATGTCAGAGTTGGAAAGGTCCTTGAGGGTCATCTAGTCCGAACCCCTGCTTGGATGCAGGATGACTACAGCTACAACATCTCTGTCAGATGGCTGCCTGGTCTTTTAAAACAAAACAACAACAACAACAAAAAACCTCCAGTGATGGACAGCCTATGACCTTTGTTTCATTGGCAAACACTACAGCTCTTGCCGTTAGATCCCCCCCCGGTATCTAGCCAAAATCTACCTCCCCGTAACTTGAGCCCATTATTTCTAGTTCTGTCTCTGGAGCAACGCAGAACAGTTCGTTGCCAGTTTCTTGGTGGCAGCCCTTTAGATGTTTGAAGACTGCTATCTTGTCTCCCCTTAATCTTCACTTTGCTAGGCTATACATACTCAGTTCCTTCAATCTTTCCTCATAAGACTTGCTTTTCAGACCCCTTTTCGTCTTTGTTGCCCTCCTCTGAACCTGCTCCAACTTGTCGATGTCATTCTTAAAACATGGTGCCCAAAACTAGTTCTGGTCTGACTGTTTACATCAGGGGTGGGGAACCTTTTCCCTCCCAGGGGCCGCTTTGAAAATTAGTACAAGTTCTGAGGGCCGCATAGAATTTGCAGGCGGGCATATCTATGGGTTCACTCAAGAAAGGAGGGTCCAGATAATGAATCTGTGCCATGGATCTGTCCCCCATCCTTGGGTGTTCTCATCTCTGCTCCCTTACCCTGGACTCAGTTTTTCCATGCTTTGGAGTAGGAACTAGATCCATTTTTTTTCTTTGCATGTAAGCTGACAATGTTCTGCAATAAAAAAAACCAATGGGAGGACCATGAACTATGGTGGGGTGGAGGACAGGAGGTGAGGGGACATGACAGGAGGGGGGCATATCCATTTTGGGGGGCTTACATCCATCTTTTGCACCTGGGCCCATCCAAGCCTAGCTATGCCGCCGCTGCTTCCACCACACAGCGCCTGTCTTCTGAAAGGCACTGTGATGGGGGGTGCCAGTCGGCCTTTGAAAGTGATAGGCCCCCCGCTGGGACTGCTGTTATTCCTGGTTGCTCTGAGTGTGAGTTGCAAAGGTGCTAAATTTCTGAAGGAAATTAAAATGGGGGTGGGGGGTGGGGAGTTTTGTGTGCTTCTGATTCTGGGCAATCTTTTAACCAGGAGTGTGCCTGGCTGTGCTGAAAATAAAAATAATAAAAAATAATTAGTTGCTGTCTGGATGACTTACAAAAGAATATTTTTTGTTTCTCAAGAACAAAAAAACTTCTGAAGGAGGCCCGGGATGGACAGAGGTACAAACACTGATAAGGTCTTCCCCACAGTTATATTGTAATTTTAATTTTAAATAGTTATAATTTTTATTAGTTTGGTACTCATGAACAAAATTGAATGCAGACAGCAGTAATGTCATTAAATGTGCAAAATAAAATAATATTTTACTATAACAGTCAGCACTGAGTTGGCCTTTTAAATGTGGTAAAGTTTGGTATAGCTTTTACCAAGGGGATGTCCTATATTCTGGGGATGCGCTAGTGGTCACCCTACAATCATGGTTTGTGCCACAACTTGCCCCGCCTTCCATGAAAGGGACGAGATATGGGGATAGGGAAAAGGGTGGAGTTGATGCCTCAAGGGAGCGGTACAGGCAGGAGGGTGTGCGAGATGGTAGGTTTTCATCCAGTTTTTCTATTGTAATTGTAAAGCATTTGGGGCGGGGGTTGAGCATTCTATACTGCATTTTTATTTTCTGTAAGCTACACTGATTCCCTTGTGGAAGAGCAGGATAGAAATCCAAAATATTATAATAAAATAATAATAAAATCAGGAAGCAGGGCTCAGGAAGTATGCACACAGAACAGCAAGGTACAGTAGCCAAGATATTGCTTAGATAATAGTGGTGGGACCCCGGGCCCATTACCGGTTACCGGATTTTAGTGGTGGGACCCCGGGCCCATTACCGGTTACCGGATTTACCGGTTACCGGTTCTACGAAAACCGGATTCCCGGATTAAATCTGGTAACCGGTACCGGTTTTATTTCATTGGTTTCAATGGGGCGCTGTGTCCCCATTGAAACCAATGAAATATAATTCCCTCCCCCTCCCAGGCTGCGCAGGTGGAAGGGGGGGCACCCCCCACCCACCCTGCCCAGCCTGGCTTTTTGTTTTAAAAATAGAGTAAGAGACTGCGAGTGACCCAGAGGCGAGGCCCCCCCCCAGCACCAGCGGCCGCGGCGTCCCCGCAGCCGCGGGTAAGTATGACCCGATCCCTGGGGGGGGTGGGGGTGTTCAA
The DNA here is from genome assembly GCA_003113815.1 of Sphenodon punctatus. NCBI lineage: Eukaryota > Metazoa > Chordata > Lepidosauria > Sphenodontia > Sphenodontidae > Sphenodon > Sphenodon punctatus. The sequence goes on from QEPC01013663.1 coordinate 1,643,207, forward strand.
CACCCCCACCCCCCCAGGGATCACCCCTACAGTGCGCCGCTTCGCTTACCTTT
>QEPC01013663.1:1648576-1672914 GCA_003113815.1 Sphenodon punctatus
CCCCCCCCCCCCCAAATGAGAACTGATTCAGAGTTGCCCAGTGGGGGAAAATACAAAACCCGGCGGCGTCTGTCAGTCTCTAGTCCGCGGCGGCGCGGGGCCCCTCCCCACTGCGGGGCCATGTGCCTGGGCACTGGTGCCACATGCCTTGGGCCGGCCCTGCCACCAGGTGTTCGCTGGGTGTGCTCACCCACCCATTCACACCAATCTCCACCCATCGGCGCTGCTGCGCTGTCCCTGTAAAAATGGCCATAGTCTGCACTTGACAGAATCCGGCCCTGGAAGGGAGACCATGAAATAGGCAAGGGTCAAACAAGGCCTTACCTCAGGGCCTGGGAGCTTGCTTCTCACCTCTCCTAGGCAGGAATGGGGAAGGAGACTGGGACCTCACCTAGGGCTTAAGGTTAGGCCAGAGGGCTCAGAGGAAGAGCTAGCATGAGGCACATGGAGAGCTCAGTGCCAGCCAATGGGACCCAACCTGGCAGCAGAAAGTCTCACTGGTGGGTCCCAACCAAGATGCAGAGCTATTTTGTCCAGGGGCAGCCAGCCACCTATCCTCCCTGAACCCCCTGATTCTTCTGTGGTTGGGCTGGTGATATCCCAGGGCCCTCAAAATCCTGACACTTCACCTGCTGTTACTGGAGTGGCCACTATGAGAGGCCAGACAAGATGGCTGCAGCCTGAGGGAGCCTGGACCATCAGAATGGGGGCTGCCCACAGAGCCCCACTTGCAAGGAAGAGGTCTGGCATGGCTGCCAGTTTATAAGAAACCCTCCTTTCCTCCTTGTGTCTCCTTATGACACAGCAGGTTGGGGCTGTGGTTATGCACCAGGCTTTTGGGTTTGACTCATGCCGGATTTGTGGCGCGGGGTGGGGGGGTGAGGGAGGAAAAAAGTATTCAGTCATCAGGTGAGCATGTTGCGAAGTTAGTGATTTCCTTGCAGTGTTTCAGATTGTGTTTCCTATAAAGAGGGCAGCTTCTCTGAAACCGGGGGAAGAGGGAACCCCATTACACAGCCAGGCTTTCCAGGGTGAGGGTCTGGGGGAAGAGAGAGGAAGAGTTCCATCCTCCCCCCCTTCCTGCACACAGATATGCCTCCATTTCTCCATCTGCAAAATGGCAATAATGTTCACGTACAACGTCAGGAATGGGGAACCTCCAGCCCACAGGTCAGATTTGGCCCACAGCGGTTTTTGACTTGGCCTCTTTCTGATCCCTGGATTTGATCTGTGGATTCAGTCACTACCCACAAGCACTGAAAGTGTGACCTCAGAGGAAGGGAGCGGAGACAAAGGAATGCATTCAAGGCTAGATTACGGGTCCATGACATAGATCCATGATCTGGACCCTCCCCTTCCTTCCCTTTCCCTGAGCACCCTGCCCCTCTTAAGCATTCCCACTCCAACGCCCATGTGGCCCACAGAGTTTGTACTAATGTTCAAAGTAGCTTGTGGAAGGAAAAAGGACCCCCACTCCTAGCCTACATGGTGAGGGGCTCTGAGAGTCTTAATGTCTGTCTTTAGATGGACTCGGGGCTAGCCACCCCCAGTTTACATGGACCTGGCAGCTGCCGTGGTCCACCTGTGTGGCACTCCTCTCCCCCACACCATAGAACTGCGGGCAGATTGGCTGCCACCTGCAGCTCTATTGCATTGTCTGGGGCAACCCCCAGCTGAGAGCAGAGCTGCAGCATCCATCCAATGAGAAGGCGGAGTGCAGCTCTGCTGTGCCCCAGGTTTGGGTGGCCCACTCTGCCGTCTAAAGGTGCCCATTGTCTCTTAGGTGCTTGAAGTTCACAATGTCCAGACCTGGGGGGCTTTGGCTGAAATATAGGACAGCAGGAGGCAGTAGATTGCATGGCAGAACTGAAGGGAGTCTAGAACTGCAATACCAGGGTGTTCCGTGACAAGACTGAAGCCGTTTTCACACAGCGCTGCTGGGTGGGGGAATGGGTGTGTGCTGGTGGTGGGTGGAGGTGGGTATGCGCCCATTCCCACGGGCACACACCCATCTCCACCCACAGTCTCCTCCGTTTTGTCAGATGGCTCTGTGGGTGGGTGATGCGTGGAGGTGGGTGTGCGCTGGGAGCATGCACACACCCTCTACCCACCGCCCGTTGGTGTTTCCACAGGTGCACACCCATCCCCCCCACCGCCGCGGTGTGCGCATGGACACCCACCGCATACCCGCCCGCACCCCCAGCAGGGGGGGTGGGGGCGTTTGAGGAGTATCATACCAGCAGCTGCTGGCGGGGAGCTCGGGCTTGGAATAGCAGAGGGGGCTAGCTTGGGTTAGGAGTTTGGGGTACTGGCAGAATTGTCAGAGGGAACCCAGGGCTAGAATAGAAGAGGGCTTACAGGACATCGGAGCTGTGTCTGAAGAGCCAAGAGCTGGAATAGTGGGGGGAAAGGAGGGCTGCAGGTTAGGATTAAGGTGCACCAGAAGAGCTGCTGGACTGCCCAGGGTTGAAGTAGCAGTTATGGCTGAGAATTGAGCTACATCAGTCTAGCAGAGAGACACTGTGTGGAGAGCCTCTCTGGCTGTGGCTGGCATTCCCAGAAACCACTCAAAACATCCCCTACCATTACTTTCTTTAGAGCAGACGGGTGCACACTCTCCCCACTCACTTTTGCACAAGAGCCATTGTGACCAAACACAAGATGCCCAAGACCCAGTGCTTGACTGGCAACATCTCCCTCCCTGCTCCCTCAGGCTGCTGTGTCAACACTCGCCTGGACTAAATCACTATTGACAGCTCTGTGAACCTCACCTCCAACCCTGGTGCCCGCATGTGGCCCAGCGGCACTCCACTAAGTGCTACATGCTCCCCAGTCACTGATAGGGGGTGTCTCTCCTAGCCAGGCGGCCGGGGTTCAGTCTGGGGTCAAGCACTGTGATTGGGTACTTGCCAAGCACTGTTGCTGTTCTACTAGTTCACTTGCTCTCTCTTTCATCCCAATTGCTCTTTTCTTTCTTCTCCTGCCGTTGGTCTTTTCCCCTAGAGGCAGAGTGGGCACGAAGAACTCAGCAGAGCTGGGATTTGAACCTAAGGCTCCTGAGAAAGAGGTTGGTACCCTAACCACTAGGTAGGGTGGCCACCTCTTGCCATTTTGCCCCCGACTCTCCCATTTTGGTCTATGGCGAAACCACAAGAGGGGGCAATCCTACTGCTAGGCTGTCTCTGCTCATTTGTTCAGGTAGGCTCTGAACTCCTCCCCACCCCCAATTCTCTTCCCTCTGGGGTCACAACCCCTTCCTTCCTGAGGTTCCAGCTTCCCCAATACCCATGACACCCTATATGGTGCCAGCCTGTGCAAATGGTGGGCCACTGAAATGCAGGGCAGTCAGCAGCTGTGTGAATGCATTGCTACGGGGCAAGGCAAAGACAGATTAATCGGCAAGAGGGAAGAGGGTTGTGCGAATAAGTGCTAAGTAGTTCAGCAGCTGCTCCCTCTCTTATTTAACTTTATTTATTTATTTATTTACACTTTTTACCCCACCCTTCTCCAAAGACTAAAGCCGTTTTTAGACGAGCGCGCGGTGCGCTCACGCGGGGTTCCAAAAAACCCCGTGAGGACAGATTAGATGAGACGCCACCGGCAATTGCACGCATGACACGGTGACATGCATTCTTTTCAAGCCGCGAATGACCTACCTCGATCAGACTCCCGGTCAGTTTGCGGCTTGCGGCATGTGTCACTCACACCCAGCCCACACCACTGACCGTGTGCAAAGCCATATGCTTGTGGAGCAGGGACGCTCCTGCTCGCTTTTACAAACATCCCCTTGGTGCATGTGTAAAAGTATGGCATCCCCTGCAGACCAGAGGAGATATCACATCCATGCTGAACCTGCCTAAGCAGAGATGGCCTTGAAGTTAGAGTCCTAGCCTGGGTCTCAAGAATCTTGGGTTCAAGTCGTAGGTCTGCTGAATTTTACCTAGGAGTTACCACCCCTTAATCATTCTTCCAATTCAGAACTCTCTGGGGGAATATACCCGCTGACTTTGACAGCTGCTCTGTCGATGACCTGTTCGCCTTGTGGAATGACATTTTGACCAAGATCATCGAATAGTTGCACCCAGGCGTCCACTCCCACAACTTCGTCAGTACAGGTCCCCTGGTATACGGAGGACCCGAGGCAGCTGAAGCAGGAGGGTAGGCGGTAAGAGCACAGGTGGCACTCAACTCGCGCTGAAGCTGACTGATTGCAGCATAGATTGGTTTTGAAGGACCATGCCATAACCGTGATAGTGGTGAAGAAAGCTTTCTTCTCCACTATCATAGCGTATGCAAAGTCTCGTTCAGTGGAGCTGTTCTGGGCGGTGAGGACTTGGTTAACCCGGTCTGTCTCCGCCAGGAAATGGAGTCATCTAATGCCCACTGTGACGTCTTTATTAATTACTTTGCAGACAAATTGTTTGTGTTCACCATAACTTGGGTGCTGCCATTTTAACTGCAGGGTTGAAGTTTGGGGTTATGGAAGCTCAGTCTTGTCCTGTTTATTTGGATAGGTTTCAATTGATATCACCCACCGATGTGAGGGAGGTGCTTGGGGTGATGAGGGCAACCAGTTGTGAGTTAGATCCTTGCCCATCCTTATTGGTGAAAGCCAGCTGGGAAATGCCGGAGCAGTTGTTGACTGAGGTTGTCAACACCTCCCTACAGGAGGGGAGGATGTCGGACACTCCTTAAAACCACAGCGGTCCGCCCCCTGCTAAAGAAACCATCTTTGGACGTTGAGTGGAGCTGTTCAGTGCTGTTGAGTGGAGCTGTTGGATTCCTCGCTGCCCCTGGAACATCACGTGGCCGCGATGGCTAGGAGCACTTTTCACCAACTCCATCTGGTGAGGAGGCTGCGGCCTTTTCTTTCTGATTCAGATCGGGCCACTGTCATCCATGCTTTCATTGCCTTGAGGCTAGTTTTCTGCAATACACTTTACGTGGGGCTGCCCCGATGACTGTTTGGAAGCTGCAGCTGGTGCAGAATGTGGTGGCTCAGTTGTCGGGAGCCCTTTACACCGGTGCTCCAAAGTCTGCACTGGCTCCCTATAGCTTTCCGAGCCCAATTCAAGGTACTGGTTTTGACCTTTGAAGCCCTAATTGTCTGAGTCCCACATATATCTGAAAGACCGCCTGTCCTTCCATGTCCCATTGTGGTCCCTACGGTTGGCCGAGAGCACCCTCTTGCAGGTTCCATCGGTTACCCTTGTCTGTAGGATGGGGGTGCACAGGAGGGTGTTCTCGGTTGCTGCCGTAGTTTTGTGGAACTCCCTTCCCCAGGAGGTTCACTTGAGCCCGAGCCTAAGCATCTTACAGAGACGGTGTCAAACTTTTTTATTTGATAAAGCATTTGGTGGGTGGGCACAGGGGTTGGTTGATGTTTTGGGTAGGTCTGAGGGGGGAGTTTTGAGGTGAGGGGGGGAGTTTTTATTGCATGAATTTTATTGTTATTGGTTTATGGATTGTAAGCCTCCCTGAGCCTCCGCAGGAAGGGCAGTGTATAAATTTGAACAAATAAATATATTCCTGCTTCTCCTCCCTCATCTCTACCACATTCCCTTGCTCTCACCTAAGTATGTAGGACAGAGGATTGCAGAGCACCAGCAAAAGCTCAGCCCCCAGCTACTGAGGGGGACCACCCCTGTGCCTCCTATCAGAGCAAATAACCTCCACAAGGGAAGGGAGGGAGCCAACCATACACCTCTCCCTGGGCCCTGCAGCCCCAGCTGTGGGAACAGGCATGTTCAGCACCCCTGGATAAAACCCAAGGGCTGGGCAGCAGTTCCCTCCTTGCAGGGGACCAAGCAGGTCAGGAACAGGGATGCAGGCGAGGCCCACAGTTGGGCACATGCAACAGGCATGTTGCATGTGCCAATTGGGGCATGGTCCTCTGCCTGGCAAGAAGGCTTTGTCTGCTGTTCCTAAGGCTTTAACCAGGAGGAGCTGAGTTCCCTTGAGGGTTAAGTCCCAGAGCATCATGGAGCCTGCACCCTGTACTTAATTTGTGAAAATAATAATATAGAAAAGAGGTGCTGGGGCTCAAGCTTTTCCTGGAAGCCCCTGAATGTACGAGGGTGGGGGGAAGGATGTTCAGAGGAGCCAGTGGATCTGCCCTGCCAGGCCCCACCAGCCCAAACCCCCACTGCTAGTGACAAAGGCAGTAGCAGCCCCCTTTCTGCCCATCCACAGCCCTGTCAGGGGAGAGACTGAGGCTCATGCTTCTGCAGGTGGGTGGGGAGGGGGCTGCGGTTGCCCTCATTAGCTGTTTGGCACTGAGTGGGGTGGGGTGGACCACATAGCTGATGGATGGCAACAGCGACAGTCCTTGCCTTCGTCAAACTTTATCCGGCCATGGGAGAGGTCTTGCAGAGTAGCAGCAGGGACAGGATCTGAACCAATGTACCAGGACTGAGACTTGGTGTGAAAAGAGATGTCAGGCCAGCCCTGGCACAAATCAAGTCCTGCTGGCACCTCTGGATTGATCTTTAGCGTCATCCCTTCTGGGTGGAGGAGGAGAGACTGAATGGAAAATAAGAGCAACTACATCAGATAAATGGTGAGAGTGGAAAGAGGAGGAAGAAATGGAGAGCCTGGGGAAGAGAGGAGGAATGTGGAAAAGGAAGAAGAAATGAAAGGCAAAAGGAAGAGAAGTTAGCAAAAAGACCCTTAGTTGATATCTGCCCACTTACTATCAATAGAGCAGAGACGTAGAAGATGCTGCTCAGCTTGGCCCTCTAGTGGATAAAGATGGAATATAACTCAAATAAAATAGAAGGTGGAATACACACCTCCATGGCCCGTATACATACTTCTCTTGAGCTACTGGAGCTGGTCACTGTCGGAGACAGGATGCTGGGCTAGATGGACCACTGATCTGACTGACTATGGCACTTCTTATGTTCTGTTCTTATGTCTCTCTTGATTCCAAAGGCTCAGCTGGTAGGAACAGTTAAACAACCCCCATGATTTCAGTGCAGATAAGTTGATTCACAACAACTGGGGATTTCCCCTCTCCCTTTTCCTGCTCACACAACACTTTTTGTAGTGGGTAGTGTTGTGTGAAATCCTGAGTGTTGTGTGAAATCCTTGAGTCTTTCCACTGTGCTACTTATCGATCATTCAGACAACAGCCTTTCCCTGCCTTGCAAATTCACTACTTGTTTCTTATTGCGTGCTTGCCTTGCCCCATAGCCATGCTTTCACACAGCTGCTAATTCTGGCCCTGCCATTTGCTTCAGGTGGAAGAAAACAAGCCATCATCAAGGACCACAGGAAGGGGTCAGGATTTCCACACAACACTCTGAATATGTGTTTGGGAAGCTACCCACTCAAGAAGAGTGTTTTGTGAATGAGCCCTCAGGCTCAGCCTTTATAATCTTTTCAAACCTATAAGCCAGCTGCTTTCCTCCTTAATGAGCTTCCTAAAAAAGGGCCAAGCCCCCATAAATACTAACTTCAGAATATACTTCGGGATGGCTCCATGGATCTGTAGCCATAGTCATCCTCCATCCAAGCAGGAGTTGGACTAGATGACCCTCGATGTACCTTCCAACTCTAAAATCCTATTATTCTATCATGATTTGAACCCTTCCTTTTCCTCCCCCATCTTAAGCACATCCTGCAAAAGCCCCAACCCTCATCTGACCTGCGAAACCTGTACTAATTTTCAATGTGGCCCAGCGGGAAAAGGTCCCCCCACTCCACCCCCGTCCTGTTCCCTTTTAGCACTGACCCTCTTAGCACAACCCCTCCATCTCCCACTCCCCTTCCAGAATGAAAGACCTCCCTTTGAGCTCCATACAACTTGCAGTCTTCAATCTCCAGTGAGTCATAGCTGGAAGCCACGCTGTCACTGCAACAGAGGGACCAAACCGCAAAGCCAGTTCTGTGGTTTCACATCACCTTTTGTGTCAGCTGCTAAGAAGGGCAAGTCACAGGGAGGGGTCAAAGGAACTGGGCCACGGCGCCTCCTGCCCCTACCCCTCCATTTGCCTGCGTGGGCTGAGCCTACATGATATTAAGCCCCGGTGCATCTGGAAACGAAAAATCAGAGAGGTTTTGAATCCCCACTGAGTGACGGCTCTGACTGTGCAAGAGTTTTCAAAGTTGGTGTCATATCACTGCCGCCTCGCCTTTGCTTGAGATTTTGTTTGTCTGTTTCAGCATCAAACGTATTTTCAGTCTAAACTGCAATGTTGGGGGGGTAGGGGGGGAATCTCACACAAATGAAGACAAGGCTCCATGCAAAGCAGGGTATGGTTCTCCCTTTCTCTGAGCAGTGGGATATTTCAGGGGGAGCCCCTTTGGGGTTGGGTTCCTTCCGAGGAAAGGAGGCTAGAAGGTGGAATACACACCTCCATGGCCCGTATACATACTTCTCTTGAGCTACTGGAGCTGGTCTTAAGGGGTGTTCTAGAAACATGGGCATAACTACAGTGGAGGATGGGACAAATCCATTCCCCACAAATTTCTTCATAGTTCTTCTCATAGTTCCAGGGTCATGGGGGCAGGGATTGGTGAGTCAAGGGGATTCAGTGTTTAGTCCAAAGTTACACCACTGTATCGGAATCCATTTATTTACAATTTACAGGTTGGGGAGGAGTGGATGAGAAGCACCCAACAACACTTGTAGAGCTTCCCCAGACAGACATCATTGCAACCCCCAAAGTCCAGCAGTATAAAGCCCCCCCCCCCAAACTGCACCTTGGGATGCAATCACTCCTTCCCCCAAGACTTCCTATAACGGTCTCTGTCCAGCTTTAAACTTCCTCTGCTGCTTCAACACCCTCCCTCATTGTCATCATTGGTAGCTTGTGCTTAAAACATTTGGTGGAGCTCGGCGACTAGGTGTTGGAGGGGGGTACAGTATATTCCTCAGCTCCCTCTCACACATTTTCTCCCCTCCTCCAAAAAGGAAAACGGACCTACTTCCTCCGTTCTGTCTGAGAACTCCAATGGCTGGATATGAGCTGGCCTCAGGCTACTTAGGGCGGCTGTGAGTAAGCTCGATTCCGTGCCTCCCAAGCACAGTGCAGCAGGTAAAGATTACAGAGGACTGTGAGCAGGCTCAGAACAGAGCTTGCTCACAGCTGCTGTAAGCAGCCTGGAGGCCACGTTGAATTTAGCCCCAGCTATTGGAGTTCTCGGGTAGTGGCAGCAGCACAATAGTAGCTAATTCACAGGGGCAAGCTCCAGTTACCTCATGCACAGCCACCACATCTCCTTAAAGTGCTGGATAGATATATTCATTACACCAAAAAATCTTAAATTCTGCAACCAGTGAAGCCAAATTCTGCAAATTCACCAAGTGCATTAATATTTGCATGATTAACTTGATTTGCATAACTATGCAACAATTTATACATGAAAAAGCATGCCGAGAAGCAAATTTGCAACAGGTTTGACATAGAATCACAACTTTGCTAATCAAACACGACTCAAATCCTCTGGAATTTCAGCACCTCAGAATTCCCACCTCATATTAAAACCCCAGACCTCCCTCACCCAAACACAGGGCCTTCAGACCCACCCACCCGCAATTCATCTCCCAAGAACCTATTGACCCTCAGGCCATGGTCACACCTCCTAGACAGACGGCAGCTGCAGCAGCAGTTTTAGTTTAGGGTCAGGCAACAAGTTTATGCCTGAGCCAGGATTTAAAGATCCTGCAGACAGCCCCCACTGCAGTGTCACTGCAATTTCAGCCTGGCACTGCGAGGAGTGGCTGATTCTGCAAAAATCACTGCAAATTGCAGCAACGCAGTCAACACGGGTCCCTGAATTTAATTCCCCCACAAATTAAGCCCTGCTGAGGGCAAATTAGGTTACAAAGCAGATAAATTCTGGAGCAATTGTGACTTTCAGTCAATGTCTCTCTTTCTCTCTCTTTGAAGATGGAGCGGCACTTACCACCTGTTGCTGCTGCTGGTGCCTCCGCTGGGCTGGCTTGCGTCGCTCCTGCTGCCTGGGGCCCCGTCATTCATCTGCGAGGAGAAGGCGGAACGTGAGTGTGGGGGTACTGGGGTGTTCCTGGACTGGAACTTTGCCCCCCTCCTGCAACCGGAAGCCAGCCGGGGGCACTTAAGGACAACACCGGCGGCTTCGCTGCAGGCTGTGAGCCAGCAGCCGCAAGCCAAAAGGCCGTGGCCAAAGGGTGTGGCCCTTTGGGGCCCTTCGGGGACTGCTGGGGTCTAGGGGTGGGAAGATCATGCCCAGATGCTGCATGCTGCGGGCCAGGAAAAAACAGGGGTCTGTACCGAGGACTCGAGCACAGCTCAAATAGCTTAGACTGGAGCCCTTTCTTGATAGTGATCAATCTGCTCCAGCTGCAACAGTCAAGCCTGTTTTGCTGCCTTCCGCTCTATCAGACCCTGCGGTTCACGCAAGCATTAATGACTTGCCCATTGATGTCTTTTTGCCCTTACCATCCAAGAGCCCTTTGGGGTCCTGTCCTCCCTGTAATTTGGGGTTTATGGGGCAGCAGTGTCTCCTAATTGGTGACTCTCTTCAGACGCTGCTTACCCACCTACAGGAATTAAAGATCCAGCTGCAAATGCAGCACCTGCAGATGAGCATTATTAGAGATTCCATACAGTTATGTAGGGAAGAGATTGCCTGTTCTGCCAACCATGGGCCTGACTTGAGATCATCTGTAGCTACGCAAACTATTGCATTGTCCCTGCAGAGCCCTGCTAGGTTGGCCACGGGCATTTCTACAGCTTCCCAAACTATAGCCCCTTCTATAGTGCAGCCTTTGCTCTCACCCTCTAGTTTTGTAGGGGTGGCAGAGGAGGCTGGTGCCAAGGCCCTTACCTTGAAGTCTATCTATAAGGTTGTTCCCTTAGCCTTGACATTTAGGATCAATCTGCAGTATCGGATTCCCCATATCAATTAGCACTTAAAAAATAATGTCCAGTTATACCTCAGTAACATCTTGGGGTGTCCCCAATCTACCATTCGTTTGTCCCATTTTTGTGTACTGCCCTCATTTAGACAAACTCAATGGCTGGTTGTTTATTTTTTGGCCACCCAAACAGCAGATTATGTTATAGCTTGTTTCCAGCTACTCTCTTCTTGGGATACACGTTACTAGGTATATTCATTCCCACATTTGACTCCATTACTTCCGGACCTGCTGCGATCTAACTCCTCCTGTCTGCTACGGCCGGATCCCATCGAAGGTCTGGACCTGCAAACAGGGGGAGGGTCTGTAGGGACAGCTTCCCAGGAGGAGGGAGAAGGACCCGATTACAAGTTGGATTCTGCAGTAGGGTCGGTATCATAATCAGAGGGAGGACCTGTTGGGCTATTAACACAAGCACAGGGAGACCAACTTAACATTTATTTGTATCCTCCATTGAGAACAGATGTCACGATCCACAGCCTGGTCATGTGGAGCAGGGCAGCTCATGACAGATGCTGGCTCCTTCCCGCAACGCCCTAACAATTTGTTCTTGGAACGTTGCGGGCTGGGCTAGACATCTACAGGACCCGGATTTCATTGCCTATGCCAAATCTTATAAGATTATTTTTGCTCAGGAGACCTGGCTCCGGATGCTGCCAGCCTTGGAAGGGTATGTAGGTTATGACTTGCCTGCTGTCAATTACCACCAGAAAGGCTGCCCCTGTGGTGGGTTGGCCTGTTTTATTTCCCAGGAAGTCCCTCTTAGAGTCATTGAGACGGGTACAGTTCCCTCTCTGGCCCTGAGCCTCATGCTTCAACTGGATTCCTTTATTCTTTTGCTAGTTACTATTTATATTCCACCTTCCAATGGGGGTTCATACAGGAAAGACAAGTGGGATGCCTTGGAGCAGTTCCCTGAGGCTCTTGGAACCAAATACCCAGGAGGGCTGTTTATAGTTACAGGCGACTTTAATGCGCGAATAGGACCCGATGAATCTTCACTCAGGCCATACTATGATCCGCTTCCCCCTGACCCCCTGGGTATACTCAAGACCAGAACTTCTAAGGACAGTAGGCTTAACTCGGCTGGTATTAGGTTGGCCACTCTGGCTGCAGATCTCAATTTATACCTGCTGAATGGGGTCGGGTTTGGGGATCTGGCGGGCGAATTTACTTATTTGGGGCCTGATGGATCTAGCACTATCGATTATATTTTGGTTTCCCCCTCTGTGTTGCCTCTCATTGTGACCTTTGAGGTGGGAACTAATTTGGCCTCAGACCATCTCCCCTTGGTATGCTCCTTGGCATCTTCTTCCATTCCCTCTGCCCAGATACCACAGGACCCATCAGTATCAGTATCAAAATGTATTTGTTCAGCCGTAGGCTATAACAATGTACATAAAAGAAAAAAAACACATAGCAAAGCAAAATTTAAACAATACGGTCATATTTATACAAATAATTTATAACACCTCATCAACAAAACAATACTAGTTTATCAAGCACGCCCTCGCGTATCATACCCCTCTCGCCTCAATAATAATAATTCAGTCAAGATCTCAAATGATGGTGAGGAAATGTACCATAGGGATATCACCTCCCAAATAGTCCCATACATCAAAGATACACCCACCTAAAAATAAAGGTACCTTGCCCTTCCCGGGACTTATGGCGGCACACTTAACCCCTGTAAAAAAACAGACCCACCTAGTCTGCCTACCAATTCTTAATTAAAGGGGCACACATACCCCCTAAATGCTAAATTATGAATGACATAAAGGAAATACACATTGTAGGGGAATGACAAGATAATAACAGAGTGCCTTGCCCTTCCCGGGGCTTACGACAGCACGCTTGACCCCTGCGATACGTAATCCCACTTAAACTTCCCCAAAAAGGGTACTTTGATAAGTAAAGAAAGGGAGATAACATTCCCACAGGAGACAATCATAACACATAAAACAAAACCAAATCAATATAATGAAATCCAACCACATAAACAAACAATAACATATAACAAAGTAATAATACAGAAAATTTCCACCTCCAAAACATTACAATATAGTATCCAACCTACAAATATGACCAAAATAATTAAATAAGAATATAAACCAAAAAATAGCAAACAAATTATATTCTTTTAAAAGCTTTAAAATTAATACACATTATAAGCAAAATAAAACACCCCTAATATTGTTTAATAGTATATACACAAAATAAAAATTGCGACACCTTCCCTGTAGTCTCCTTGCAGGTGTCATCAAATAACTTTATCATAATAGTCTCCCAGGGGTCCAAAATTTCTCTAACCAACGGTAATATTAATTTTTGACGGAGCTCCTCATAGTATGGACAATCGAGTACAATATAGCTCAGGGACTCAACCTGCTTCAGAGGGCAGTGACAAAAACGCTCGGCCAAAGGGATCCCCTGATATCTCCCCATGGTTACTGCCGAGGGGAAATAATTTACCCGAGCCAGAAAAAAAAGCCTTCTCTTTAGTGTCAGGAGCCCATCATCAAGATATTCCCTTGGTTGACCGGACTCAGTTAACAGAAGCCTCTGGGGGCCATGGGCCATTCTAGCACTTAATTCGGCCCATCTCTCCTGTCGACCAACATCTGCCAACCTCTGAAAAACCAGGCTCCTGGCAATTTTATACCCCATAGGGGCAAGGGACTCAGGGGAAAACCCCAGCAAATATAGTTTCCTCCTCACACGCTGCACCCAACTATTCGGTATTGTATCCATGGTCACCAGGCACGTAAGTGGAACTACAAGGCCAAAATAGAGCCTTAGCCAGTGATTTAGTGCCCCCTTCCAAATCCTTTCTTCGAGAGGGATAACACCACATTCCACATAGAAAGCCAGAATGCTTACACCAGGCGGCGCCAAAAGTAAAAAGCGCAGGAAGCCTGCCTGTATTCGTTCCAAGATCTTAATTTTATCTAAGGCCCAAAGAAGGGCACCATACAATAATTGGGGTATACATTTCAGCAAAAAAACTTTTATAGCAGGCTTTACCAGTTTCCCCCCATGCGAACGAAAGAAAGCCAGCAAGGACTTTGACAATTGCTTAGCTCGAGAAAGGCATTTAAAGACTGTACGGACCACGTGCCTGTAGAGTGGAAAAGGAGTCCCAGATACTTATAGACCCTTACTTGTTCGAGCTCATTGGTATCTATAAACCACCTATGTTTTTTAGGTTTACTTGAGAATACCATCACTTTGGTCTTTACATAATTTACTTCAACCATATTCCTATGGCAGTAATTTCCAAACAATTCCAAAGCGCGCCTTGGGCCAACCTGCGTACGGGACAAGAGAACCGTATCGTCTGTATACAGGAGACAGGAAATATGAATATTCCGTACCCTGGGGGGATGACATCTTACAACTGGGAATTCTCTAATTAAGTCATTTAGGTATAGGTTGAACAGTGTGGGGGCCAAGACACACCCCTGTTTAAAACCTCTCTGTGTCAGAATTTTATTTGATAAGGCCCCCTGAGAGTTCAGCCTCACCCTAATAGAAGTATCTGTATACAGCTCCCTTATCAGGTGCAGCAGCCGCTTATCCAAATTAAGAGGATACAATTTACCCCAAAGATGTTCCCTGGGTACCAGGTCAAAAGCGGCTCGCAGGTCTATAAATGTCGCATATAATGCATTCCCTGGCGTCGCATACCTCTGGACCAGATGGGAGAGCAGAAAACAGTGGTCGATAGTTGAACAACCCTCGCAAAACCCAATTTGCTCAGAGACAAGAACATCCTGCTCCTTCATCCAACTTTTAAGCTTACCTAGTAGAAACTTAGCATATATTTTACCCAATATACTAAGTAAGCTAATTGGCCTAAAATTTTTGGGGTCATCTGGAGCCCCCTTTTTAAGGATTGGGACCACTATTTCCTCTGTCCAATCCACCGGAACCTTCCCCTGAGTGTTAATAGCCGTGAATAGCACTGCTAAAACTGAGGCCCACCATTCAACATTCCCTTTAAACAATTCAGCAGGTAAGAAATCTCCCCCTGGGGCCTTTCCGCTATTCAAGGAGGAAATCAACACCTTTATTTCTTCAGGAGTAACTGGCGGCCACTCTAGGGCAGTCGGTAATAGAGCCAATCCAGGCTCAACCACACAAGGTGGAGAAAATAATAGGGTGAAATGCTCCTCCCAGGCCTTCGAGGACACTCTCATACCTTCAACATTAAGTTCTCTCCCACATCCTCTTAACAGCCTCCAAAACCTCTGGGAGCTTAAATCCTTTGATGCTTCCTCGATTTGGGCCCACCTCTGCCTATAATATACCAACCTCCTAGATCTAAGGAGTTGCCTGTATGTGCCCCTTTTGACCACCAGATCTTGTCTCGTTTGGCAGGACCCAGCAGACCTTCCGCTGGATATTTACAGGGCACCACGCTGGGACGATTTTTTGTCCCAGCATCTGCGTGAGTTCATTGCTGAAGCCCCGTGCAGTACCATTCGATATCAGTTACTCGCCTCTGGCCAGGCCTCCGAGGTAGCTGAACTCTTTCATTCACTTACTGATCATCTTACTCACTACATCTGTCCCCGCGATAGGGTCCCTGTCTCAGGCTACTTGGAAAGGCATAAGTCGTGGTTCGACCACGAATGCCAAGCCGCTAAAGTCCTATAGGCCTATCAGCCTTCTCAGCGTGGTTGGGAAGCTCTACGCCAAGTTTCTTTTGACTAAGCTTGTCGGGTGGTTTGGGGACTGTAATCTCATAGCTCCAGAGCAAGCCGGGTTCCAGGAGGGGCACTCCACTATTGATCACTGTGTTATGCTATACCATCTCACTAGCAAATACAGGGAACGGAACGGAGCCTTGTATGTCGCCTTTCTCGACCTAAAGGCGGCATTCGATTTGATCAATCGATCTATCCTTTGGGCCAAATTGACCAAAGCATCGATAGACAAAAGGCTCCTAATTCTCATCCGCTCCCTGTACTCCAACTCCGTCCTTTCGGTTAAGAATGACCGGCAGGGGCACATCACTTCTTCAGTGACCACTAGTGCAGGGGTCAAGCAGAGGTGTGTATTGGCCCCTGCACTATTCAATTACTACATCAATGACGTCATTGGCTTGATGGCCGATAACAGATTTTTTCCTCCCAAACTAGCCACTAGGTCAGTTGGAGCCCTTTTCTATGCCAACGACGTGGCATTATTATCACAGACCCGTGTCGGCTTAGCTAGGCAACTCACAGCCTTTGCGTCATTTTGTGATACTCACCAATTGTTTGCTAATGCCCAGAAGTCTACAATTGTGTTTTTTTCTGGCAGGAGGAAGGTGTACAACTGGTCTATGGCAGGGTTACCTCTCCAGCAGGTTTCAAACTTTCGATACCTGGGGATCCTATTCCATAAATCGGGAAGCTGGAGCAACCATATTCAGCGGGCTATCTCTGTAGCCAAAGGCTCTTCCCGATCTATATCCAGATTTTTTATGTGCTCAGGTAGGAGTGCAGTGGGTTTAGCTATCCAGGTACACAACAGAAAGGCTAGGGCCCAGGCTCTATATGGTGCTGAGTTGTGGCCACCTTTCCTAACCAACTCCTTCAACTCTCTGCAGACCAGATTTTTTCAGGGGCTACTATGTATCCCTAAGGGCATGTCGTATGATGCCATTAGGCAGGAACTTGGCCAGTTTAGCTGGCAACAGGTGGCTATTGAACGTGCCCTGAAGTTTTGGGCTAAAACAAAAGTTTCCAGTACCCCTGGTTTGCTTCCAGACCTTAGAGAGGATCCCTATCTTAGCCCACGGCGGGGAAAGGTGGGGCTTATTTTGAGCCACATGGGCTTTTCAAAGGAGTATTTAAGACATAAGTCCCCAGCCGCACTTAGCAAAGAAATCGTTACCAGGTGGCGAGATATAGGAAGGCGGGGGAGCTGGCCAACATCAAGGCATCTGCTCACATGTGGGCCTATTTATCCTGGGTGCCTAAAATAGAACAGATGGTCTGTTATCTCCAAGAGCCTATTTCGCCAAGAGGGAGGATCCTTATTTCATGCACCAGAGTCAATGCCCTCCCTACTGCCCTACTAGAGGGGCATATTGGGGGGGGGGGTTCCCTTTGCCAGTAGACTTTGCCCATTCGACCATTTGGCAGTGGAAACCACAGATCATTTAATTTTTGATTGCCAGTTGTATGATGTGCCTAGGAACCTTTATCTGGCGGCATTTATGAGGAAACTCCCAGGGTGATCCAATCAGGCCTTGTTTGATTTTTTTTTGGACAACTCGAATTCAGAGGTTATTAAAAGCCTCTCTAAGTTTTTAATTGCGGCCATTCAGATTAGGGCCAGATTTTTGGCCTCCATGCCTATACCCGCGATGCTACTGGTTTCCCCTGGGGCCATCAGCCGATAGGTATTGTCCTCTAGTCCTATCTCTTCTCTTATTATTATATTGCATGGTTGTGGGAAGCTGATCCAGCTTTTTATTGTTGTTCTTAATGCTCTACTTCAATCATGGCTTACTATTGATATTTTATTTATATTTCAATATAATCTGATATTCTGATTATTTGTGTGTACTAGGACGATTATTGTCCGTGCTGGATCTTTACCATGTTTGAGTTTTATGCTATGGCCTATGGCCACGCTAATAAAATTTACTACTACTCTTTGAAGATGCAGCAACCGGTTATTTCAGGCATTTGTGTATTCTGGTCACTCCCAATCTCTGTTTGAAGCAGATTTTGACTACAGGCTCTGTTTCTTATTGGTGAATTTTTCTGTGCAAGCAGTTTGGATAGGGTTAATTCTGCACCGGTGCAGGGGGCTGGACTAGATGGTCCTTGAGGTCCCTTCTAGCCCTATGACTCTAGTCCAGCCCCCTGCTTCAGAGCAGGATACTCTAGGTCAGTGGCTTCTAAATGTTTGCCTATGCGACCCTATTTTGATATTTAAATATAATCCTGTGAACTTCCCCCCTCCACTCCCGGACATTAGTCAAGATGTACAGAGAATAGGAAATATCAGCTTGAGTACCACCACCCCATCTGCAGATGGCATAACCTCACTACGGGGCCCAGCCCACAATTTCCGCAAAGCTCTGCCCTATACTGACAATGCAACATGCTAGCTCCTGTGAAGCAGAGTTAGCAGACCCATTTCAGCATAGCTTAACTCCCTTACATGCACAAATTCTTGTGTACTCCTGAGTGGTGCTGTACTGCCTTACTCAGGAAAGCTGGTTTGAATCTCCATCTGGGTAACTATAGATAGAAGGGGTAGATCAGTGGTAGATCATTTAATGCAGATCAAGTGATCCCTGGTTCAAAGCTAGGTCTCTCCTTAAGGCCCCCCTCCCTTTGAATTTTGGGGTTGAGATAGATGATGCTCCTTGTAACCCTATGCCCTAGAACAGTGAGTTGCTAAACTTTTCAGGGCAGGGGCATAGCTATAATAGATGCACAGAGCCCCCCCCCCCCACACACACACACACACATGTGGCATGCATGTGGACATAGCTGGTACTGCTGCTGCATCTCTGCTGCTGCCCCCTCCCGAGTTTGTAGGGGTAAGAGTGGGGGAGCTTGTCCTGACACAAGCATAGGCACACTGGGAGGAAGGTGCAAGGGGGTTCCCACCTGGCTCAGCTCCTTCTGATGCCGTGATGATCAGAAAGAGGTGTGGCCACATCAGAAAAGGGAAGGGCAAAGAGATCTTCCTGGCCCAGCATGCCCGTAAGCCCTAGTCCAGACCACCACGTTTAGTGATCCCCAGTGACCTCTGCCATCCTGCCCCAATGACCCTCCTTTCTCCCTGTCCAGAGCGTGGTGATGGGACCCATTCTATCTTCTGCACCTGACTCATTCAACTTAGCTGTGACCCTGCCAATCGGCCATCTTAGCCTTCACTGTTATTTTCAGATCATCCTACACCTACTGGAGATGGCCATGGTGTGGCAAATGCTCATTGCAGGCTGCCAAACCCATATTTTTGTTGTTAAACTATTTTGAAAAAAGATACTTGTGTGACAATTTTCTAATCTTCCTCAAATTGTTCTATAACCGCTAGGATGGACCATTAAGACCGTTTAGTCTGGCCTCCTATATACACAAGTCATGGCCTTTCTCTTAGTTAAGAACTCAAGTACCATACCAGGTCAGACCAATGGTTTATCTAACCCAGCATCTTGTCTCTTGACAGCGGCAGCTTTGGTTGCTTTGGAATATGCTCACACAGCTGCTGATTCCCTTGCATTTCAACCACTCTGGAAGAGTATTGTGCGGATGATCCCTTAGTCATTCTACCTTGTAGCTTTGTTTCTTCTTGAGTTATACAAGGCCAGTTAAGCTGATGAAATTAGCTGGCAGCAGACTTAAAACAAATGAAAGACTCTTTGTACAAGTCAATTGTGTGGAACTCACTGCCAGATGATTATTGCTACAGGATGAAACAAACATAGATTAAGGAAGCAGGGGTGAGTGTGCAAGGGGGAAAGTTGTTGTGTGAAGGAGCTTTGATACATGGGTTAGATGACTGAATTGCTGCCTTGCATTTTAGTGGCCTATCCTGTGCATCAAAACTCATTAACGCAACAACTTTCAATAGCTGTATGAATGGGACAAGGCAAAAACTGCTTATGGAACAAGTAGTGAATTTTTAAGGTGGGATGGGTGGTGTGTGAATGAACCCTTAGTGGAAACACTACAGGGCTAGAACTGTGGAGTTCTGGGCTCTACAACCAACTCCGTGCCTGACCTTGGGGAAGATCGTTTCCCTAACTATACAATGAGGCTCGGGATGTTTCAGTGGCAGCTGGTTGGACAGTGGGAAGGACCACTTAACACTGCTGTAAAAATTAAGACTACAATCATTTTATATATCCCACCTCCTTCCTCCCAATGGCGCTTGGAATACGTCACAAAAAATTAAAACACAATAAAATCAAAACCAAACAAAGATGCAATGCTCTAGGCCTGATGCGTTAAGCAAACATAAAAATGTAAGTTCCCTGCTGGGTCAGAGGAGGCCAATGGTTCATCCAGCCCAGCTGTCTGTCTCCCACAATGGCCACCTTTCTGCCTCACTCCAAAATAGAAACCAAACCATACGCTTCTCCCCCCAAACCATTTTTACCAATTATAAACAGGTTAAACCAAGAAAAATCCTGCAGGATCAGGCAGGCCCCCCAGGTTGGGGACTGAAGCCCAAACCATGCCCTTGCTCTTCAAAAAGCATTTTACCAAGTCTAAAAAGGGTAAACAAAGCCAGGAAAAATCCACTGAAAATAGAATTGGGTCCCCCCCGGGTGGGGGATTGAAGCTGAAACCATGCCCTGCCCTTCCCCCAAAAGCATTTTACTAAGTCTAAAAGGTGTAAAAATAAGCCAAGAAAACCCCCAAAGGAACACATCCCCAAGCCCCACCAAAATAGTAATAAAAATTAGCTCTTCCTCTTACCTGATCTAAAGAGCAGCAAATGGATCAAGAAATGGGAGGAAGGTGCTCCACTGAAGTGGTTTTATAAAATTAACAAAGTTGTGATACTATGTCAAACCTGTTGAAAAAGCATGCTGGTAAGCAAATTTGCATAATTATGCAAATCAAGTTAATTATGCAAATAATGCTCATGGTGAATTGGCAGAATTTGGCTTCACTGGTTGCAGAACTAAAGATTTTTTTGGTGCAGTGAACTCAGGTCCCTGATTAAATTCAAGGGGAGTGCTGCACCCCTGGGAAATATTTCCATTAGGAATGTACACACAGAAATGTGCAAGGCCAGAGAAAGGCTGATATTAGCCTCCGCTCGACCCCCCCTCGCCTCGGGGGGGATGGCGGGCGCGAGGCCGTTTGCCGCGCCCGGACCTTGGAGAGGGGACGGGACTTACCAAAGAATTCCCGTGGCGGGCTGCAGCAAAGCCCCGCGCGCGGGAAACCAACGGCGACAGCGCACTCTAGGAACCCGGCCAGGGTTACTAGGCAACCCTGAGGTAGATAGCCGGCCACGTGGGCTCCGCTCGGAAGGCGGGGCTCACGAGGCGGCAAAGTTGTGCTCCACCCCCACTTGCGGCTGGAGCTTCACCAAGCAGCAAGCAGCTGCAGCAGCGGGGAACTTCTGCCTCACCAGCTTCATTCCCCGGGTCAGAGGAGTCCCTGGCTGATAGAGGGACGAAGCAGAGGTGTACCGGGCCAGATGGGTAAGCCCAAAAAGGGAGCTGCTGCGGCAGCCAGAAAGTGGCAGCGTGAGGCAGCCGAGTTAGATGCCCCTGAAGAGGAGAGGGCAAGCCAGGGAGGAGAGGGGCAATGAGAGGGGATGTAGGGCTTTGCCCCCACCTCCCCTGGTAATGAGGCACCCCTTACAGAGAGGGGGGAAAACCTCATGGGGGTCTCAACGGAACTCCCCCCCCAAGGAGTGGAAGAAGTCCCCCTCGGGGACAGGATGGCGAGCTGCGAGGCTCTCCTTCTCCAACTGGTGTCGGGCACAGAGCCCCTTCAGGCCTCTGCCCTTCTTCCCCCCCTCGGGTCACTCTCCAGGCCCTTCTCAGAGGGACCTTGCTAGGGGCACTGAGGAAGGCCCCCAGCCGCGAAGGGGGAGACGAGCAGTAAACCCCCCAGCTCGATATATTGAAGAGGGTGGGGACCACAGCGACGCAAGTACGCCGGGGAGCCAGGCCCACACGGGGCTCAACCGAGCCCCCTGCCACAGCCGGTGACTTGCTTTTCCTGGCACCCTCTGGCACTGACCCGCGAGCGGGAAGCCTTGGCCCAGTCCAGGGCCCAGCAGTCGGCCCAACGTGGCCCCAGCCTGCGGGACATCCAGTGGGATATACCCACCCCTCTTGGGGGCCTGGCGCAGTGCACGCTCCTGATGCGGGGCACATATGGCCACCGCTGGCTCCTTCTTACGGAGCCCCGAATTTCCCGGGTGATGCCAAGTCGGCGCAGGCCCTGACCGGCCTGACACAGGCAGTCTCCATTGGAATGCCTGCCCATCCCGGATCTGCCCGGCCCAGCGTTAGCCAGGTACAGCCCCCAGGCGCCAGGCCCATTTTGGGCTGGGCCGGGGAGCCCCTTCCCCCTTTTGTCTAACCTAGGGCGGAGCTCGCCAGGACAGCAGGGCAGGCGCAGGATAACGCTGAACTACGCCGACGCCTCGACCACATGGAGAGGACACTCCAGACCCTGATCCAGCAGCGCGATCGAGCTGCACCAGGCCACCCAGCGGCTGGACCTCCTCCATTACCAGCCCACACAGCAGGTGAGGCTGGGACTCTGGTTGGGGGAATTAGCAGCTGGAGCGGGCCCGGGGTACAGCAATTCGGGATGGCACCTGACCCCCGACGGACCCAGACTGGAGGCGGGGGCCCGACCCTACTAGTGTGGTGGGGCGGGACCTGGGTCCCCATGGTGCCTCCTCCTTCCCCTCAAGGGCTGTCTGGCACAGTAAGCACAGTGGGGGCTTTCCCCCATCCCGGTAGTGGGCCAGCATGCCTGCCCCTGGCAGGGCAAGCTCTGCAGGTATGGACCCCAACGGGTATCCCAGCACAAGTACAGGTTACGGAACAAGGGTGGAACCCCGGTTCAATGGCCATCCCTCAGCAGCCCCCTCCAGAGGGCGGTAGTTACACTACTGTCTCCGATCCAATCGGAGGCCATCTGCTCCCCACCACTAAAGAGCGGATTTGGAGGGGGGAATATATTGATCTGTTCGCCCTGCTGTTTAGTGATCTGATTGTGGACCTCGCTGAACAGCAAGACAGAAAAGAAAAGGAACGCTTCAAGCGACCCAAGGCCGACCGGAACTGGTTGAACTGGACGGCTGCCTTTTCAATCTACATGGGAGTCATGATTCAGGCCTACCCAGCAAGGGCAGCAGATCTCCTGAAATATGCCGACATCATGTGGAGAGCCTACGAGGCCGGGCCAGCCGGAGCGTGGCTCCGGTACGACGAGGATTTCCGCCACTGAGCAGCCTATACCCCGGGTTTGAGATGGGATCTACATGCCCATGATCTATGGCTCAATTGCATGAGCGGGGTGGGAAATGCCCAGGTACATCAGCTGGCCAATGTCATGAATTTGGCCATTACGGGAGATGTTCCCGCACGGTGTGCAAATTCTGCCATGCATGCGCCACGTGTTCAGGACCTCACGCAAACTTGGCGTGTACGTGAGGGAAGCCCGGCACAAAGGGAAGGTCCTTCCCTGGTCCACCTGGAAAAGGTATCCACAGTCCTGGTACTGGGGGATCTATGGCAAAAAGCCCCAACACCAGTTAGGGTCAGTCAACTTGAAAAGGCCCTAAGCGGCTATCCCGACCAGGCGGAAGCCGCATACGTGGTAGGGGGCTTCCGCCATGGTTTTCTTATTCCGGCAACCAAAGTCCAGCAACATCGTTTGACGCCAAACTTAAAGTCAGTCGTTGGGTTAGAGAGGGTAGTACGGGACAAAATTCAAAAGGAAAAACTGGAAGGTAGGGTGGCCGGCCCATTCCCTGCCCCCCCTTTCCCCAACATGGTCACCTCCCCTTTGGGAGTGGTACCCAAGAAAACACCTGGGGAATTCTAACTGATTCACCATCTGTCATACCCCCGGGGCGGCTCAATCAACGACGCTATCCCCAAAGAGCTTTCTTCAGTTTGGTACGCGTCGTTTGACTCGGCTGTGACCCTAGTGAGGTCCTTCGGGCCGGGGCCCATGTTGGGGAAATCCGACATCAAGTTGGCATTTCGCTTGCTCCCCGTACACCCCGAGAGTTTCCCGCTGCTCGGGTTCCACTTCGACGCCATGTATTACTTTGATAAAGCCATGCTGATGGGATGCTCGATTTCCTGCTTGGTTTTCGAGCGTTTCAGCACCCTAGTCGAGTGGATCGTGAGACGGAGGGCTACCGGGGGGGGAGTAACGAAATACCTCGATGATTTTTTGTTCATTGGACAGGCCAATACGGAGGACTGCTCAAACATGATGCAGTCATTCCAAATGTTGGCAGGAGAATTAGGTATCCCCCTTGCTCCCGAGAAGACGGAAGGGCCAACCACCCGGTTGACTTACCTTGGCATCAAGCTTGATACGGAGGCAGCAGTTTCCCGCCTCCCTCAAGACAAATTGCTCACTCTCCGGGCCAAGGTGGTGGAATGCCTCGGAATGAACAAGATCACAGTGCGACACTTGCAGTTGATCCTGGGGAGCCTGAATTTTGCGTGCCGGGTTGTAGCACCTGGTTGTACCTTCCTGTACCGACTATACACCAAGCTAGCTGGCAACCCTCCTCCTCACCACCACCTGCAGCTCACCAAGGAGATCAAGGAGGACCTCCAGATATGGGCCACTTTTCTAGACAAATTTAATGGCACCAGTTTCTGGAGAGAACAACTCTTGCTTGAAACGGAGCTCCAGGTTCATTCCGTCGCAGCTGGTGGTGCAGGATTTGGTTTGATATTCAGAAACCGTTG
>QEPC01013663.1:1679544-1723762 GCA_003113815.1 Sphenodon punctatus
TCTCCCTGGAGGCTTTCACCAACCAGGATGGGCATGGATCTAATTCACAACTGGTGGCTCTAACAGACCCCAGGACATCCACAGCATCAGCTGGCGTCACTTCCTGAAACTCACCCCACAAGGATGGACCAGACGGGGCCTCCATCCCCTCGCGTTCCACCTCTACTGCCCCTAATCAAACCTAAGCAGACGCTATGAGGATGGCAAAGAACTCTTTCTTTGCCGTCCTCACAGCCTCAACATAGGACCGCAAATGGGTCCTATGGAGAAGTCGGTCGGATTCAGTGCGAGTCCGACGCCAGCATCGCTCTACTTGCCTACCTACCTGCTTCATACCCTGCAGGCCCTCAATAAAGCAAGGGGCCCTGTGGTGACGAGGCAGAGGTAGGGAATGTCTCGGAGCCACCCTGTCAATGGCCTCCCCAAGCAAGATGTTCCAAGCCTGAACGAGTTCATGTGCAGAGTGGCCGTCAAAGTCTAAGGTTAAATCCCCCAGAGACTCCTGGAACCGTTGAGGCTCCATCAGCCACCATGGGCGGACCAACCTAACTGGTCCATTTCCCTTCTGAAGGTGATGTGCTGAGAGACTAGCCTGTAGGAGGTTAGTCTCTCAGCTCCACTTAAGCTCCACTCTCTCAGCTCTACTTAAGAGGAGCTCTCTCAGCTCCACTTAAGAGGAGCTCGGGATACATTCTTGTCATCAACAAGAGGAAAGGCCCCAGTAAGAACTACTAGTAAGAACTGTCCGTTCCCAGAACAAGGTTGCAGATAAAAAACAAACAATGCAACAAGGGAAAAATGGCTTGCTCAGACAGAGATACGCCTCAGAGAAGGGGTGTGGGGGAACTATGGCCTAAGGTCATGTCTTTCTTCCGGAAGAAGGACAGGCAGAACCTAATTTGGTCATGCCAAACCCCAAACAAGTGACGAACACCATCCTGTCCCCCTCCTCCTGGCTGCCCCCCTCCGCCCCCTATTTTCTCCTGGGACTCCCTCTCTCACAGAGGGTCCCCCCACCCTATCCCTCAGACAATGCCCCCCCATCACACCGGGGAGCAGAGCCCATGTTTCCCCTTCCCCCATCTCCACCCACCATCATTTGAGCAATGCCCCCCGTCTCACCGGGAGACAGTGCCCATCCTTCCCCTATTCCCCCTCATCCCTCCCCCTTCCCTCTGGAACTCTCCCTCTCACTGAGAGCCCTCTAACCCTATCATATGGGCCATACCCCCCCTTCTCACGGGGAGGTCTAGCCTGCCTCCCCCCAGGGTCACCCTCTGTCCTCACACTACAGGGGGTAGCCCTTTCCTCCCTAACCCACTCCCCTTGCCCCCCATCATGAAATACATCCCCAATCCCCCCAACCAACCCCATAAAAACACAAGCCAACTAAAACACACACGTCTCCCGCCTCTAG
Organism: Sphenodon punctatus; assembly: GCA_003113815.1. Classification (NCBI taxonomy): domain Eukaryota; kingdom Metazoa; phylum Chordata; class Lepidosauria; order Sphenodontia; family Sphenodontidae; genus Sphenodon; species Sphenodon punctatus. The sequence goes on from QEPC01013663.1 coordinate 1,680,962, forward strand.
TCCCCTCAGTCCTGCTAAGGGCCACGCCTAAGGGCCCTTGGGTGCGGCAGCAGCAGTGATGTCAACAACGGTGGGGGGCGACAGCAGCACCCCCAATAAGCCCTTTCAAGATGGTGGGGGGGGGGGCAACAGGGTTTTTGCACTGGCAACAGTGAGGCAGGGCTGGATTTTAGCAATATTATACAGGGCAAAGCAGCAGGATTTGGCAACAGCTTGGATCTGAGGCGTAAAGGAGAGAAAGGAATAAAAAATGAATCCCTGGCTACATGTCTGAAGGACAGGCTGGATGGAGACACCCTCAATGGAAACTGAGAGGGAAGTAGGAGGGCAACATTTTGAGGGGAAGATGAAGGGTTCAGTCTTGGCCATATTAAGTTTGAGTTGGCAGCGAGACATCCAAGCAGAGATGTCAGAGAGTCAGTGATACAAATTCCCCGCCACCGCATGGCCATCCTCGCCACGGGGAGTGGCTTGCTGGCGGCGGCTTTTGTCCCACCCCCGCCCTCAGCGAAAGGAGACAGAAAGGGCGGGGGCGCACAGCAACGTCGGAGGCAGCACGAAGCAAAGTCCCACAAGAGACGGGACTTCGCGGCCGCCATATTGGCCCAGGTGCAGATCCCGCCATTCCGCGCCTGGGTAGCATCAGGCAGGCAGCGTGCTCGAGGCGCGGCTGAACGGAGGGCCGCGGCAGGGGAAAATAAAGAGCTCGAGCACCGCTGGGAGTCAGGCGCTGTCGCAGGGAGGGAGCAGAGCAGCCAGTGTGCGGGTTGCCTGCTTGAAGTACCCCCAAGGGAGTGAGTCAGGGGAGGGGGGCAGTGCGACCCTCTGGGAAAGGGGGGCAGACCTGGTGGGGCCAGCAGTGAGCGAGGGGGCAGCCGAGAGGGGGCCTTACTGCCCTTAACCCCCCCTTTGGGTCTGGGAGCGTGTGGGTGGACACCTCCCACCCCACCCCCGGTGCAGTGATGGCAAAAGGTGGAGGTAATAAAAAGAGGAAGGGCCCAGCCAGGCAGCCCTTAGCAAAAAGAGTGGAGGAGGTCCTGGAGTCCCTCCAAGCCCAGATGGGCCAATGCGAAGGGGTTTTGCAGGGCCTGGCTGGGGGAGGACAGGCCCAGGGCCCTCCAGGGACGTCGCAGGAGAGGGCGCCCTCAGGCGAGGGTGCCCTAGTTGCGGCGGGCAGCCCGCCACCCGAACAGACCCAACAACCATCGGGACTGGGGGGGGGAGCAAGAGCAGGCGGGTGGCCCCCCCCCGAGCAAGCCGAGACAGCGAGGGAGGACCGCAGGGGCACTGGCTCCAGCTATATCAGAGCACCTACAAACAGAACCTGGGCAAGCACCCGGGAGGTGCGAGTTCCCACCCGGTTCAGGGAGTTGTCTGGCTCCCCAGGTGGGTCAGGTGCTGGAGGAGGTCAAGGCCTGCAGGAACAGGTGGGGCAATCCCCCACACGGCCTCCCTCTCCGCTTAGGCAGGGGGGAAGGTGCCATTTGTCGCCCCCCAGGGCCAGCAAGGGGGAACCTCCCACACCCTGAACACCTTCATGAGGAGGTTTGCGGTGCTTGAAGGCCGAGTGGCAGAGCTGGCCGAAGGAAGACAGACGGGGTCAGCGCAGCAGGAACCTCGCACGCGGAAGAGGCGGTGCCGGCTGATCATGGGGTTGCGGAGCGGATGGTTGAACCTACCAGAGCGAGAGATGACCCCCCAGTGAACGAGGGTGCCAGTACGAGCCACGAAGGGCAAGGTATGTGCATGCAATGCCCCCCGTGTCAATGCGGGCGCAAAGGGGGGGTTGGGAGTAAGGAGCAGCCCGCCCGGGCGGGCCCCCCAGTGGCTAGGAGGCTTGGGTGGGTTGGGTCATGGGTACCTTGGCCCACACAGGAGATTGGAGGGGTGGGGGATAATCCCCCAAATAAAACTGAGGGAGGAGGCCTACAGGCCCAGGGCACGGGAGGTGCCACTAAGGCCATAGTGGCCTGTTCATCATGCCACGGGACGGCCCCACAAGCGGCGGCGCCACGCTGGGAGCCGGGTACCTGGGCAGCCGTGGGAACACCGGTCGGGGCGCATTTAGTCCCTCACACACAAGAAAAAATATGGAGAGGCGAGTATGTAGATGTTTTCTCGCTTCTCTATACGGAGCCGGTACTGGACTCTAACTCCTCCGAGAAGGAGAAGGAGCGGTTCAAGCACCCGAAGGTCGATAGGAACTGGGCCAATTGGTCTGCGGCCTTCTCGGTGTTGCTGGGGTTGATGGTCCAGGTGGCGCCTGACCGAGCTACAGAATTAATAAAGTATCAAGACATCGTGCATAGGGCATACGACACCGGAAACCCGGGTGCGTGGCTGTGCTACGATGAAGGTTTCAGGAAATGGGTAGCGATCACCCCGGGGCTTAGGTGGGACATATACGACCCAGATTTATGGCTGGAGTGTATGTCCAACATGGTCGGTACCCACAGAACCAACAGTGGTCATACCCTGACCAAAGGAAGCATAGCCCCCATGAACAACCCCTTTCGAGAGAGCGGGTGCCGTAGCAACCAGAAAGGGGGAACTTGCTGGGACTTTAATGGGTCTGGGGGTTGCGCCCGCTCCACGTGCCATTTCCGGCACACTTGTACCCATTGCAGAGGGAATCATTCCGAGGTCCAGTGTAGCAAGGCATGGGACCCATCCCGAGGGAGGCAGCAGGGTAGGCCAGGGGCTGGGGGTAACCAGCCACAGGGAGGAGGGAAAGGCCCCAACACCAGTCAGTCATAGGGCGCTTGAGCAGGCACTCAGGCGTTGCCCGATGGTTGGGGAGGTCGAGTATGTAGTGGCAGGCTTCAGGGAAGGCTTTGTCATCCCTGCCAAGTTCAACCAAACACGGGCGTGGGTAAAGAATTTGCAGTCGGTGGAAGGGAGGGAGGATTTGGTCGCCGCCAAGCTTCAGAAGGAACTAAAGGAGGGTCGCATCGCGGGCCCCTTCGATGCCCTACCTTTCCCTGATTTGCACATGTCACCGTTGGGTATAGTGCCCAAGAAGCAGGAGGGGGAGTTTCACCTCATCCATCACCTGTCCCACCCAAGGGGGCGGTTGGTGAATGACGCCTTCCCTCCAGAGCTAGGTTCTGTTCGCTACGTATCTCTCAATGCAGCGATAGAGATGGCTGGGGAGTGTGGGCAAGGGGCGCTGCTGGCGAAATGCAATATCAAATCAGCATTCCGCCTGCTGCCAGTCCACCCCGAGAGCTTTAGGCTACTCGGGTTCCAGTTTGGAGGCCACTATTTTTACGACAAGGCAATGCCCATAGGGTATTCGATATCTTGTTCGGCCTTTGAGAGTTTTAGCTCCCTACTGGAATGGCTGGTGCGCAAAAGGACAGGGTCGCAATACATCCTTCATTACATAGACGATTTCCTCTTCTTGGGGAGGGGAGGGACGAAGGAGTGTTCCCAGGCCCTGGAAGACTTCCAAGTCATGGCAGTGGAACTTGGGGTTCCCCTGGCACCGGAAAAAACTGTTGGCCTGGCAACCGTGTTGACATTTCTGGGGATTGAGCTGGACACGGAGCAGCAGGTGTCTCGCCTGCCAGTGGACAAGTTGAGAGCACTGGCTAGGGACATCCAGGCACTGCTGGGATGCCCTAAGGCGACAGTCAAGCAGTTGCAGGCATTAGCGGGAAGCCTTAATTTTGCATGCCGCATGGTGGCATACTTATCTAGGCTGTATGAGAAGGTTGGATTCATGTTGCCAGGGCACTGCCACATTAGGATCTCTGTCAACATGAGAGATGATCTAAATATGTGGCTCCAATTCTTGCAGAATTTTAACGGAGTTAGCATCTGGTGGCAGAGGTGGCTAATGAAGGCCGAGCTACAGGTCCAATCCGATTCCACGGGATCACTGGGATTCGGGGTATACTGGGCTGGCAGGTGGTCAGTGGCCCCGTGGCCAGAAGTGTGGGTGCGGGAGGGATGGACACGAGACCGTACATTTTTAGAACTATTCCCCATAGTGGTAGCAGCGCACATATGGGAAAGCGAGTTGGCAAACAAGGTGATCTTGTTTTGGTGTGATAACCTCACGGTGGTGCATGTAGTGAACTCCTTATCGTCCCATTCCAAGAGAGTAATGGAGTTCGTGAGAGCGTTCGTCGGGCAGTGCCTGAGGAATAATATCTTATTCACAGCCAGGCACGTGCCTGGGATTAACAACGGCGTAGCCGAAGCACTCTCTCGCCAACAGATGGAGCGGTTCAGGCAGTTGGCACCGGCGGCCAGGAAGGAGCCAGAGGATCTTCCGCCAGGAATATGGAGCATTGGACGATAGCAATGTTCCAGGCGGTGCAGGGTTCATTGGCCCCCCGCACAAGAGCAGCCTACCTGCAAGCATTGAACGAGTTCCAGAATTTCAGGGAAGAAAAAGGGGTGGGTGGGTACTCAGTTCCCAATCACAGAGGCCCAGACCTTGCAATATGCTATCAGTCTGAGGCAAAAAGGGCTGGCACCCAGAATGATTTCGGGGAAGTTGGCCGCATTAGCATTTTATAACAAGCTAGCCAGTTTCCAGTCACCATCGGGGGCCCTGTAGTGGGGATAGAAGATATACAGGTGCCAGCTGAAGGGTTGTCCGTGTTGCTGCGACGATCCAAAACGGATCAGCGCGGGCGAGGCCAGAGGATAAAGTTGGCAAGAATAGGGGAGGCAGAACTGTGCCCAGTCAGGGCGCTCAAAACATACCTAGAGGCGCGCCCTGAGGGCACTGGACAGTTGTACGTCCACGAGAATGGTACAAGACTTACCAGGTACCAGTTCTTGGTGGTGATGAGGAAGTCGTTGAGGAGGCTCAACCTACCGAAGCAAATGTTCGGCTCCCATTCATTTAGGATTGATGCTGCTAGCTGTGCAGCTGCGGCCGGGTTGTCTGAGCAAGAGGTTAAAATGATCGGGCGGTGGAAGTCTGGGGCATACCGCGCCTGTATTCATACGGTCCAGTTATGAGAAAAGGGGGTCTGGGAGGAACTGTGCATGCGCGAACCCGCTTAGACGCACTTCCCGAAGCTCCTCCAGCCACACCGCAGGAAAAGCCTCTAAAACGGCCAAAAACCAACTAAAAACCTCAAAGAAAGGTAGGGAGAGATGGGGAAATCAAAGGGGCCCCAGGAGAATAAATCTGGGGCAGCAGCAATAGAAAAACTGTTCCAAATAAACCCCCCCTCCCCCAACAAACTGAAAGCGGAGCCAAAATGGCGGCCGCAAACACTCCCTCTGAGGAAGAGCCCCAAGTAGGTAACAGGGGCATGACACTGGATAAAGAAGATAGAATCTTCGCAATATTAACAGAAATAAAGGCAGGAATGGCAGCTGCAGAAGCAGCCAGAGAAAGCCAAATGGCTGAGATTAGCAAGCTGACACTCAAAACAAAAAAAGAACAGAAGCATTGGCCAAAAGAGTAACAAATGTGGAGAATAGAATTTCAACGCTCAAGGATAGCACCTTAAACGGCCAGGATCAACAAAATAGAATGCTGGACCTAATTAAAACATTACAGAATAGGTGCGAAGATCAAGAAAACAGGGCCAGGAGATCTAACTTAAGGCTAGTGGGCATCCCAGAAAACTGGGAAGGGAGAGACACAATACAATTTATATGCAAGGTTTTGGAAACCTCATTTCCAGGGGAGCTCAGTGCACAAGACCCTAAAATTGAACGAGCCCACAGAGCTAACAGGCCCAAACCTAATGAAGAAGAACCCCCGAGAGCCATTATAAAATTTCTTGAATATCAACAAAAAGAAAAAATTCTACGATTGGCCAGGGGCAATAAATCCCTGGAATATCAAGGACAAAAAATAAAATTCTTCCCAGATTACACGGGAGAGACAATGAATAAAAGAAGAAAATGGGCCAAATACTTCACAGAATTAAACCAAAAAGAGTTGAAACCCCAATTGTGGTTCCCAGCAAGGATGACCATTCTATGGAATGGTAAAAGAAAAATATTCATGGAACCAAACGAGTTAGAGGGCTTCTTGCACAAACAAGGGAGAGAGCAGGAAGATAATACTTGAAAAACAGCTGCCAGAAAGAACAGTAAAAAGGAAAACTTAAAGGTTTCATAACGAGATGCCTATGTTCATGTTTACAAAATTTAAGCTTAAAAATTTTATGTGAAACAGAACAAGAGTGATTAATATAAAAATGAGGTTTATGTTCATTTTTATAAAAGTTAAACTCATTAATTAGATGCAAAGTTTTTATTTGAAGTATAAAGTTCCCATAAATATTAGAGTCATTGAAATTGTAAGGTTTATGTTTAAAACCAAGAAACACTCATGTGAGTGTGAAATACATGATGGAAATTTACTGGTAAAGTAAAGCTTATGTTTGAAATTATACTTATGTGAATCACATGTTCATCTTTAAAATTAAGAAACACTCATATGAGTGGGAAATACAGGAAGGAAACTTACTGATAAAGTAAGCGTATCTTTGAATTATACTTATGTGAACCATACGAAGAGGAAATAACAGAAATGTATATGTTTGCATGATATAAATGTATGTAAATATGAGAACAACAGGAAAAGGGACTAACATGAATATTAGATTTATGTTTAAAAATAATATTAATAATAGCTGAAATAGATAGGTTGGTACAAATAGAAGGTTTAAGATAAGAAACATAGAATAAGAGGCTGATATACAATAACAACAACTATTAAGGGAAGGGCAAATAGGCCCAAGGAAAAAGGCGGAGAAGGTGGAGGAGGGAGCTGAGAGGTTAAGTAAAAGGCAATGAGCCTCACACTGAAAAAATATAATGATACAGTTCCTCCCCAGGAGAAGAAGGTTAATAAAGTTGATAATGTAAATAGTTGGTTTAAAAAGGAAATGGTTCAGGAAGGTTGGGCAAGGCAACAGAAAAAGAAGGAAAAAGTGTTCATAAAGGAAAAACATAACAGACAGATATGGTAGAAGATATTAAAACAATGTCCCTTAATGTAAAGGGACTAAATGAAGTCATAAAAAGAAAAAGAATAGCACAAGAGATCAAAGAAATTGGGGCAGATGTATGTTTCCTACAGGAGACACACTTTAGAGATAAGGATAGCAAGAGATTCAAAAACAAATATTTTGGGGAAATATTTCACGCATGCAACCCACAGAAGAAAAAGGCAGGGGTCTTAATTGGGATAAAGGCTAACAAAACATTTAACTTGGAAAAAATATACAGAGAGGAAGAAGGCAGACTGCTCATCGTAGTGGGAGAATTAGAGGGCAAAACTACAACAATGGTTAATATATATGCACCGAATGAGGGTACATATGAATTTATCAGAGGGATTCTCCCCCTGATAGAACAATACAGAAAGGGTATATTAATAATGCAAGGAGACCTGAATGCGAGCTGGTCAAGTAAAGATCACTCTAAAAACAAACTTCCTGGGAAATGGCAACTTAATTTAGAAAGCTTACTGAAAATAAATAATTTGATAGATGTATGGAGACATTTAAATCAAACAGAAAGAGATTACACTTTTTACTCACCCGCACACAATACTTACACGAGAATCGATTATGCCCTCATGTGTACAACAGAAATACAAAAATGTAAGAAATGTTTTATTAAAACTAATGTCATTTCAGACCATGACTCAGTAGTTACAGAAATACAATGGGCAGAAAGATCAAAAACCTCGCAAAACAGTAATTGGCAATTATCCAGGGGCTGGTTGAAAAATAAATTTTTTTTAGAACAAACCCAAAAAGCCCTGAAAGAGTACTTTGAACTTAATGAAGGAAGTGTAGACACACAAGCCATTCTATGGGAAGCTGCAAAAGTAGTAATCAGGGGGAAAATGATAGCCATAAAATCAAAACTATGCAAACAAAATAGGGAATATTTGAAGGAATTACAACGAGAACTAAAAGCAGTAGAAGCAATTAATAAAATTAACCCCACAAAACAAAGAGCAAAGAAAATCACAGAAATTAGAGAACAAATTAACCTAAAAGAAATAGAAAAAACCACTGCACAACTGAAACAAATTAAAGGATTTTATTTTGCATACAGTAATAAGCCAGGAAAAACACTGGCACGATTAGTTAAAAGGCAAAACAAAAAGTCACACATAATTTCATTACAGACAGCAGACAAAATCAGGATAACCAAGGATGAGGAAATCAGACAGGAATTCTTCAATTACTATCAGACGTTGTACTCCTCATCAAATCCAGAACCTAAAAAGATAACAGAATTTTTGAATAAATACAAATTACCCAAATTAAACTCAGATCAAATTAAATACTTAAATAGCCCTCTCCAAACAAAAGAAATTGTAGAAATAATTAAAAACTTAACAAATAACAAAGCAGCAGGACCTGATGGATTACCATCAGAGTTCTATAAAAAAACAGCAGCATTAGTGAGTCCATACCTAGTTAACACATATAATGAAATTTTAAAAACAGGAAAATTACCCCAATCATTCTACGAAGCAAATATCACCCTGATCCCCAAAACAGGAAGACCTAGTGACAAATGCGAAAACTACCGCCCTATATCATTATTGAATGTAGACTTCAAAATTTTTTCAAAAGCATTAGCAAACAGGTTAACAGCAATAATAAAGGATTTGATAGATCCCGACCAAGTAGGTTTTATACCTACAAGACAAGGATCAGACAATATCCGCAGAGTAACTAATATAATGCACCACCTTCACAAGACAAAGGAAAAAGCAGCAATTATAATGCTGGATGCGGAGAAGGCCTTTGATAGGACTGAGATAAAGTGCCTGGAACAAATACTGAGCAAAATGGGATTTGAAGGACCATTCCTTAATTGGATTAAAGCAATTTATAAGGACCCAGTATCTAAACTTATAATAAATAATGGACACTCGAAATCATTTAAATTAGCCAGAGGAACTAGACAGGGATGCCCCCTATCACCCTTATTGTTTAATTTAACATTGGAAGTTTTAGCAATTGCAATCAGACAGGAAACAGAAATCAAAGGAATACGCATTGATAAAACAGAACATAAAATAACAATGTTTGCAGATGACACTGTATTATTTATAGGAGATCCAGTAACCTCTACCCCACCCTTACTAAAATTGATACAGGAATTTGGAGACATCTCAGGGTATAAAATTAATGAAAGGAAATCATACGCATTGATATATGGACAAACGGAAAGACAAAGACAAGACATCAAAGCAATCCTCCCTTATCCGGAGGAAGAGAAAGCAGTACAATACCTAGGAGTAAAGTTACCAAAACAATTAAACCAAATTTACAAAGAAAATTTTGCAAAACTCCCCCAACAACTTAGCAAAGAAGCAACAGATTGGAAAGATTTACCTTGCTCCTGGTTGGGAAGAGTAAATTTATTTAAAATGATATTACTACCTAAAATCTTGTATAAAATGTTAGCATTACCCATTCAATTACCAAACCAATTTTTTACAGAATGTGACAAATTAATGAAAGAAATAATTTGGAAAGGAAATAAACCAAGAGTAAATAAGCAAACATTAATGAGACCTAAAGAAAAAGGAGGTATAAATCTCCCTGACCTGCGCCTTTATCACAAGGCTGCAATATTGGGAACATTAAATAACTGGTATTACCAACCAAAAGATATTAAATGGGTAGAAATAGAACAACACATTTTAGCCACACACAGTCTGAAAAATATAATAACAGACGAGGGCACACCAAACAAAAAAATATGGAAGGATCATCCCTTTGCCTGGGGCACATGGATGACATGGCAAAATATAATTTAAAAAATCAAAATTAATCAAAACCATTTCCCATACTCACCGATAGACTTATTGTGCCTCCAAACACAACAACAGGCTCAGAAACTGAGGAAAAAATTAAAGGAGAAAGGATTAGGAAAAATTAGTCATATAATTAAAGACAAAGAAATAATTAGTAAAGAGGACATGGAAAAAATAATTAAAATACGAATAAACCCATTTGAATACATGCAACTTAAGCATGCAATAAATAGTAAAGACAAAAAAGAACAATATACTAGAGACCCCAACAAAATAGAAAAGGTATTGTTTGAACATACTAATAACAAAGGAAAATTATCACGCATATATAGAACTTTAAAAGAAATATGGTATCCCAAACAGATAGGTTACATACAGAAATGGAAAGAGGAGTTAGGAATAGAGATTGCAGAAAAGGAAGAATTAGAAATAATAGATTACATGCATAATAACGCCCACTCACTGGAAATCAAAGAATGCCAAATTAAACTAGTAATGAGATTTTACTTGACCCCTATGCAACTCAGACATATGGAAGAGGGAGGGGAAAGAGGTTTATGTTGGAGGGGATGCGGAGAGCAGGGAACGCAAAGACATTGTTGGTGGGATTGTGACCGGGTACAACCCCTATGGAGAGGGGTATGGGAAAAAATGGAAGAGATGACGAAATTGATCATACCGTTTAAACCGGAGGTAGCTCTGTTGGGTTTATTTCCAGCAGTTGAGATATTACAGAAACAACGGGAATCTTGCTCGGTGTTTCTCCAAGCTGCAAAGAAGGTCATCACCCTACATTGGAAAGACACTAAAGAACTGTCGATTGGGGAATGGATGAATAGATTATGGTACCACCTGACTATGGAAAAAATAGCAGCGAATTTAATGGACAAAAAAGAATCTTTTGCTGCAAAATGGTTCCCCTGCATTTGCGTTATGACAAAATCAGATCTACCTGAAGATCAAAGAACATACCTATTTGATTATTATGTATAATTAAAAGGCCCACCTGAACCCAAAGAAACATTACCAAGGGAAATATGTTTTGTAACCACAGTTAAATGTTTATGAGTTTGTTTACAATGTTATACAAAATAAAAGAAACATTTATTATAAAAAAAAAAAAAAGAAAAAAAAAGAAAAGGGGGTCTGAGGTTGGGCAGTAGGATTCGACTAGAGAGCCACCGAATAGGGAATTAATGAGGTAACATGTATGTATTCCCTCGTAGGAAGCGAGCTCCCTGTCCGGCAGCGGAAAGTCATGATTGCAGGCCACAGCATCATGTACTGGGCCAGCAAACGAGTGGGATGCTCATATTGGGGGACCCAGTTGGGGCTGGGCCACTTGGCGGAAGTGTCGTAGAAGGGCCGGAGTGGGATGAGATGGGCCCAGTTCCTGCCGTTGGTCCACGCACTTGCCAAGGAACCGCATCCAGACATACTGGTAATTCATTTGGGAGAGAACAATCTGCCAGTCGACACAGGTCTGCACCTGGTCACCAGCATGAAAAGGGATTTACTCACAGTAAGAAGGATCCTCCCAAGCACAGTAATAGCATGGTCTGAGATGTTTGAAAGAATCAGATGGAGGGATGCCGTGCGCCCTAGTAGAGTTGATCAGGCAAGAAGGAAAGTTAATAAAGAAGTGGGTAAATTGGTACTGGAGATGGGTGGTCAAGTTATCCGGCACCCGGAGATTAGGTTTACCCGGTCGGAATTATATCGGGTCGATGGTATGCACCTGTCGGACGAAGGGCTAGAAATATACCTCAAAGCGCTACAGGGAACGCTGAGCCAGGTTCTGGGTGAGTCAGGGATGGTGGGGGTTTGAGGGGGGGAGTCGAGTCTAGCCAAGCAAAGCTGGCAGTCTGGTGGCAGGGGTCCGGCAAATTAGTTAGGTTAGAAGTTAAGGATAGTCTGCTGCCAGGTCATCTCCCTAAGAAGTGGGGTCCGAGTGAAGGATAGTGCTCGGCCGGCCAGTGCCATTCTGGGCCCAGGATGGGGGGCAGGCTCCTAGGCCCTAGGACAGAGGCGGTCCAGGGCTCAGGGGAGCTGCCCTCACCTCCTTCCTTGGGTCACTGTAGGCAAGGGCCGCCTGATCCGGTTGGGGGCCGCCGTACAGGTGTGACATTGCAGCAGCTATAGTTAGCAAGTTGGCGGTACTGAGGAACATCAGACTGCTTAAGTTTACCCCAGTTAAGAGAGTTAATAGTTAAGGTTAATAGGACCCGGAGGGGGAGAACCCCCTCCTCACCCGACGAGGTTTAATAAAATTGGTGCGGCCTAGTTTTACCCCATATACTGGTGTCTGTGTCTTCCTTTCGGAGTGTGGGACAAACTGGATGAAGGAGGAGAGCACAGGAGTGGGGAGAGAGAGTTGCATGTCATCAGCATAAAGGTGGTACTAGAAGCCATGAGATTCAATGAGTTTACCCAGAGAAAGAGTGTAAAGGGAAAAGAGAAGGGGGCCCAGGACAGAGCCTTGGGGAACTCCCACAGAGAAGGGAAGCAATGTAGAGGGGGTACCAGCAAGAGAAATGTTGAAGGGGCAGTTCGAGAGATATGAAGAGAACCAGTCAAGAACAGAACCCTGGAAACCAAGGGAGCACAGCAAGTCCAGGAGGAGGCCATGATCGACTGTGTCAAAGGTACCAGAGAGATCGAAGAGGACAAGAACGGGATAGAGGCCATTAGACTTAGCTAAGAGAAGGTCACTGGTGATTTTGGCAAGGGCAGTCTCAGTTGAGTGGAGAGGGTGGAAACCCAATTGAAGGGGGTCAAGGGAGGAATTTGAAAAGAGGAAATCAAGACAGTGCATGTAGACAGCTCGCTCCAGGAGCTTGGAAGCAAAGGGTAGGAGTGAAATGGGGCAATAGCTGGAAGGGTCAGAGGGGTCAAGAGTGGCCGCCTTAAGGATAGGGGAGACAGAGGTGTGTTTGAAAGCCAATGGAAATGACCCAGTAGAAAGGGAGAGTGATGATGTGCAGCAGAGAAGGAGCAGCGGTGAGGGCAATCGCTGTTAGGAGGCAAGAGGGGATGGGCTCAAGGGGGCAGGTGGAGGGGTTGGATGAAGAGAGGAGGGAGGTGACCTCATCAAGGGATGCTGGGGAGAAGAGAGGCAGGGACTGGACTGGGACAGGAGAGGGGCACGTGTCTGCTGTCACAGCAAGCCAACTTGTCCCTGGGGCAAGGGCTGGTAGGAACCATGTATCCTACTCTAGACGCCACATTGATGAAACTGGTACAAAGTCTGACTATTTAACAACACCTTCTAGTATCAGACTGAAAGGCAGAAGCACAACTCCAATCCCAATCTGTGATGTTTCTCAATGGCAGAAGTCAGTTCTGCTTGGCTTCCATGCAGGGAACCTCTCTAAGAAGGTTGAGTGCCAGTGTCCAGTTCACCGTAGAAAATTTGTCAAAAATCTGTTTAATAATAATAATTAATAATATATATTTTTAAAAAGTTCAGGGTGCAGGCCCTGCCCTAGAGGTTCTACCACTTGGGAATTGGATACTATCAGCCCCTTGCAGGGTAAACGTAACAACTTACGTACCGCTGCAAGGCTAGCGTGAGCTAACAAGCAAGCAGGTTTTTAAAGAGATAGTATCCTCCCAGGTATCACCAGAGAGAGTGAGGTCTGAGGAAGAAGGGGTGTAGTTATCATAGGTAGGGATGCCACCTATGTATATTTTTCCAGGCCACTTATGAAAAACACATGTTCCAGGACTGTTACCATAGGTGCTAATGCAGACCCTGCAACATGTATTTTTCATAAGTGGCCTGGAGATGGCAACCCTAATCATAGGGACAGGAGGGACGTTTGTCCTGGGAGATAAAGCCTGTCCTGTTGTGGCACAGCCAGGAAGAGGCTGAGCAGAAGTAGAAGCACCTGTGGGACACACACGGCAGGCCGCACAGGACAGAGCAAGCCCCAGCAGCAGTAGCACGAAGCAGGCAGCGCAGGAGCCTCCAGGGCTCAGGTGCAGCAAGCAGAGGGAGAGGTGCACTACGAGGAAGAGGAAGGAGGGGAGAGGGTGGGACAGGAGAGAGGATGGTGACGGAGCATCCATTGCTTGAGCCTGGCCCCATTCCAACCTAGCTACGCCCCTGTTAGGAAGCTCAAAGTGGCAGGGGGTGGCTTGCCCTCCTTCTGAGGCCACATCCACCTCCTCAGGTATGTTTGTGAGCCTCTTGACTCATCATCAGCAACCACCCCCACTGGAAAGCCTCTCTCAGGCAAGGGATGAGTAACGACAGCTGAAATAGCTGCCAGTGCGTGTATGTGTTTGAAATTTATCATGTGATTTAGAAAAAGAGAGGTCTCCTTGTGAACTGGGTGTGTGGGTGGGTGAGAAAGGGTCAGATTGAAGTGGTGAAAACATGACTTAACGTTAGCGATGACTATAACAGCAAAGTCATTGACAATTTAGCGTTCAGTGCAATGGTGCCAGAGCCAGGGGGCCTAATGGGCTAGGCCCCCTTTACTTTAACTGAAAAGTTACCATTGTGGGTTGTACTTCTGGAGCGTGGGAGCCTCCCCGACTTCTTGAAGGGCACCATTGCTTTTGGTTTAATGGCTCAATCACCCAAGCAAAGCGAGCGGCTGTAGCAGAAGTGGAGAAACTCTTCCCTCCTGTGGGCCACTTTGAAAACTAGTACAAGCTCCATGGGCCAGTTAGGCGTGAGGGCCTTAACAGATGTGCTCAGGATTTGAGTGAAAGAAGGGAGGGTCCAGATCATGGATCTATGCCGTGGATCCATCCCCCTCACCTTGAGCGCATGCCCTCCCCTCTGTTCCCTTCCCCTCAGTTAGCTCTTTCAGTACTTGAGAGTAGGGACTAGATCCAGGCACTGGAAAGGGGCCAAATAAAAACCAACCATAGGGCACATTTGGCCCCCGGGCCTGAAGTTCCCCACCCTTGGGGCGTTTATAGACGAGACCAAAAAGGCGGCTGATCCTTTGATCAGCCGCCTTTCTTGGCGTTCGTCTAATTGCTGGGGCCGCTTTTTAATCCGCGTCGGAGGGGGCAGGCTCGGCTGCCCCCTCCGACGCGGAGTCCCGAAGTGCCGGCTTTACGCCGCACTTCCTGGTTCCGCGGGCGAGTGCGCATGCGCACTCGCACTCTGCGCCGTGTCTGAACTGCAGACATGGCTCGCAGAGACTGCGCGGGGGGGAAAGCCGGCGTTTGGCGATCCCGCTTGTAAGCGGGATCGTCTATAAACGCCCTTGGTCTTGTCGCCTGACTAAGCAGGGCTGTTCTTAGGCACAGCGCTACGTATGACTCGTAGTGCTATAGAAGTGGGATGCAGTAGTAGGCAAGTGACACCCTAGTTTGTTGAACGGTGGACTGAGAGTCTAGAGATAAAATTCAGTTGTTCACCCCCCCTTCCTCTGCACCCTCTCCCCCTTTTGCAATCAGCACATACTCCTTGTCCTCGCCTTCAAGGCTCTTTGTGCCCTTGCTCCTCCCTATCTCTCTGACTTCATTTTGTGCTATACTTCCACCTAGGAACATTGCTCTTCCTCTGCCGCCACCCATCCCCACCCCAGAGTCTCCTGATCTCTAAGCCACCTCCTCTCATTCTGCCCACTGAACCTGGAACTCCCTCCCTGAACACACACACGTTGATCCCTCCTAAAAACCTACCTCTTCCATCAGGCTTTCTCTAGCTCCTCACCCCCATCGATTGCTCAGTTCACTGATGTTTCACCTTATCCTCCAGGATCTCCCCTCCTCTCCTTGTAGCTAAGCATGTAAAACCTGCAACTTCTTGAGTGTATCCCTGTTTCTCCCTGTGTGTTCTGCAAGCACTCACTCACCCACAACACCCTGCCTCATCTTGCATCTCTTGTCCATCCTAGATTGTAAGCCCCACAGATCAGGGTCCTGTCTCTAGTCATCGCTGCCCAGTGCTAGGCACGTTGTTGGAGCTATTGAAATAAAAGTACGGGAGAGTCCGCTTCAGGGGCGGTTCCTATAAACGGGCGGCTGCCCACCCAAGCCCCAACTCCCCCCGGGCTGCTCAAGCCTCAGCTAGAGGCCCCGCACGCAGCATGACTGAATACCCCATGGCCCACGTGCGACAGCCCCGGCACCGTGGTGCAGGCCCCCGTAACTTCCCCCAGCGCTTTCTTGCTATGGAGAGCGGGCGCATGCACAGTCTTCTGCGCGCTGTGTGTGCATGCGCCAAAATGGATCCACGCGCCGCCGCTGGTCCACTTAAGTCAAATTTCTCTGGCCATGTAAAAAAGCTCTACTTTTAAGAAAATCTACTTAAGCAGACCTTAAAGAAATGGACCTGGAGATGGAGAAAATTGATGCTCAGATTAAGTTAGCACTGGGTTGCTCCATCTCGCAAGCAGAGATGCAGAGCTCTGCAGTTCTGACTCTGGGGGTGAACTCGCATAACACTGCTAGAATCTGATGTCTGCAGGGCCCCGGAAGCTGTATAATGGGCCCCGGATCGCTGTTGCATGTGAGTGAGGCACTCTGAGTTCCAGCCCCGCTCGAAACTCGGGTCTGACATTTAGATATGATCTAATTGTCGGACTTGAGTTTAAAGCAATACATTCCAAAGACCTGGGGATGGGGTAATTTGATTTATCCAGAAATTCAANGCGCATGCGCAGAAGGGCGCGCATGCGCACTCGCACTCTGCGCCGTGTCTGAACTGCAGACACGGCTCGCAGAGACTGCGCGGGGGGGAAAGCCGGCGTTTGGCGATCCCGCTTGTAAGCGGGATCGTCTATAAACGCCCTTGGTCTTGTCGCCTGACTAAGCAGGGCTGTTCTTAGGCACAGCGCTACGTATGACTCGTAGTGCTATAGAAGTGGGATGCAGTAGTAGGCAAGTGACACCCTAGTTTGTTGAACGGTGGACTGAGAGTCTAGAGATAAAATTCAGTTGTTCACCCCCCCTTCCTCTGCACCCTCTCCCCCTTTTGCAATCAGCACATACTCCTTGTCCTCGCCTTCAAGGCTCTTTGTGCCCTTGCTCCTCCCTATCTCTCTGACTTCATTTTGTGCTATACTTCCACCTAGGAACATTGCTCTTCCTCTGCCGCCACCCATCCCCACCCCAGAGTCTCCTGATCTCTAAGCCACCTCCTCTCATTCTGCCCACTGAACCTGGAACTCCCTCCCTGAACACACACATGTTGATCCCTCCTAAAAACCTACCTCTTCCATCAGGCTTTCTCTAGCTCCTCACCCCCATCGATTGCTCAGTTCACTGATGTTTCACCTTATCCTCCAGGATCTCCCCTCCTCTCCTTGTAGCTAAGCATGTAAAACCTGCAACTTCTTGAGTGTATCCCTGTTTCTCCCTGTGTGTTCTGCAAGCACTCACTCACCCACAACACCCTGCCTCATCTTGCATCTCTTGTCCATCCTAGATTGTAAGCCCCACAGATCAGGGTCCTGTCTCTAGTCATCGCTGCCCAGTGCTAGGCACGTTGTTGGAGCTATTGAAATAAAAGTACGGGAGAGTCCGCTTCAGGGGCGGTTCCTATAAACGGGCGGCTGCCCACCCAAGCCCCAACTCCCCCCGGGCTGCTCAAGCCTCAGCTAGAGGCCCCGCACGCAGCATGACTGAATACCCCGTGGCCCACGTGCGACAGCCCCGGCACTGCGGTGCAGTCCCCCGGAACTTCCCTCAGCGCTTTCTTGCTATGGAGAGCGGGCGCGTGCGCAGTCTTCTGCGCGCTGTGTGTGCATGCGCCAAAATGGATCCACGCGCCGCCGCTGGTCCACTTAAGTCAAATTTCTCTGGCCATGTAAAAAAGCTCTACTTTTAAGAAAATCTACTTAAGCAGACCTTAAAGAAATGGACCTGGAGATGGAGAAAATTGATGCTCAGATTAAGTTAGCACTGGGTTGCTCCATCTCGCAAGCAGAGATGCAGAGCTCTGCAGTTCTGACTCTGGGGGTGAACTCGCATAACACTGCTAGAATCTGATGTCTGCAGGGCCCCGGAAGCTGTATAATGGGCCCCGGATCGCTGTTGCATGTGAGTGAGGCACTCTGAGTTCCAGCCCCGCTCGAAACTCGGGTCTGACATTTAGATATGATCTAATTGTCGGACTTGAGTTTAAAGCAATACATTCCAAAGACCTGGGGATGGGGTAATTTGATTTATCCAGAAATTCAAATGATGCAAGTTTTACTTAAGTTGATTCAACTGTAAAAAAAGAACTAGAGCCATGATCTACAAACCACTTACTCCAGAGCAACCCCACTGAAGCCCCAGTAAGTGGTTTGTGGATCACAGGCAGCCTAGATATACAGAGAAAGGGAAAGAATACTCCAAAAATTAAGGTTCTTCACCTTAGAAAAGAGACATCCGAGTATGGATACCAAAGAACAGATGTTCACAAACTGGGTGGGGAATCTAAAGTAGGGTCACATCATCTGCCGATGATCTGCTGGTGTGGGGGGGCTGCAAAGGCCAATAGTAGAACTGGGTTCAAAAAAGGATTGGAGACGTCCAATAATGACTACTTGCCATGCTGAAAAGAGGATGAAAGCTCTGACTGTTTGGGGAGAGGGGGGAGACAAAGGGGGAGGACTCCCCTCCCTCCCAACCTTCAAATCCCTCCTGATACCCTCTCTCTTCCATCTGGGTTCCCCTAGTTCCTCATCTCCACAGGCTGCTCACTCTCATTCAGGGTCATCTTCTCCCCTGTAACTAAGCTAAGTGTGTGCACCTGCAATATCTCAACTTTGTGACTGCATCTCGGTCTATCCTAGATTAACTGTAACCAAGCTAAGCATGTGTATCTGTGTCATCTCAATTTTGTAAATGTATCCTTGCCTCTCCCAGATTGTAAGTCCCTCAGGCAGGGGTAGGGTTGCCACCTATGTACATTTTTCCAGGCCACTTATGAAAAATACATGTTGCAGGACCTGCATTGGCACCAGTGCAGGCCCTGCAACATGTATTTTTCATAAGTTGCCTGGAAAAATATACATAGGTGGCAACTCTAGGCAGGGGCCTGTCTCTGATTAATGATTGTTCCATTCCAGGTACATTGATGCTCTATATACTTAATTAATTAATAAATAGATGCCTGCTGTTCTCTTCCCCTGTAGCATCCAGTGCTGGCCACTGTCAGAGACAGGATACTGTGCTAGCTAGATGAACCCATTTTAACAACTCTTGTTTTTATCATTTACATAGTATTACTATTTTCCATTCCCTATCCCTCACAAAAACTCTGTTAGGTAGGTTATTACTATACCCATTTTACAGATGAATCAGAGGATGAGAGATAGTAACTTGTCCAAGGTAACTCATGGCTAAGACAAGATTTGACTCCTGGTCTCCTAGTCCAAAACCCAACACCTTATCTGCTAGACTACACTGGCTTTTAGATAGATAAATAAATAAAATAAGATAAAAGTACCTTTATTTATATTTCTAAACACCCCCCTTGCCCAAAACTCAGAGCGGTTAATAATATAAATATATATATATATATAAAATAAAACTCAGAAAATTATAAACTGTTTAAAAATATATAATTCACATTAATACAATTTCCTGGACCCTATCCCCACCTGCTAAATGCCTGGTCAAATGCATAGATTTTACGTTACCTCCAGATAATGCTTCTGGGCATCTATTTAATACTATGTCAGTGCAATCCAGCACCTCAAATGCACCCTGCACAAATGTTTGCTGCATGGACAAGCTCCCTTCCTGTATTTTCAGCCCACAGTGTTTGTACCACGTACTCCCAGGGCACTTTGCCCTTGAATGCATTTCACGCCTATCTCCACTCAGCGATTCCTCTACAACGGTGGGGAGGAACCTCAGGCCCAGGGGCCAAATGCGGCCCCTGGCAAGTTTTATGTGGCCCCTTTCCATGTCCTGGATCTGGCCTTTGGATCCAGTTCTTACCTCCAATGACTGAAAAACTGAGCTCAAGGGAAGGGAGCAGAGATGGGGTCATGCAAACAAGAACAGGGGACAGTTCCATGGCACAGATCAATGATTTTGGCCCTCCTTTCCTTGAGTGCATCCCTTAAGCACCCCCATCCCCAAGTTCTGTGTGGCCCTTGGAGCTTGTGCAAGTTTTCAAAGTGGCCCCCGGGAGGGAAAAGGTTCCCCACCCCTGCTCTACAAGGCTGAAGCACTGTTTTCTATTTTCATGTTTTTTCATCTCTAAATAAAGCCAAGAACTGGGTTCCTTACAAAGGTGCACCCATCCACCTCCAGCCTCGCACAGACTTCTAAAGGCTCCTCTCCCTGTGGCTTCTGTTCTCTTTCTTATCAAGATATAGATATTGGCATCTGATAAGGGCTTGATTGTCACAACTGCTGATGCTGCTGTTCAAAAGCCAGAGCTATCTCCTTCACACCATCTGAGTGGGCCTTTGCACCTTCTCTGCTCAGCAAGAGAACCTCAAGTCAGAGAAGGTCAGGATGGCAAGTACAGATCAGTCAGGGGAACTCTTTAAAAAGAGACTTCCAAGCAGAGGGCTGGAGAAGCAGAGGTACAGCTCCCACAGAACCTAAGCTTGTGGAAACATGGAAGTTTGCAGGGAGACCACTTGAACTGCCACTGCCCCCATTCCTACTCCATACCTTCCAACATCTGGAGTGGTCGAAGAGGGACAAGTCCTGTCCCTTAGACCAATCAGCTCCACCCGTTGGTGAATAAGCTCCACCTCCTCATACACTTCTCTACACACACACACACACACATTCCAAGTGCACAGAGGAACAGAAGCTCTCCTGCTTATCATTTCACTTAGGGTCCCTCCTAAACAGGGACTGTTGGGAGGTATGCTGCTTTGCGTGCTCCTGCCCAGAGCTGAATCAAGTTTGACAAGACTGCAGCACACTGCTAACATTACAAGCAAGAAGGCCCCATGGGAGGGGGCCTGGGCATTGGTGGCAACGCTCTGCGTAGTGTTCCTGGCGCTGTGGTGCCCAAAGACTGGGCTTGGCAGAAACACTAGCAGCTGCCTGTACAGATCAGTGCAGGCAGGAATATTCTGGAGGGGCAAAGATGTAGCGGGGGGGGAGGCACTAGGTTCCTGGAGGTTTGTCTGTATCCTGGCAGGAGGGAGAGGGCAGAAAGAGCTGCTGAGCTCACATGCAGGAGGTGGCTTCCCCTGCCCTGCTGAGACTTTCCCTCTGTGACCCAAGCAGCAACAGACATCCTGCTGTTGTTGGGAGCATTCAAGGCCAGCACACAAGTTGCTCTCGGTCTTCTCCAGAATCTGGGCAGGGGCAGCTGCTCCTCCCAAAACATATCAACTGACTACCCTTCCTGTGCCTATCTTTGCTGGCAAAACAACCAGCTTGCTGTGAATTGCAGCTGAAGTGGCAGAAGGTGCAGTGATGTGAGAAGATTATTATTGTTGTTATTTATGATTTGTATAGCACCAGCAATGTATCTGGCACTGTGCAATCATAATTGGAGACAGGGTCCTACCCCAAGGGGCTTACAATCTAGGAAAGACAAAGGAGGGGCAACAAGGGAGAGAGGAACATAAGGAGAGATGGGTACTATCATGAAGTTGAGCGGTTGTAGGTGCACATGCTTAGATTAGTTACAGGGGAGAAGGGATGCTGAGGGAAAGGACAGCATCAGTCTGGGAGGGCAAGTAGCCAGGGAAGGCCTAGTGGAAGAGATAGGTTTTGAGGAGGGATCTGAAGGTTGGGAGGGAGAGAACTGATCAAATTAGTAGATTGATGTGTAGAAGATGCCACCTATCCTCATGCTGTTGGTCAACGCAATCATGAAGGTTGTGAGAACACAGAGGTCAACATGAGTGAAGAGATAGCTACCAATTCCAATAAAACACTTGTGACAAGCCCATCTGTAAGGAGAATGGGCTTCAAGCCAATTAGTATGGTTCCCAGAAGGTGCCACGCATTGGCCTCAGCCCCGATGCCAACTTGTAAGGCCCTCTGTTCTTACCAAGCCGGAAGCCGCACTCCCATAATTCTGATTGGTCACCTGTTTGTATCTAGGTCTGCACAGCAGGCAGTGGGATGCCACTATGTTTGGCCATGCTCTTAGTCCTGTTCCCAGGGTCAGCCTTAAGCAGGGCCAGTAGGGGCCAGGTCCTAGGGTCAGAAGGGGCCTCACAGGGAGGCCAGTTCTGGTAGCCTCAGGTCCAGTGCTCCGGAGGACCAAGGATGGGCTTTTTCTCTGTGTGTCTCTTCCTGCCCACAGCTCTCAGTTTGTGGGGCCATGCTCCTCCTCCCCTCACTTTCAGTAAATCACCGATCCCTAAATCCCCCTGGCAGAGGGGTGTGTGTGTAAAAGCCTGTGCACACACGTGTGTAAAAACCTGTGCCATGTCTTGGTTTTTTTAAGCAAACACCTCGCTACCAATTGTTAAAAGTGTGGGGTTAAGGAGGGCAGGGCCATGGGAACCCCACATTTTATTTTTGCCGGGGCCCTGTAAATTCTAAGGCCAGGCCTGCCTGTTCTTGATTCTGCTTCCCTGCTTCTGCACCTGCCCTCCAGTCCTGCTTCTGACCTAACCTACGATTGCTACCTTTCTGGATGCATTGATCTTGAATGGGGGAAAGCTATGCTGATAGAGGGCAAGCCAAAGGCTCTCTCCTGACCCTTTCCAATTTAACTACGCTGCTTCAGAGATGCCGCAAGGCCCAAATTGGGCAGGGTGAAGGAAGGGCCTCTCCCACCCCTTTCCAATGTGACCCTGCTTCCCCCTTTGGAGAAGTGTGACATGACAATGCTCTGCAGGGAGCAAGGCCATGCTGGAAAAGGTAAGAGAGAGATCCCTTGTTCCACCCCCTTTCTAACATGACCCTGCACTTAATAGAGGCTTCACCCAGAGCCCGAAGATTCTGAGTCAAACCCGTAAGTGTCAACCTTGGATCCTGTTTATTTTCAGTCTTGGCAGACTTCAGTTTTGCCTTCTGGACCCAATCCAGAGGGCAGGATTGGGTCTGACAGACCCAATCCTGCAAGTCTGCCCATATCCCCTAGCCCCAACAACCCCAAACCCTTTGCAACAACATCATCCTAAGTTCTAAATATTACCAACCTAGGGCTAGGTTTGAACCTGCTACCCACAATTCCCCTTCTTATTGCCAGTATCCCAGAACCTACTTGAACACATCAGTTCTTGTTTCAGCTAAACTGGGTCACTGACTCTTTTCTGCTCACAGAGAAGCCAAACAGCTGCTTCCCCACAAGTCAGAGGTCGGTAGAAGCATCACCTTCTCTCCCTCCCAAGAAGGAACAAAGTGATTAACACCTTCTCCTTGTTCTTAATAACGAAAACCAGCCTCGTGTCTTTCTGTGTTTTTTTGCGGGGGGGGTTGTTGCTTCCCCTCCGAGCAAAGTCTCAGCCTCTAATTAAGTTCTAATTATCCCGGCAAAGCTGATTTCCATTAGCACGTCTGAATCACGAGCAGGTGATGACGCCTCCATCCAAAAGCGGTATTCATTAACGCTGCTCACACCTGCTTCCAAATGCAAGGGGGTGGGAGGAAGAGGCACTGTCTTGCCAATTTAGCAACAGTGACAGAATTTGAGGCCCAGATAAGGATTTTTAACCTGGATTGTGGGGAGTAGTCAGTGATAGGGTTGCCATCTCTCTGGGTTTGGATGCAGTTTCCAGACTCTGTGGCAGCTGTGTGACTAGGGTTGTCACTTCTTGCAGTTTCACCCAGAGACTCTCATCTTGGCCTGTGGGAGTCTCGGGGTCAAAATCCACAAGAGGTGGCAACCCTATGTGTGAATGCATCGCTACAAGGCAAGACAAACACAGATTAAGGAATGAGTAGTGAGTTTGCGGGCGGGGGGAAAGAGTGTTGTGGAATTGAACCCAGAGAGTCTCTTTCACAAGGTTCTTCCCTACCAGAATTACTGGGACCCTGCTCCCCTTCTTTGCCTACAGCCTCTCTTCTGCTTCAGCTTCATCTCCGCTCTGGTTTGCTTGCTTTTTTTTCTTCTCACCAAGCATACTTCCTCCTGTGGTTTTAGCCACTGCATATTTTGTAGCCTCCTCGCTTTCATGGTGGTATTAGCATTGTGTTTCTCCTCACCTGCCCTCCTCCTCCTATGGCTTCTAGCAAACCCTCCAGATTTTTAATACACCTCCTTAAAGGCCGCCTTGACAAAGTTGCAAGCCAGATACTGCACTGGCGCAGGGACTGAGGAGTTTGGTTCGCGATCACTTGATTAGTGCAAACCACAATGCTGTGCCAAAGGCAGGTTTCACTCATTTTTTGAATGCTGTATCCCCCCCCGCCCCCTTTTTCAGGAATGCCCACCTAAATCAGCAGAAAGCCTGCTGAACTGGATGAACTTTTGGGCTAGTCCTAAAATATATTTTGGGATATTCTCTATCTATATGAGTAGCTGGGCAATGGGATTGGTTGGTTGCTTGCTTATATGTCTGTTATTTAATTTGAATTTTTAACCACCCTTCCCTGAAGGCTCAGGGCAATTTACATAATAAAATATAAAGAAAACACATATGAAATATGCAGAAATAAAACCCATAAAAATATAAACTAGACAAAATTTTATTTAAAACCTATCTCCTCCAGCTAAAGACCTGGGCAGATTAAAAGACCTTACGTTGCCTCCAGAAAACTTTGGCAAACCTCTAGTGGAATATCCTAAGTTGTGTAGCAGCCACTGGGAATGCTTCTCTGCACACCCTTGCCATACGGCAGGGATGGGGAGCCACATGAAGCCCATTGTCTAGTTATTACATGATTCCTTTCCAGTTCTTGATTCTAGCCTTGGATTCAGCTGCTACCTCTGCTCACTGAAAGAATGAACTTGGTGTAAGGGAGAATAGATGAGGGTGTGCACACAAGAATACTAAAGTGGCCCCTGGGAGGGAAAAGGGTTCTCCACCCCTGCAGTATGGGCTTGGTGCAGTGATGGTGCCTAGGGAGGTTGTGGAATCTCCTTCATTTGATGTTTTTAAACTTTAGGTGGACAAGTTCCTGGACAAGGATAGGGAGCCTCTTTCCTCCTGAGGGCTACTTTGAAAGTGAGTACAAGCTCCACAGTCTGGAGAGCAGTTGGGATGGGTTGCTAAAGGGGTGTGCTCAGGTTGGGGGAAGAAGAGGAGGGTTGAGATCCTGGATCTATGCCAGAGGTGAGCAAATGGTAGCTTGGGAGCTGTATGCAGCTCTTGGGCACCTGTACTACACAACTCTCACTAGAAGTGGCTGCCTGCCCTGGGGCATGTCCATGTGGCTCTCCTCAAGAGGAAGAGAAGTCAAGCTGCCATTTCAGCCGCTGGAGCCTCATGGGGGCTCTGGGGACAGGTAGAGTGTGCCTGGCCCCGTTATGCTGCTGCCTGGGAGCCACATCTTTGATGTGAGGGGGAGGAGGGGTTGGGGGGAAGCTGTACACTGCTGCCCCTTCCCTGGGATTGAGGGAAGCCATGATAGATGCCCTGCATCTTGGGGCTCTAAATGTGTGAAAAGTTTGGTAAGTCGCTCTTGGGCTTGGGAACATTGCCCATCCTTGATGCTAAGACATAAATAAAATCTATTCCCTGTCCTTGAGTGCGTGCCTTCGTTTCCACTCCCTTCACCCTGAGCTCAGTCTTTCAGGACTTAGGGTTGGGACTGGGTCCATGGGTCAGAGCCAGGAAATGGGAAGTGGTTAAATAGAGAACAGCTGTAGGCTGGATTTGCTCCATAGGGTTTCCCACCCAGTATGGCACTTCTGTTCCTATGAGCCACCAGGCTGCTGTGTAATTATCCCGGAACGTGAAAGGTCTTAATCCTGGGGTTTTTTTTGCTGGTTCAGGAGCCAGCTCTATTCTCACCAGCTCCCCCTCTGACATGCTTGGGTTTCTTGAAGACTTTTGCTTCCCTTTTCCGTTGCCCTAGTTTGTTTGTTTTTAATGTTGGCTCTAAGTGTGAAAAATACCACAGTAAATCTTGAAACACTCCAGATACCATCTAAATCAGGCTTTGTGGTTCCTGCGTTGGTAGAGCCTTACAAAGGGCAGCCTGAACTCCGTAACCTCTTCTGCCCATGCCAACTTCCCACAAGTATTGACCTGAAAGGGAACAAGCCCAATCCCCACTGAAAGTGACTGAAGCATAGGAAGGCCCCTGCCTGTTTCTGATCCAGCCCTGCCACTTCAGAGCAGCATCCCTGCCTAGACCGACTCAGGATGGCTACTGGGTCCCTAACAAAGAATTTCTCCTCCTCGCTTTCCCAAGAGAAGTCTTGTACCATAACATCCCTGATTATCTGAGGAAATATTTGCCATGCACTTCCTCCTATTTGGGACACTTAAAAATCTCTTTTCCTACTACACAATGTTCTCTTCCCCAAGAGATCACCATCACATTTCCCCCCAGACAATGGTAATTGCTAAACCAAACAGGCTACCAACCCACATCCCATTCACAAGAAACACTGCTGCAGCTGCAGCTCAGCGCTTCAGTCGATGGGTAACTTTTATTGGGCTTATTCTGCTTCACACAGCACAGGATTTCTTCAAAAGAGAAACAGACACAAAAAAGAAAGTACATACAGACCACCATCTCTCCAAGGTTTTCCTGGGGGCAGTCATTGTTTCTTTTGCCATTATCGAGTGGGGGGAATGTGGCTGGGGCTCTCCTGGAGATCATGCAGTGTAGGGCACTGATTGACAGGCCACTCAGATTTTTTGGCTAGGCAGGGCCAGTTATTTATCCTCCTTTGTTTTCTGCATTCAGAAAAAACGATCACCAGAACAGAGCAGGGGCTTTGAAGCCACATGGGATGGAGTGGCTTAATTAATACTGCGAGAACACTTGGTAGAGGTTACTGAAACTGAGAGGGCCTTCTTGGCTACAGAGACCCGCAGGAGCCTGATAGCAGCAGCAGTGGGGGTGCGTGCGTGCGTACGTACACCAAGAGAGTGAAGAGCTGCCTGGGTGGGAAATGTCTTGTGGTGGCATCAGGGATGAGACCTTTCCCTTTTGCAAAATCCTGGTGTTGCGTTCCTGTCTGGAAGCTGCTAGAAGATGGGGGTTTCATTTCTAGCTCTCTGAGGTAGATTGCTGACAGGGAATTTGGAAAGGTTGCAAAGCAACGTGGGGATGCTTTATAATCGTTGTTCACAGACTCCACCCTTGGTTCCTCCCACTAGTCCCTGCCCCCAGCCTTAAAGTAACAGGACTTCAATATGGTTGGTTTCAGAACTGGCCATAAGCATGGGCGATAAGGGGCTATATTCATGACACCATGTTTTCAAGGGCTGTGCATCCTGGGATGCTGGCGGTGACTGTGGGGCTATTGGAGCACCTCCTATCTCTTGCACCTCCTTCCCCGGGTGACTTTAGTTATCCCCCTGCCCCCAGCTCCTGTTCCACGCATGCCCCTAATCCATTCTCCCCCAAATCTAGGGCTGGCTCTGGTTAGTGAGCCCAACATTGCATGCATGGAAGGAATTATCCAACAGAAAACCAGAGGTCAGAAGACACCTTATCTGGTATAACTCTTTATGGCCACACTGATTCATTACATGACACAGTGGTTGGTTACCAATTCCATCTTTAAGTGCCTGGCGTAGCAAATCGAATAGCTGGGGGTATTTTTAAGAACTTCAAGGGGTGCAACTCAAAGGGGGGGGGGGAACCAAGCGTAAGTTCTGAATCTGGACTCAACCCTCACAGAGGCCCTGCCCAGCAGCTGGCTCCTAAAGCACTGAATTCCCTGCTGCATTCTTCTGCTTATAGCAGAGGTGGGAATGTTTCTCATGCTAGGGCCACCTTGAAAATTAGCACATGCTCCGAGAGCTGCACAAGAGTTGGGGGAAGGAGTGCTTATGAGATGCTGCACTTAGAAAAAGGAGTGTCCAAATCATGGGTCTGTCCCCTATCCTTGAGTACATGCCCTCATCTCTGCGACTTCACTTTGAGCTGTCTATACGTGCTTGGGAGGAGGAACTGGATCCAGGGGCCAAATAAAAACTAGCCATGAGCTGCATTTGGCTCCTGGACCTGAGATCCCCCACCTTTGCTTTACAGTCAGTTCTCATTCTTAAGCTCTCTCTGCCAGGTTCCTCCCTTCCCTTTGCTTGGAGCAGAGGGAAAATCTGGCATCGCTATACCTAAAGATTCCCTCTAGGTTCAAGGGTAGGGAACCTTTAGCCTAGGGGCCCAATCCAGCTTGTTACTGTTTGTTTTTGTTTTTTTATTTGGTCCCTTTCCAGTGTTTAGATCTGGCCTGTGGATCCAGTCCCAGCCCAGGGGAAGGGAGCAGAGAGGAGAGCATGCACTCACGGATACGGGGTGGATCCATGGCATAGATCCATGATCAGCACCCTCCCCTTCCTTCCCCTAGCTTGAGCACACCCCTTAAACACCCCTGCCCTCAGCTCCTATCTGTAGGGTTGCCATCTCTCGGCCATTGGAGTCATGATTCTACCACATTTCTCTCCCTTTTGAACAAGATGGGGGAGAAAATCCTTCCCTCCCTTCCTGCACACTTTTCTCTTCCTCTACTCTTCCTTTCTGGGCACCTTTGTATGTTTTCTTTCTTTCCGTCCCTGTCCTGTAGCCACTGACAGTGCATGCAACACTTTGGGCTTATTCACACAACGCTCTGTTCATATGAGTGGTGGCACAACTCCCCTCCCCGCATTCTGAGTGTTCTGTGGAATTCTTACCACTTCCTGTGCTTCTTGATGATCCCTTGTTCTCTACCACGGGAAGCAAAAGGCAGGCCATTAAAATGCCAGGGAATCAGCAGCTGTGCTAATGCGCTGCTCTAGGGCAAGGCAAACGCAGATTAAGAAACAAGTGGGAAGTTTGGAAAGGGGAAAGGTGTTGTACGAATGGGTTTTGAGACTTCACCAGGGAATGAGACACGAGACTGATTTTGCTAAGGGAAAGTGCTATTCCCAAGTTATTAGCCCTGCCAATATCTCAAACTATCACCAAATTGATCAAACATTTGTTCCTTTTTGCTTTCCATGGCAGGGCTGCTGGGAACTCAGCTCTCTTTTCCAACAAGTATGTTCCTAGTCATTCCTCTGGGTGCACAGTCCTCATGGATCAAAATAATTTTTTGTCTTTGACTTCACAGGGATCAGGATTGTAGCCTGTGTGGATCAGGCTGAGGGTGCTTTTCATTGGGTGTCCTTTGCCCATCTGAAGTGATGAGGAGGCACATGATGACTGACTAGTGGTCATGGAGGGACTCCAAAACCAAACCATGCAGCCAAAACCCCCAAAAAACTCTAGGAGTTGGTTCCAGGTAAAATCTTGCAGCTTGGTCCTATTTCTAGATACATCACTGGGGGCGGGGGGGCAGGAGAGCCACTGCCAGTTTGCTGTGAATTACATTTTGGACACCATTCCAGGGGGTGAGTGTCATATCTCAGGATGCAAGATGCTAAGAGTGAACTTGAGGTTCTTCCTTCACCTCCTCCCCAACATATAAATGGACATCAGGGAGCTCTACTGCAAAGACAAGGAAGCGGGTGGAGAGGACAAGGGTGGAGTTGTTCTTAGGAAATGCAGAGACCCATAAAGATCTTGATGGGGCCACTCCTAGAACAAAGCCAGGTCAGTACACACACAGACCTTAGTGAGGCCCCTGCTAGCACAGGACTCATTGCAGGTTGGCATAGGGTGGGGCCCTTCCTAGCATGAAGCCCAATGTGGGTCTGTGCAATCGGAAACCTTGGCAAGGCCCCTCCTAGCACAGGGCCATTGTAGGTTGGTGCTCTCTGAGATCCTTGTCCCCTACCCAGCACAGGACCCATAGCAGGTTGCTATTCTCAGAGACCTGGTGGGGCCCCTCCTAGCACAGCATCCATAGTGGGTCAAGCGCACCCAGTGATCCTGGTGGGACTCCTCCTAGTGCAGAAGGACCTGTGTGGTTGTGCTGGTCACAGTCTAAGGAGACCGTGGAAGAGGGACACTGCTGAAGGACATGTGTGTGTGTGTGTGGTGTCTTGTACCACTTCACTCAGATGGGATTGGCCATAGCGGTGGCAAAGTGAGAGGGATAGAACTCCAGCAGGCCAATTTCTCCCAGAGCCTCACTGGTAATTTACACTAGCATTAGGCAACATGCTGCTGTTTTGGGGAGGCTAGGGGCTGTCTCCTGACCCCTGCCTCTGGAAGCCTCCCCAGAAGTACTGCCCCCAATTCCCCAGTACCAATCATATTAACATTTTCCTGAGGTAAAGGAACCTTTGGGGTTTTGTGGGGTACTTCACTCATGGGTCTAAGGTACCCCCAGGTTCAATGTGTCAACACTCTCATTGGGTACAGTCACCAAGAAGCCATTTAATCCCTCCATCCCATCCCTGATAGGAGCAGCCACACGAACAGCTTTAACCCTGGTTAACTAACCCAGAATAGCCTTATCCAGAGGTGGAGCCTTTCATGAGAACACATTTACTTGCTGGTGGTCCAAGCAAAACCACCAAGAGGACAGTTCTGACACCACTAAACTCAATGGGAGTTTAAGCCACTGATTTGAGTGGAGTCAAGATTCCACCAAAAGGGTCAGGCCCGACTTTGTGTTGGAATTTGCTTGTTTAACACAGTCAAACTTTTACTTCAGTTGGTTCAAGTTTTAACAACTAGTCAAAGCTTAATTGGCTTCTTTAACGAAGCTGAAGGACTCACTAAAATTTTCAAAAGGTGTGGATTTAAATTCATGCTTAATTAAAGGGAGCAAATACAATACAATCTCCTGTATGCAGACGCGTTTTTCTTCCACACATACTTTGTGTCCGTTGCTTTTGCAGGGCATATAAAGCACGCCTATTCAGTGCCATGCTTTCCCATCTCTGGCCAAAAGAGCATGTCTCCTGAGAGGTGCAAATTTGGGAGATTATACTGTAATCTCAATTCACGGATTGGAAAAACCTTGTTCATTTAATCTCTAAGCAAAGGGGGTTGTTGAGGGTAAGCTTGCTGTAAAAGGATGGAAAGTAACCAGAGGTCCTCAGGAAAGGATTAATGAGGCTCATTCATACAACACTCTTTTCGAGTGGGTGGAGCCCAAACCCACATTCCGAATGCTGTGTGAAATGTTTACCCTTCTTATGCTCCTTGATGATCCCTCTTCTCTGTCACAGGATGCACAGAGTGGGCTGTTGAAATGCAGGGAAATCAGTAGCTGTGTGAATACACTGCTACGGGGCAAGGCAAACACAGATTAAGGAACAAGTGGCAAGTCTGCAAGGGGGGGGTGAAGGGTGTTGTATGAATGAACTCCAAATGTGATTGGTCTTAGTCCGGGAGCTGTTGGGGATTTCTCCAGTCTCTATATATTGCAAATAAAGAAGGTGGGGAGAGGAAGACAGCTACCTCACGCAAGTCATTTGATGCAGCCCTTTACCACAGGCCCTCGCCAGTTATGTTGTTCCATATAGATAGTTCCAACGGTATCGAGGCACCATATGAACGAGGGGGAGTCTGGTCGAGCTGAATGCACTCATTTTAGATCAGTACAACATGGATATGCTCGGTAAGGCTGCAGACAGAGGGAGAGAGCAGATCCTAGAGCTGGAGAGGCAATCACCCATGGAATAACATGATGCCGTCGTGACAGTGAACCATGCCGTCGTGGGACTGTGTGATGTGGTGGAAGTATATTCTTGTTATACAGTAACTAGCTATCCCAAGCAAGGTGGGTTTTGGATGAGGAAGGCAAGAGAAAAATGGTACATCAAGGAGAATACGGATTCCCGAGGGGGCTGCTTCCTGGTCCAATGAAGTCAACAGTGGCAAATCCTCCCCTGACTCCAAAGAGACCAGCCTCCAGCCCCTTGGAAAACCCACTGGCATTCAGTGCAAAATTATAGGAATTCCATGCTACACTTCTGGAAGTGGGTTTGCTTTCTCAGCAGCATTGTTGTGAGGAAGAAGGGACTTTTAATGTAAAAGAACTGGGAACAACACTTGAACCAGTGCCAAGAAGCTGAGATGTCATCTGTAGCAACCAGGGCAGGAAAAACACTCGGGTGCTTCCATAACAATGGAAAAGCCAGGAAGAGGAGAGAGCTTCAAATAACATGGAGGATCCTGCATTTTGGAAGGATGCAAGGAACCATGAAATTCTTGATGTCTTTCCCTTGGGTGGTCCTCGTTATGGGGCAACAGGCCACTCATGATTCCTTCTCCCCAAGATATTCCAGGGGAACCAAACCGAACCAGCAGCCAGTGGAGACAAACAGTTCCTCAGTTACAAGCGATCAGCTTCTGCTTCCCTCCTGATCGCCTTGATGGACATACCTCAGCGGGTTCAAGCATTGAAGAGTATTGCAGATCTTACTCTTACAGGGAAGGAAAAAGAAACCCACTTACAAAACGAGGCAACAGTGATTGGGGGGGGTGGGGGGCGGGAAGTGAGACGTGTTAATGGTTCAGTCTTTCCTGTAGCTACTGACGACTTGGAGGTATTTTTAAGGGAGTCGTGTTGCTCCCTGAGTTTTCATGCAGCATCCAAAAGGGGGCCAGGGCTTTGTCGAGGAAGGAAGGGACAGGGCGCAGGGTCCCCTCAGATCTTACTGTTCTCCAGGTGCGAATCAATGTGTTTTATCAAAGCATCGTCCGGGTAACCAATGGGAAAAGCCACCTGACAAAGAGGACAGCTCCGGATGTCAGAATCCACAGTCTCCATCAGCAGCTATGATTGGAGGGAAAAACAGGAGGGAAGAGATGGTTATTCAATACACACTTGATACTGTCCACATGTAGTCCAGGAAAATGGGAAAACCGCTTCAGACAACACTCTTCTTGAGTTGGTAAATAGTACAAAACAAAAAGCCAAGGGAACAACCATAGCACAAACTAGAGTAGAAAACCAAAGAAAAATCAAGTGGCTACAATTTTTTAAAAAAAATAATAAACTATATAAAATTGTTTTAAAAAATATGAAAACAATATATTCCAAATACTGTCAATATAGACAAACAATATACTCCATAAGCCGAAATAGTCACAATATGAAATACTTAAGCCCTACATGTTTCAGGTTAACAAACCAATTGACCCCTCAGTTTGTTGGGTTGAGAAAATGACTAATTATTGAGAGCTCTGCTCTTCAAAGAGGTTTTGGAATTTGATGATCTTGAACAAATTGGCCTTCTTCCACATGTATTTGTGGTTGTTGAAAAAGGTATACTACATATAGAGAGTTCTCGCATATATGCCCCTGAAGAAGGGTTTGTCAACCGGAAACATGTAGCGCTTAGGTACTTCATATTGTGAATATTTGGGCTTATGGAGTACATTGTTTGTATATATTGACAGTATTTGGAATATATTGTTTTCATATTTAACTGTTTTATCTAGTTATTTAAAAAAAACAAAAACTTTGTAGCCACTAAATAGTACAAACCCACATTTGAAGTGTTGTGTGAAAATGTTACTACTTCCTGTGCTCCTTGATAGAATCAAAGAGTTGGGAGGGACTTTGAGGTTAATCTAGTCCAACCCCCTGCCTGGATGCAGGATGACCACGGCTGCAACATCCCCAACAGATA
Organism: Sphenodon punctatus; assembly: GCA_003113815.1. Classification (NCBI taxonomy): domain Eukaryota; kingdom Metazoa; phylum Chordata; class Lepidosauria; order Sphenodontia; family Sphenodontidae; genus Sphenodon; species Sphenodon punctatus. The sequence goes on from QEPC01013663.1 coordinate 1,714,214, forward strand.
CCTGTCCAGCATTTTAAAAAAATCCCAAAAACTCCAGGATTGGGGAGTCTACAACCTCCCTAGGCAGATTGTTCTCTTGCCAAACAGCTCTTCTTCTTAGCAAGTTTTTCTTCTTGATATTACACCGAGATCTCCCTTCCTGTAACTTGAGTCCTTTGTTTCTAGTCCTACCCTCTGTAGCAAACCAGAACAGTTCTCTGCCAACTACTTGGTGGCAGCCCTTTAGATATTTGAAGACTGCTATCATGTCGCCTCCTAGTCTTCTCTTTGCTAGGCTGAACACACCCAGTTTCTCCAACCTTTCCTCATAAGACTTGCTTTCCAAACCCTTTATCATCTTTGTCACCCTCCTCTAAACCCGCTCTAGTTTGTCAGTTTCCTCCTTAAAATGAGGTGCTCAAAACTGGACACAACACTCCAGGTGAGGTCTGACCTGTGCTGAACAGAGTGATGATCCCTTGTTCTGTGGACCACTGAAATGCAGGGGAGTCAGCAGCTGAGTGAATGCACTGCTACTGGGCAAGGCAAACACAGATTAAGAAACAAGTATATGAATTTGCAAGGGGGGCTGGAGGGTGTTGTGTGAAAGAGCCCTGATTTGAAACTTGCAGAAACCAGCTGATGGCAAATTGTTGTGTGAGTAAACTAATGGTTAAGCAGGGGAACAGTCTGCTGGATTGGAGATCCCAGATGGCCTCCCACCACGATAGCTTCAAAGCATTACTTGATTTACTCTCACTGGGAGGTAGGAATGACTTCCCGCCCCCAAGGGGTAAACGAGTATGTGGCCATTATGAATCTTGGATTGGGAGGGATCTGGGGGCCCTTTGCCCCCTCCTTTACCTTGGTGCCACTGCAGCTCCCCCTGACAGTAGCAGGAAAGGAGGGCTAAGAGGCTGGAGATCCTACCTGTGCTTAGGAACCTGCATTCCATCTCTTTGTGTCTCAGTTTCACCCTCATGGGGTTTGGAGGTGGGATCTATTCCTACTTTTCAGTGAGGATAAATCAAGTAAAGATCATGAAGCTACCATGGTAGGAAGCCATCTTGGATCCAATCAGGGGGAGGGGCTCTTTGGAGCACTTGAGAGAGTGGAGCTTGTGGGAGTCAAGGCCCGTCCTCATCCGTTAGCTAAATTCTGAACACCACTCACCTTGGCCTGACACTGAGGGAGCTCACAGCAAGGATAAGGTGAGGGGTTGGAGGACAGGGAGTGGAGGAGGAGGTTACAATACTTACATTGATTGACGGCCAGGATTGTGCATGCTCGGCCCTGGAGTATGAGGCAGCTGTCCGGTGTGTGGGGGTGTCAGGGATGGGGAAGCCGGCGCAGAAGGAGGCACAGCGGATGGCTCCTCCCTCAGGGCTGGGGGGGCTAGGGACGGTCCAGTCATCTTCGTCCGAGGACTGCTTGTCAAAACGCAGGTGCTCCTCAAAGGCCTCCCTGGCACTCAGTGGCCCCCCAGCACCACCAATGTAAACCTCGCTGTAGGGCCGGTGCTTTGGTAAGGTGGAGGCTTCTGGCTGCAGCCACAGGGAGCGGTTCTGCTGATACAGTGTGGCGTCGCTCACCTCAGAGTAGCTGCGGCGCCCCTGGAAGCTAGCTTTGATATGGTGGCTGGAAGGTTTGGAGTAGGCCAGATCCATTATGTTCCTCTCGCCGCCGGAGGGCCTGTGTTGGGAGGCAGGGGATGGACATGAGGAGGCAGGGGAGCGGCGTTGCTGGGCAGGAGATTGGCTAGGGGGTGCTGGGGAGCGGCGCTGAGGAGCGGGGGACTGGCAGGGAGGGGGAGCTGGAGAACGGCGTTGCTGGGCAGGGGATTGGCAAGGGGGGACCGGAGACCGCCTTTGCAGAGCAGGAGACTGACATTGGGGGACGGGAGACCTCCCTGCCTGTGCCGGGGATGGGCACTGGGGGGCTGGGGAGCGGCGTTGCTGGGCAGGAGAATGGCGTTGGGAGAGTGGAGAGTGGCGCTGACCTGGAAAAGAAGGGAGCGTACAAAGATAAGCAGGTGAGCTAGTAAATTGGCACTCCACAGACCAAGAGAGATTTGCTGAAGGGGCATGGGCATTCAGCAGCCTGCGTGGGGGCAGGTCACAAAATGACAGCTAAGTAAGCATGGCCTGCAGTACCTATATAGTTGAGCATTGGTCAATGGGGAAAGGCCTCACAGCTGCTGATCAGCCAATCACATGGAAGAACCAGAGGCAGGTTAGGAATCTTAGGATATAAAAGGGTGGAAAAATAGTATAGGCTGAAGAGAGGCGAGGCCGGGCCCCAGCAAAACCCCAGCTAGATAAAAAACATATAGGCAAGGACCTGTTTTCATACTGTTTTCCCCATTGTCTCCAATGGAGAAAACGCAGCGAACATGGGTCCCTGCATAGAGGATATGGAGTGATGAACAACCAACCCCATGTGGGGGTGAGTTGGAAGGCTGTTCAGTCTTGGTCTTGATGAGGGAGAGGGAAACTGAGGCAGGAAGCTGGGGCTGTGGAGGTCCCTCATGAGTGGATGCTTGGGGAGGGAAGATACAGCAAAGTTAAGCCTGGAGCAGATTTGGCATAGGAGAGGGCGCTCTGTCAGCCTTGTCACAGAGCTGGGTGACCTCCTCTCCCCTCCTCCTCATAGGGGGTCTGAGGGAGGATATTGGGGTAGCTGAGGGGAGGGCTGTCTTGTCTGTTTGGTGTGACGAACCCTCGGAGCTGACAATCTGCCACCAGCTTATCAGCATCTTTACTAGATCTGTGTGTGCTTCCCACCTGCTACCCCTAATTTCCACTCTGCATATCCCCCACATGTTGCTTCTCCCCTCTCCCTGCCCACCCCCCGTTTCCATTCACACACCCCAGCATGCACTTGCAGAGACCCCCCCTGTTCAAGAGATCAGGACCTGTGTTCACCGTGTTCATGCAGGGCCATTCTGGTTGGGGCAATGGCCCAGGTCCAAAGGGTGCAGAAGACCAGACTGAGCCTCCCAGTGCTCCTGTTCCCTCAGTGGAAGCACGCCCCTCTCAACACCCCTTGCACTGCAAGCCCCCTACTAATGTAGGAACTTGCAATGTGTGGGAAGAAGGAGGCAGCCATTAAATGTTTTGTCCAAGCTGGCTCTGTGCTCAGACCAAAAGAAGACTAAGCTGAGCTCTCTCATCCAAGCCCCTCTCTCCATCATAATCATCGATGTCCCCCATTCTACAAAATGGGGGACCCATCCCTGATCCCTTCTTTTTGCAGAAGCTTCCATCTTCCCTTCCCATTGCTTCACCCCATGTGTCTTAGTCCCTTCTAATCCACTGACCGCTATTGATGGCCTGCTCCTGCAGGAGGGTCCGCAGGATTTGGCTTTGCAGGGAGCTGAGATTCCTCAGGCGGCAGAGCTCCTCTGTCAGCTCGGTGTAGGCCAGAGCCAGGTTCACCCTAAAAGGCAGGAAAATGCAAGGGTGTCTGTCAAACAAAGGCTGCTTTCAGACATCCTCCCCCCCTCCCCGCATCTTCTGGCTGTGGGAAGTGGGGGGGGCGGAATGCGCAGCCCAGGATACGCGCAAGAATTGGCTGGTCTGAAAGTCCCCCTTACCCCCCCACCCCCGGTGCGGCAGAGCAGGAAATCAAGCTCTGCATCCTTGTGCGTGTCTGCTGGCAAAGCCGCATGGGGGGGGGGCTTTCAAACCAGCTGATCCCCATGCATATCCTGGCTGCGGGCTGCGCATTTCCACCCCCGCAGCCAGAATATGTGCACGGGGGAGGGGGGTGTCTGAAACTGAGAAATGGGTGCCTCTGCTTCGTTGACCCTCTTATGGGCAGGCATGTTGAGGGAGAAGGGGGATACAGTAACTAAGGATGTTAACACAGGTACAGAGACAGGCCCTGCTGTAAACAGGCAAGGACTTTGGTGACACATGGCAGGGGACAAGGGGGAAACATGCTCTTGATATTCAGCAAATCCTCTTAGCTGTGCACCCATGACAACACAACAGTGCAGAGGGACAGTAAGCCTGAGATAAAACTACAGGGCTCTGAAATAGAGAGTGTCCATTGTGTTCTTTGGAGCTTCAGGGCTCTGTAATAAGGGACTGTTGGCAGCAAGAGGGCACAGCTAAGGGGGGCTGAAGTACTATTGTATGATAAACTCATTGCAGTGCTGAACACCAGTCAGTTAGCACTGATAGCTGGTAGTGTTGGGAGACAAAGCACGTCCCCATCTGGGTAAATAAAGCAGCAAACAGCAACAGGCCATAGACTAAAGGCTACTTGTTGCTCAGACCCACAGCGTATCACCCAGTCATACTGTCGACCTTCACACCATCTTACAGCAGTGAGTTCCACTGGTCATTTGTGCATACTGTGGAAAAACAACTTCCTTTTCTTGGTTTCAAACCTATGGCCTATTAATTTTATTGTGTGTCTTCTAATTCTTGTACTATGAGTAACACCCTGGGAAAACCACAGAGTTTTAAGTCAAGCTAGCAACTTCTTTTCCCTGACTGAGAAGGGACCCAGAGCTATGGCTCCTCTTTGCTAACTGAGAAAGTATCCGGTGCTGCTGTGTTGGCTGATTTCACGGACTGCTTAGAATTTCACTATTTTAGTGCATTCCATGAAATTGTGACACAAGGCCTAAATTATGAGAAAAGATAAAGGAACAGTTATCTCTTACATTTCTATTCCCATCTGCTTGCTGGGCCTGGTTTCTCAACCCTCTGCCAGCTTCACCTCTCCTCTGAGCTCCCTCCAACTTGCCTATGTCTTTCTTGAAGTGTGGTGCCCAAAACTAACACAGTATTCCATCCAAGGCCTGACCAATGATTTGAAAAACTGGCCTGAGGTCACACACACAACTCAAAAACCAGGAGTCCTCCTGTCTCTCTGAAACATCACAATGACGCGAGAGATAAAAAGAGAGACTCCTTCTCCCGCCGGGCTGCCCATCAACGCCCTGACAAAGTCATCAACTCTTGGGAAGTCTTTCCCCGAACTTCCATGTCGCCTTTAAAAACCATATTTGCTACGTTTATGTGAATGGAGAACCTGTCTTGTGAGGTTATCAAAGAACTGTCAGGGTGAGCGTGTCTGGCGCTGAGAAAGCCATCCAGTTAAGCTGAGCGATTGTGACAAAGATAGGACCTTGAAGATGGGCGCCCCTAACCGTAATGGACAGGTCTTCCCTGTCCAGAGATGTTTCGCAAATTGTCTTTTTGCTGTTGCTTTTAAGAAGAAAAGAAATTATTCCATTTTCCCAAGAGAAAATGAAGACTGGCTTTGCTTGCGGTCCAGAGTTAACAGGACAGCAATCGCCTCAGAGAGTGTGATTGTTTGTTGCAACGGTTGGAGGTTTCGCTAAGAAGCTGGGGGGTGGGGTGTTTGATGGGCAAGGAGATGAAATGTCCCGAAAGGTCTGATGATGAATGATTGTAATTGGTTTGCAAACAAATGGGCACAAACAAAAGAATCTTTCCTGCTCCGATGGACATGACTCCCATGCCACATCAGCACTGAAGGCTTTTCTGTCTACAGATGATGGAATGTTAAGTCCTGAACCATGGCTCTAGATATTATAAAATGTGTCTACAGCCAGCCTCATGGAGACTAAAGTGTCCTAAAACCTGCAAGGTCCTGTCCAATTCCAGATCGGCACTAAGTTAAGTTTGGATTTAGAAGAGAGAGAAAGTTCCTAGCCTGTTTACTCACATAAATAAGGCTGTAAAGCAATGAAATGCTAGGGATGGAGGTTCCCATGTTTTATCAATACAGTGCTGGGACTCAGAGAAGCTGTAGAATCATGAAGCTCTTTTGGCCTAGCACCACTACTTTAAGGGGAATAAGTGCCACAACCTCTGTGTGGCCTAGTATCAACGCTAGAGGGGAACCGAGTGCCACAACACTGTGGCACAGTGCTACCGCTGTGAGGAAGACAAAGCACCTCAACCTCTGCGTGGGCTACATGAACCCATTCTCAGGGGAAACCGCGTGCCCCTGCAGTTCACCCAACTCAAATCCATATTTGGGAACTGCTGAAAGCAATAATGACCCTACATCATCACCAACAGAAATTGAACTGGGAACATCTAGACCCTAAACAACTTGACCTAGAAGACCTGTCTGTCCCAGCATAGGTAAATTACAGACACATCAGTGGCCTAACCCCCCCACTGGAGGAGGACAGAGTACCACCATCTTAGGGTGGCTGTGTGACATTACTAGAGTGGGACAGAGCTCTGTCAGCCACCTGCTCCAGGGAGGGGCTCCATAAATGGTCTGAACCCCGTCCATCTGTGGGACCGCCTCATACCCTCAGGTTCTGAATCGGTCCCCGTGGTTGGCTGGGGGCGCCCTTCTTGAAGTCTCCCGTGTACAACGGGGGGCAACGTTGGAGAGGGCGTTCTCAGCCGGAGCACCGCAGCTGTGGAACTCCCTCCCAGCAGAGGGCCGTTTGTCCCCGGATCTTCCCTCCTTCCGGCACCAATGTAAGACCTACTTATTTCGCCAGGCTTTTGGTGGGGGAGATGGGGAATGGGGGGGGGGGGGGTGGGTCTTGGATGGAATTATTCCTTTGGATTCGGTGATGTTTTTATGTATATTGATTCTATATTTTATTATTTATAGTTATAGTTATTTATATTTATGCTGCTGTATGTACCTGCCAGAGGCAGGAGGGGGCAGGATAGAAATTTTAGTATAAATAAAAATAAATCAATAAAATAAAACCCATGGGTGCAGGTCCCTTAAGGACGTGTGACTTTGTGGTTGTGCTGTCATAACACTAATCACCAACAAAACAATAGCCCTTTTCACACAGACACTCTAACACTGATAAAATGGGTGTTACATTTTATTATACATGTTGCAGGGCACCCATAAAGCACAACTGTAGCCCTGTAACATGTATAATCAAATGTAACACCTATTTTATCAATGTTAGAGGGTAATTTCAGACGTGACGGGCTGTTCGGCCCACCATGCTGAACCCTGGACCGGGATCCATCTCAGATCCTGGTTTGTGATCACACCGGCCATCGTTTAGATGTGCTGGCCTGATCGCGGAGGGGATTCGGGGAGGGGGCGGGGTTGTGTGGTACAATGTGCGGTCGCTCGGCTCCACCCCCCTGTGCTCCACCAGCTGCACGCCCTCAGGGAGATGGGTGGGCGCAGTGGCCAATTAGGCCGCTGCGCCCGATCCAGGACCGTGGCGCGGTAACAGACGTGACCTTCGTTCCGTTCCTGATTGTGGTCCAGCTAACCACAGTTCTGGAAGAGGCCTCGCCTCCAGAATCATGGTTAGCTTTGAACCCCGCCAGGAATTCACTGTGGTGAACATCTGGCGGGGCTCAAACAGACGTTCGCGCAATCACAGCCACCACACTGAATCCACCGTGATTCGGTGTGGTTGACTGTGATCACGTAACGTCTGAAATTACCCAGAGTGTCTGTGTGAAAAGGGCCAATTACTTTTGGCTGCAGTTGGTTGGATTTCTTTTTTAAAAAATTACAAAGTTTTTCAAAATTCCAGTATTTTCATTCTGCATTGCATCAAGCTAGATTTTTTTTTCTTATCAAATCTTTTTTTTTAGAATTTTTTTAAAAACTAGAAATTTTATTTATTTGTGGGGTGTTTTGTGAAAATGTTTGTTGTTTTTTTAAAAAAAATCTGTACCTGCAACCAATAATGTTTTTCTCAGCACATTTTTGGTTGTCATTGCTAAAAAAACTACAGCCCTTTCAGATGTTAACTGATTTTTTTTTTCCAAAATGGTAAATTTCCCCCAGAAAAGTTCACAATTTTTTCCAGCAAATTTAAAAAAAAACCATTGTAATTCCCCACAGTTGTGTTCAGAATGTTTTTCAGTGTTTCTTAATAACTTTTGATTATTATCCATTTAGTTAGAACTTTGAGTTCAAAATGTTTTACAATCCTTATCTAGTTCACCCTCACAACAACCCTGTCATTATTCCCATTTTACAGATGAGAAACTGAGGCTGAGAGACAGTGACTTGCCCTGAGGCTGCCCAATAAGTTCATGGCCAAAGATGGGATTTGATCGTAGGGATGGGAATTCGGATTAAATTTATAACTGCATAAAATGGGATGTTACACACTAATCCATACCGAAACAGCACGACAACAAGTCTGTTCCGGTTCAATTCTAAAATTAAAAAAATTACTGTACATGCACAAATGGCCGCCAGACTATTCTGTACATGCATGCCCTTTTCCAAAATGGCGACAGCAAAAATAAGCAAATATGAATTTGCATCTGAAAGAGCATCCCTGATCTCTCGTCTCCCAGGTCCAAGTCCAACACCTTAGCCACTAGGCTACAGTGGCTCTCATTTGAGATTCTCATGCTATTGGCAGTCAGGATTGTAAGGGGGAAAATCACAAGAATTCATAATCCTGGGATTTAGAGCATCAGCTTTGATGACCTCCAGCTGGACAGTTTTTCACCACGTGATGCCAGATATATTTTATGAGCTTTGCGATCTCTGAGGAACGGTTGCTAGGGGTGGGAATATTGGTATCGGATAAATCCGATACACCCAATAACCAGGTATATTGGATTAATCCGATAATCACAGGTATCAGCATACCGTATTTTTAACATTGGCCGCTTTACTGGGGTTTTTTACATCGTGGCCATTGAAGTAAATGGCCGCAATGTAAAAAAAAACGGTAAAGCGGCCAGTGTTAAAAATCCGGTATGCGGATACCGGTAAATCTGATGCTGGGGAGAACCGATACCGATAAATCCGGTATTCTTCCCGGTGTCCCATCCAAGGCCGGCCTTACCGTGGGGCGGACCGGGGTGGCTGCCCAGGGTCCTGCGGTTGGAGGGCCCTGCGGTTGCGGGCTTGGTTTGGGGCAGTGGTGGTTGTACTTTAAAAAATAATTTAAAAAAAAATAATGGTCGGGTCCGCGACTGTCCCGGTCGGGTTGGGGGAGGGAGTTAGGATCCTGGCCACCGCGGGGCCCAGCCCCGCCTCCGGCAGCAAATCAGTGAGTCAGCTCACTGACACACACTAGCTCGGCCCCCGCCTCTGGCCCCACCCCGCCCGTCGCAGAGACCACCTGACCTGACCTCCCCTCCGCCGCCGGCGCTCTGAGCTCGCCACCGTCACGTGTGCCCGGGATCTCTCCCCACCAAGGCCAGGGAACAGGAAGCCTTCAGCCTGAGGTCGCCGGCGCGGGGATGGATTGGCGGGGCCCGGCCGCTCCAGGCTCAGCCCCTCAGTCCTGGGGGCCCCGGCCGCCCTCGGAGCCGTCCTGCTGGTGCTGGTGCCCTGCCTGCCTCAGCTAGACCAGACGCCAGACCCACGGTAAGCGCCGCCTGGGGCAGCTGAGCTACCGCCGAGCCTGGGATCCCCCTACCTCTCCAGTGCCCTTTCCCCCTGCCTCCCGCCAACTCCACTGCCCACTGCCCACCCGGGATCCCCCTTGTCTTGCCCCACCCAGTGCCCCCTTCCCACCCCAGGAACCCCGCCCCTACCCCACCCAGTGCCCCCTTGTCCTGCCTTCCCCCCCCCCTCCCCTTCCCCAGCTTCCCCCCCCCCCCCCCC